>JAOTAX010000198.1:42078049-42092459 GCA_025629825.1 Erythroxylum guanchezii
AGGCTACATTACACCTTGCATAGATGTCATCAAGTGTTCGGGTTCCTCTTATGGCTGGCTCATCTTCAGAATCTTCATCAGCTTCATTCTCCTACTGTACAACATCATCATCAAGTGCATTTTGTGGAGAAGAAGTGACTGATTGTGTTTTCCAGTCCCAAACACTGATTTCATCAAATTTCACACTTCTACTCACATGAACTCGATTGGTTAGAGGGTTTAGAATTCTGTAACCTTTTGAAGCATTACTATAACCAACATAAATTCCAATCTTAGCACGTTGATCCAGCTTATCTCTCTTTTCTTCAAGAATATGAGAGTAGCATACACTGCCAAAAATCCTGATGTGAGCAACCGAAGGTTTAGAGCCAAACCATGCCTCATAAGGTGTTTTTCCTTCAACAGCTTTGGTGGAAAGTCTGTTTTGAAGGTATATAGCAGTGTTAACTGCTTCAGCCCACAAGGTTTTTGGCAAGTTTTTCTCCAGCATCAAACATCGAGCCATGTTCATGATTGTTCTATTTTTCCTTTCACAAACAGCATTTTGCTGAGGGGAATAGATAACAGTCAGCTGATGGAGAATTCCAGCAGCTTGAAGAAACTCCTTGAATGCATGTGATGTGTATTCAGTCCCATTGTCTGTCCTTAAGGTCTTGATGGACAAGCCACATTGATTTTCAGCTAATGCTTTGAACTTTGTAAAGCATTCCAGCACTTCACTTTCCTGTTTCAGAAAATAAACCCATCAATATCTTGAATAATCATCTATGAATAGAAGAAAATACCTGCTGGAGTTGATTGTGGCAACACTCATTGGGCCACACACATCAGAATGCACTAGTTGGAGTTTGTTGTTTGCTCTTGAAGCTTGATTCAAGGGAAATGGAGACTTGCTTAATTTTCCCATTTGACAGATTCCACACACACCAGAATAGTCACTTATAGAATTCAGATCTTGTATAAGTTCTGATTCCTTGAGTTGCTTCAATGAGTTGAAGTTGGTGTGTCCAAGTCTCTTGTGCCAAAGATAAGTGTTGTCTTCAACACACACATGTACTCTAGCTGCTGCATTTGGCCATTCAATAGGAAAATTCCTCCTCTTCATTGTAACAGATAAGATTTCTGTCCCTGATGAGTCACTGATGATGCACATTTTGTTTTCAAAAGATAGTTTGTAATCTTTCTCAAGTAGTTGACCAACACTTAGTAGATTCATGTCAATATCGGGTACATATAAAACATCTGATATGTTTCTTGTTCCAAAAGGAGTTTGGACAAGAATTGTACCTTTTCCTTGAGCATTCACCAATTTGCCATCTCCAAGTTTCACCTTGCATGCATATTTTCTATCAAGATCCTTG
This sequence comes from Erythroxylum guanchezii, assembly GCA_025629825.1. Lineage (NCBI taxonomy): Eukaryota > Viridiplantae > Streptophyta > Magnoliopsida > Malpighiales > Erythroxylaceae > Erythroxylum > Erythroxylum guanchezii. Next base: position 42,079,411 of record JAOTAX010000198.1, read on the forward strand.
AAAATAGAATAATCAGCTGTCATGTGGTTTGTGCATCCACTATCAACAAGCCAAGTTTCAGATGAATAAGCAGCAGCACACATCTCCTCCATAGCAACAAACATCTCTTCTTCATGCTCCTCAGAAGTTTCAGCAACTTGTGCAGGTTGAGCATGAGCTTGCTTCTTCTGGTGAGACTTGCAAACCTTCTCCATGTGCCCAAATTGTTTACAAGCCTTGCATTGAACATTTGGTCTAAACCAGCAAAAATCTGATGTATGATTTGTCTTTTGGCAATAAGGACAAGGAGGAAACTTGTCCCTTTTAAACTTGCCTCTATTCCCTTCACCTTTCTCCTTTCCCTTCTTGTTATGTGAGTATTTTTTGTGACCAGAGGACTTGAACTTGTGAGCAGCTGCATATGCTCCTTCATTTTGACTCTCCTCTTCTCGAAAAGCCTTCCTTTGTTCCAAAGCTTGCAATGCATTAGCAAGTTCTGTGATGGTGATCTTATCTATGTCCCAATTGTCTTCCAAAGATGAGATCTTTGATTCAAATCTCTCAGGAAGTGTCACCATAACCTTCTCTACTATTCTTTTCTCTTCAACATTTTCTCCCAGCAGTCTAATCTCATTGATAGTCTTCATAATTCTGTCGACATAATCTTTGATTCTATCTGACTCCTTCATTCTGTGCATCTCAAACTCTTTTCTTAGGTTGAGTATTTGCATCTTCCTGGTCTTGTCACTGCCCTGGAATTCTTGCTTCAGCTTTTCCCAAGCTTCTGTGGGAGATTCACAATCCATGATCTTTGTAAAGATCACATCATCCACAGCTAAATGGATGCAAGAAAGAGCACGAAATTTCTTGGCTGTTTCTTCAGAATGATGCTTGATCTGATTTACAGTGGGATTGGTAGGAAGAGGATTCACTTCCTTACCTTCTGCATAATCCCAAAGGTCGAAGCACCTCAAATATGTCTTCATTTTCACAGCCCAAATTTGATAATTCTGGCCATTGAAAAAAGAAGGTGCAGTGTTTGAAGGTGTGGAAGTCATTGGTTATGTATTTTGTGTGAAGGTTTGCGAGAGTGAGTGAGGTGAAGAGTTTCTGGTTTTTTTTTAATCACAAGCCCCTTACAAGATCAATAATGCTCTGATACCATGTAAAGAAATGCAGAACAAACATGAACAGAACTTGTAATGTTAATGAGAAGAAGAATTGGATCAAAAGAGAATAGCTTCATTCATTTCATTCTCTGCATATATAGCTTTGAGAGTGCTGAATACATAAGAGTTTGAAATTTAAAAATACAATGATGCTTGGACTTGACTGAACATAACAGATTATCTCCTAATACAAGTAATCTATACCTACTACATTACAATACAACTTAGACTTTTCAATAGCACTAAATCAGGTTACATCTAACCCAATGTTGTGTTTAGAAGGCAGGGATTATGATAGCTCGTGGGTTCATATTAGACACCTCCTAGATTAATGAACCGCAAAAGACAACAGTCAAACGGCACCCAAAATTTTTCATTTATCAAAGAAAGTCAATATGATCTTGAGGATTGTGAGCAACAAAATCCTGGAAGAGCCTGCGGATGTTGCAGAGGAGATAATGATTCCAAAAGAACGTCCATTTAACTAAGCAAGAAGCTGAGAAACTGGCAGTTAAGTTATTTGCTACAAGAATAAAGCATGCTTTTTGCTTAGACATCATATATGATTACTATTACGAATTTTTAAGCTTGCATGCTCTTTTGCAAAGAATTTGCTGGAAAATTTATGCATCGAACTGTAAATTTGGATATTCAATGATGTAAAGATGTTGAAATCGTCCAATTGCTTTTGCTCAATTCTTTATCCTGTTATTGATAGCTGTTGTTTAATGGAAGAAATTCGATTTAGCTTCCTCTTGTGCCTGGCGGAACTACTTACCTGCAGGTCATTTACAACTATTGAGCTGAGAATGAAACTATACGTGAAGAATTTTCTCTTCAAGTTGTAAGACAGTAAGAGGCACTGGTGTCCAATTTTATGGAACAGGTGACTAACTTGCCCATATTGTGTGTTTCCTGTTCATCAGATCCATTTTCGTTTTCTCTGTATGCACTGCATTTTAAGGACATGAATCCATTTATAGTTTTTGCAAGGAACTCTTGTGCTTCCACAAGTTCCGGAATATTCTATAAATTTTATTAGATTTGCTTCACAAGTTATTGATGTTTCCACTTGTTGTAGAGGGTTGATAAATAATAGCTGGTATGCAGAAATAATTCTCGTTCTAGATGGTCATCCAGTAGCTGTATCAAGCAAGTAAGCTATCTTCTCTCCAGTCCAATTTCTGTTTCATTCTCAAGCCTATGTTTTGTAAGCTACTGTAGTTGGCCATGTAATTGATATCATGTAATCTTCATTAAACCTAGCATTGTAATTGTAGTTCTGTGGCATCTGAATCATTGGGATGTTACTGCAATATGGCAAAAAAAGAGATCTTTGGAGGAGGGATCAAACAATAATTATTGTGACTTGTCTCACTAATTGTCCACTTTGTTCTTGTGATTGCTGACAGAGAAAGCATTAGGTTTTCAACGTTTATTATAACAATAGGTAAGTCAGTAGGCAACTTAAATATCTTTTATTTGATGGGAAGAACGCATACAGTCTGAATAGGGCCAGAAGCAACATTGTAGATATAGAACTCTGTAGATTAATGGCAAAACTGGGTAACTCTGATTACGGTAGTGTGTGGGTTATGACCAGTTACTCTGGTCGTATGAATTTAAACTATGGGTGAATTTAGTAATATTTTGACATGGAAACTTCATACTACAAAACTGCCTCGTAATATGTATTAACAGCAAGAAATTGCTTTTTCAGTTGTTGCATATATGTTGAGAAGTATATGATGTTGTAGTGAATCTTGGTTTTATTTAGCAACAGTTAGTGATAAATCCACCTGAACAGACGAGCAACAAAGCAAGAGTTGAAACAGAATGATCATTCTTTCAATCTGTTATTTTCAAAAGTTGGTGTTGACCACTAAATATTGCAGCCGCATTGATTGACCGGCATTGTAACCGATGGTGACATGGAGAAGGCAATGATGGTGAACATGGAGATCAAGATCAAAGATTTGGCATATAGAATCCAGGATCATCCAATGGTTCAGGCTTCCGAGCAGTGGCTACGTGGTCAGGATGTTCCTAAAGTGACACGTAAATCAAGAAACAATTTTGACTCAGGCATCATCTGCATTGTTTTGAAGAAATTAGAACCTCACTTGGAGTGCAACAGGGATCACCCAAATGCCACGCAAGAAATGTGGGCCGTTTCAAATTTAGACAATGGTTCGTCCCATCGCTTGAGTTGGAATTTACTTGACCTGGATAGAGTTAGTGTCCCCATCAGCAGGCAGCGTCGTGGCCAAAATTTTGGCCACTGCAGCCCCTACTGTGCTACATTTCATCTTGCGTCAGCCTGCTTTAGTGACATTTAATCCGTGTAGAATGTAAGTCTACCTCCATGGTGGCATTGCTCCAAGACAAAGCAGCAAGTGACACAGGATTGTTTCTACTGAAAATGGGATTATTCGTGTACCCGTGAACTGCTGTTCTTTCAATAAGATCTTGTTGATTACGTTGGATCAAATGTCAACGTTTTTACGTGTAGCTCAGAAAAGTCACTAATCTACTTGGTTCCTCTGTGCTGTATAGCTTACGCATAAACTCTTAAACCTGACCGTTAGATGGATTTCAAAATATGCAGTTTGAGGTCTTGTACTATTAGGAGATAAGATGTTGGATTTCTTTGTCGGGACTGTGATTTTGATGTGGCTTCCAATGCCATTGCATGTGACCAGGGTTAGTTTACGACACATTATTTTGCTTCTTATAAAGAAAGGTATGATGGTCCTGCAAGTCCATGTGCTTCTGAATTAGGACATGAAATAAAGAGTCTTTTAAACCGAGGTTAGCCTGTCTTAGAAGAGTTGTTTTTGGTTCATCGCTGGAAAGTCCCTCTCAGACAGCACATGAACATGTGAGCTTAACGAACCTGGGGACCATGTGGATGGAAATACTTTGTTCGACTGTGTTCGTAGCGCGGAGATAGAAAGCGAAAGAGAGAATCCTATTGCATACATCAAATACAATTGTATAGATCCAGAGCAAGCAATCATTGGTCCAGCTTTTGCATTCTCTGCGTTCATTCACTCGCATCTATCCAAATAACAAACTGCCATCCTACTGCCTAGTCTACCACCCAAATTTATCAACTCCAAACCTCTCAACTAGTACTTCTTGTTAATATTACTATCCATTAGAAATTATTGATTACAACTTATACTGCCAGGAATCACAACACTATGAGAAAAGAACATGAGAAGGGACAAAATTATGCTTGACTTCCCACTCCGATTGGGCTCTTTTCACTAATATCAGATGGAATCATCAGAGAAAGCAAAGGAGCAATTAGTAGAACCTTGTGAAACTACAATCCTAGCGGGAGGAGAACAATGAACTGTTGTTAGAGCAACCTTTGAAATATCAACTTCAGGCCTTAAGGCCTCAACGTGTCGAATCTCCTTGAGCATTGCAGCCACGTCGTTCATTGTAGGACGATCGTCAGCTCTGCTACTTATGCAGAGAAATGAAACAGATAATGTTTGGAGCATTTCATGCATAGTAGGGTCAGCTCTTCCTCTAAGCTTTGGATCAAGAATGTCAACTGGGTCTTTCTTGGTAGCTAGGTGGTCCCTAACCCACTGAACCAAGTGCGAACCACCAGGCAATGTTGGGTCTAAGGGATGCCTTCCTGTTAGAACTTCTAAAAGTACAACACCGAAACTGTACACATCGCTTTTCTCAGTGATACGTTGCATTGATGCGTGCTCTACACAATCGTAAAAAAGAAAAAAAAATCAACAAAATTTAAGCAAAGATTCCTTAACGAAATCTGCCTTTTGAAGTGAACTGAAATGAATAATTAGACTGAAGAGTACCTGGAGCCATATATCCATAAGAACCAGCAAGATGCGGTCTTTGACAGGGTTTTGATAAGTCATCTGAAGTAATGCTGTTCACAACTCTTGCTAATCCAAAGTCAGCTAAATAAGGTTCGTAGCCTGGTCCTAACAGCACATTCATGGCTTTAACGTCACCATGAAGAATTGTTGGCACACAATCATGGTGTAAGTATGCTAGTGCATGAGCCACCCCTAACACAACATCGTATCTGGCTTCCCATTCAGCCCCTCCTTTGCCAGCACCATGTAGAAGCGAGCTCAAGCTTCCATTAGGCAGATAGTCATAGAAGAGGAGCTTCAAGTTTCTGTTAGAACCCCAGCCCAAAAGACGGACAATGTTTCGGTGTCTGATTGAACCAAGTGTCCGAATTTCAGAATTGAATGCCGTATTCTCTTCTGATGACCACATCTTCTTAACAGCTAGTGTCTCACCATTTGGAATCATCACCCTGTACACTACTCCAGAGCTGCCTGTGCCTATTACATTTGATGACGTTAGATTCTTAACTATGTCATCAATGGAGAAGTCTAGCTTCTGATATAAAGTTATCTCCCAATTATCATCTTCCATCATCCTACTGCTGGCAATACGAGTTCGGATTAGCATGTAGATTGCTAGGAGAACTAAGACTGCACTTGCACTGAGGAGAATAGACATAACCATCTTCGCCGCTGATCTAGCACGTCCATCTGCTCCCATTCGATCAGCTGGTGTCACTACTGCTCCAGCAATGTAGAGACCTTGGTTTGAAGCAAGGTCACTGAGAGGAATCTTACGGAAAAATGGGGTGTTGGGCAATTCACCAGAGAAGTCGTTAAAAGAGATATTAAGAGAAACAAGGTTTTGAAGGGCTGCCAGAATATCTAGCTTGCCTTCAAGCTTGTTGTGTGAAAGGTCAAGCACTCCAAGCTTGGTGAGACCGGAGAGTTCAGACGGGATCCTTCCAGAGAATTGGTTGCAACTAAGATTGAGAGAGATCTCCAGAGAAGGAATTTGACCAAGTTCCTTAGGAATTTCTCCAGAGAAACCATTGCCCCCAAGATTTAGCAACTGTAGCCTACTGCACGACAATATCTCAGCCGGGACAGCACCAGAAAGTTGATTCTTTGCCAAATTGAGCTTGGTTAGTTCTGTCAATGAACCAATGCTAGGGGCCAATATACCTGTAAGCCTATTATCTGAAACATCAAGAAACTGTAGGCTTTTGGGTAGAGTGGAAGGTATAGAACCTGCGATTCCATTTGAATGGAGATCAAGAAATTCGAGGTTGTTGCATCCAGCTATAGACGGGGGAATACCTCCAACAAGATGATTGTCACTCAAGTCAAGGAAGTTCAAAATCTTCAAATTTCCAACTTCCGATGGAATAGTACCAGCCAGTCTATTTCCATTTAACCTCAACCTGTACAAGTTGGTGCTGTTTCCTATATCAGGTGGTATGAAGCCGGACAATTCATTTGAAAGTATCAGTAGCTTGGTGAGATTTTTCAATCCAAAAATCTTTCTGGGTATAGAACCAAAGAAGTTGTTATAAGATAAATCAAGAGCTTCGAGGCTCTTGCACTCTGACAGAGTCTCTGGTATGTTACCAGTTAGATTGTTCTGCCACGCAAAGAAAAGAGTCAATCTCCTAAGGTTTCCAATAGCCGCAGTTATCTCACCCGATAAATCGTTGTTGTCTACTTCAAGATGAGTGAGGGCTGTACAATTTGAGATTTCAATCGGTATGGTGCCTGATAACTGGTTAACACTAAGTTGAAGCTCTTGGAGCTTCAAAAGGTTTCCAAAACTTCTAGGTATGCTTCCAGTCAGAAAATTTTCAGATAAATCAATAACTTTAAGCTCAGAGCAGCTTCCAAGCTCGTCTGGGATTGTATCTACTAAACTGTTCTGCCACAAAAGTAAACTCTGAAGTTTGGTGAGTTCCCCAATTCGTTTCGGGATCGGACCAGATAAAGAATTCTGATACAAGTATAGGTTCTGCAACTCCTTACAGTTTCCAATCTCTTCTGGGATAGGACCAGACAAAAGTGCAGTATAAATGGCTAGAGTTTGAATTCTTTCCAGTTTTCCCATCGATGAAGAAAGATTCCCCGAAATGCTGGTCTCAGCAAGGCCTAACACAACCAAGTTGGTGCAGTTTCCAATCTCCTGAGGCAGCTCACCTTTAAGATTTTTATTCCCACCAGCTCGGAAAATTTGCAGCCTGATCAAAGCTCCAATGCTCTTTGGAATATCACCACTGAGTTGATTGTCAAAGAGAGTCAAATACTCTAAACTTGAAAGGTTTCCAATATTAGCTGGTATCCCACCTTCAAGAGAATTTGTGTTGAGAGATAAGCCTTGCAGTTTGCTTAACCTGCAAATTTCCTCTGGGATTTCACCTGAGAGAGAATTATCACTGAGGTCAAGGAAACTAAGCTCATGGTATTCTCCAAACTCTTTGGGAATCGAACCGGTGAGGTTGGTAGATGAAAGGGCAAGGGTCTTCAAATACTTGAGAGGGTGAAAGTTTGATGGTAGTGGACCTTCCAAATCAACTGCTTTCAAGCTTATCTCGATAACGTTGCCATTTGAGTTGCAACTGACCCCGAACCATTTGCATGGACTTTGGTCTAAAGGATTCCACGAATTCAACACACCTGTTGAGCTGTTTAAACTGTTCTTCCATGTCAAAAGAGCTCGTCCTTGTTCATCTATAGAGTGACAAGAAAGAAAGAGAAGAGAATTTATTGATAGAAGCAAGGTGAAAGAGAAGATATTGGGAGAAAGTGAGAGATTCCTTGGGGATGCAGGCATTGTTAAGAGTTAAGAACAGTTTCTCTGTTTTGGGATTGTTGAGGGAGGAACCCCATGTTTTGTTTATAGAAGAAATGCAGAAGATCTGGATCCAAGACCCCCTTCTTTTTTACAATTTTTTTATTATTAATGGCATTAGTCTAGTTGTTAGCTAAGAGAGGTTGATGCAGATAGATGTTTGGTTTTATTCAAGTGGGTGTTCTTGTAACGCACTTTTTGGTTGTTGCTGTCAAAATCTCAAAAAAGAGGTTATTTTGTAGTTCCCTTTCAAATGCCAGCTCTGTTTCTTACATTACATATGGTAGCAAGGACATAACTTTTATCAATTTTTACCCAAAAAACTGTAGTGATTATACAATGACTGCTAATCCAAGTTTCTCTTGTTTTTTTTTAACTCCTTTTGCAGTCATGTAGAACTATCTTGTTTCATCCTTTGTAGTCATGTCAGAGTTAGTTAAGAAAGTGAAATTCATAGATCTAAGATTCTTGATTGACAGATATGGTTATGGTTCATATTGGTTTAAATCAAAGATTAGTATCTCTTTCTTATTGTTGATTGAATTGAACTTTACCCTGTAACTGATAAATGTAGATACAAGATCAGATACAGTTGAATGTTTTCACTCTAGATTCAATAAAGTAAAGATGATTGTGCCTTTTCTGGTGGTCCATGAATAAATGTGGTCACTGTTTATATTGAACTTTTAATTTTTCAATGGATTAGAAAACCTTACCATAGACTTTGTCCATTTTCAATTAAATTAGCTTCTGAATTAACTAAAGATCTACTAAACAGTACATCAAAAAGAAAAGGTCAACTTAATTGTCATGATAATAGAGCAGCTATAAAAAGCGAGTCTTTTTCAATCATTTACAGCAATATTACAAGTATTTAAGGGATCTGAATCTGTATTCGTTATTCCCATTCTGGTTTTGGTTATTGATGTTGATGTGGAATCTGGCTGAGCATCGATCTGCACATGTTAATATGTGAAAAATTGAAAGTATGTTTTTATAGAACTGCAAAGCTAGTAATCCTGTCGAGTGGTCTTAGTTATGATGGATTAAAATTTAGCAGAAAACAAAGATTGGCTTCGAGTGGAAGGAACAACAATCGCATCAGCTTATATTATAGATTTTGGATTAACATTCAAATAGTTCACAAAAAGAAAGAAGAATAGAGATTGCTTACAATTAGAATTAGCTGATGAGCAGCACTGTGGCACTGCATTTGGCGTTATTATGTCACCAAAACCATCTGAAACTAAAGTTTTAGGCTTTTGTTTGTTAATTAATTTGTCTTTTCTTTTACCTTTCTAGTTTATTCCTCAGGATTTATGGAAGTGGTTCTTTTCAGGATCATTATGACAGTTTATTACAATGCTGAAACAACTTCTGGTTTGGTCATGAAGAACGAGAAATAAAATAAAGCAAAGCCTTGATGATAAGAACATAATTTTGGTTACTTTATAAATGAAATTGGATTGATATGCATCTATTCTGGTAGACAGGAGCGACGGAAAATTCGGAAGAAAGCAGAAGTTTTCATGCAATTCCTACTGAGATTGAATGCGTAAAATGATAGAACATTATAAATGAATGGACCCCAAGCGCCTTTTGTTTTTGAAGGTAGATACATAACTTTTCATCTTCACCTGCCATCTCTGTTTGAATATAAACCACAATTTGACAAGTAGAGCTGGAGGGTGTTCACGTAAATGTGCAAAACATCTATACTATGCCATGATTGTAAAACTTATGCAAAAGAAAAAATAGTAATAGTAAAGGAAGATATGAGCCAAACTTTGAGAAACAATAAAGGACAAGAATAGCATCAAAAGACGAGATGAGAGACTAGACGAAACATGCATGGAAGAACAAGTATTACATACATTCAATGGTCCCTCATCCAACCTTCTTTTCTTTATTACCTTTCTTGGTCGCAGGCAACTTGAAAAAAGCTCCCCTATCATGGAAATTAAAAAACAGAGAGGTTACATTTGTAAGATAGCGATGGTTTTCTGATACAAAAACAAGGTTGATCCCATTTTTCACCCATAATTAATGTCTGCTTAAGTTTTTCCCTTGAGAAACTAGATAGGTGAAAATCCAGTGTGTTATGGATCTAGATCAAATACTCAACTAAACTTGCAGATCTCATCAACGCAAGGTGCTTATAAATGGAATCAGATCATGTGTATGGCTTAGAAGTAACACTAGGAATAGAAGGGCACATGTTCTGATAAAAGAATTGCAAGTTTTTCATATGCGGCAGAAGATGTAAATATACTTTAAAAAGGGTGGTGGAAGCTGCAAAGAGCAGACAAGCCAATGTCTTCGGCTTAGTTTATAGATATCATGCTCATGCCAGTACCATGCTGCCTACTACCTGCCCTAGTAGTGCAAGTATTTAATATTCTTATTATTGTCCAGTTGTGGTTTTGGCAAGATGAGCTGCACATGAGAGCGGTGGTGGAGATGGGAGAGTCCTTACTCTTTATTGGTGTCGTGTACCTGAATTGTGGATGCACAAGTGAAATACTCTAAATGTTACAATTATAAAAAAGAACGTAGCCATCCACAATTTGTAAATGCACATGTTCACACAAGCACGAAGTGTATGAAGAAGCTGCTCACTGGGTTTGTAAAAGATGGTGGACCCTGAGAATGGTCTGGTCTACCAAATGGAGCCATATGAGACTTTGATCTTCTTGGTACTTGGCACACGTGCAATTAGGTTGTCAAATATGACGTGAAGCTCTTAAATTATAGTTTAGTCCCTAATAATGCAACCGCGCATCATAGATCCAAGACAAGATTTGTCATTTGCTTAAATGAAATTCCATCAGTTACATCCATTGGGTCCATGATCCTCGAAAGGTTAATTTTCCCATCTAATCAAACTGATAAATTCAATGATTTTGGTTACTGCTCTCACATATGTCTTCTTTATCTTCTCTTGCCTCCAACTTCAGATTTGACTCTTAATAATTTCGCCAAATCTATGTCCTACAATGACAATCGTATTATCCAATAATGTGTCCCATATTCCCAAGTTGATCTAAATAATTTCTGAATATTACAGAGTTTAGATCAATTGGCTTTTGATCTTTCTCTTGCTTATTTAGCTAGGATCATCCATTCAAAGTCGATTCAATCATTCTTTGCATACAAAGTAGATCATGTAATGGACTCTCAATCAAAAAGCATGAATAATTCCAAGTTACCATCTAATTGGAGTAGTATAGCAGAGGAAACTCGGACAAATCCTTCTTCTTCTTCATCCTTTTATCAATGGATTTTGTATTTTAGGCCAACTGTCCAACTAATGATATCACCTGCAAACTTTGTTCTATAATTTGAACATAACTTTGGCTTTGTGTTTCCTTCTTTTGCTTTCTGTGAATACCCTTTTCGCTAAAACACGGCTTTGTCATGTATCAGCACCCAAAAGGTCAACTCCCTGCTCCCTTTACTGTTTCTTTGATGTCCTAATCTTTCCATAATTTCAGGATTCCTGTTCCCAGAACGAGCCTTTCTTTTATCTCTTTGTTGTTATCATATAGTATACACCACGTCATTTGTATAGAGTGGGGAGGATTCCACACACAAAAAGACTTTCTTATATTCCTAATCAAGGTCAATAGTCAAAAGCCCATCGAACATGGCCTTTACCTAAAGTTTATTAAACGCATTATTAAGCTAAACCAACAAAGATTCCATTGTTTATAGACCCATGAAAGCTACTTGTGTGTCATTGATGGAAGCTATCTTTTCCTCCAACTTCAAGCTCTCCAATTACTAACAGAAATGGGTCTAAATATTATTAAGAGCCCACAACTAAGCAAATGGAGTCCAGCACCCCCACCAGAAATAAAGAACAGAACTGGATAGGCACGGCGCTTACCCCTAGACTCTTTTGTTTATACTTTCTAAAGTTGAAGGACCGGACTAGAGTGGACAGGTGTGTATTTCTCATAGGGATCTCCAAAACCTCCATTCAAATATATTTGCATATCCAGATCAACGGACGGACCCAATTGCACAAGAAATGAGTTACTAGAGATGGCACGGAATGGAAGTCTATCAATTGTTCAACAAGATTAAAGAGCAAAACCTTTCATCTAGTTTTTTACAATAATAAAGGATTAGTATGCAATATAGCTGTGGTGCACCATGGAAACTTATATAGTGGCCACCATACTGCCGAGAAATCCCAAAGTAAAAGGAAGCCTTGAGAGAAATATTGAAAAGAGAGAGCAGAATAGGCATTAGACACGCAGAAACACATTGACCTGATAAGAACAGAAAGGCGTCTGATTTGTACTTAATAGAACTGACAAACAAGATTTTGTCAACCTACCCCAATTTTGATATCATATGATCAAGTTGATTAGAATGACCTCTGAGAGAAAAAGAACGACCCATAATAAAGTCATATCCAAGTGTGAAGCATATAGCAAATTTCTGGGCACAAGTACAGTCACTGGAAGGAACATGGTCAATGTAATGAAGCCAAAAAAACACACGTCAGTGGCTAGAAATAAGTCAAAACAGATCCGCGCTTTGCCTGAATGAATGTTACTCAAATTCTCAGGTATATCTCTCACTCGTTTGGAATCCCTGAACATGAATCAAAAGCTACATAAAGGAATCCTAGAGAAAGTTCAGAGAACACTCTCGGGTTGGTCTGCAACCAATGTTGGAAGTTAAACATGATTCATGAACCCATGGAGTTAGGAATACAAATGGTTCATGGAGTTACGAATATGAATAGTTCATGGAATTTGAAGATAAATGGTTGTGCAATTTATGAGTATTTTAATTAGGTACTTGTAACAGTTTTATTGCATTGATGAGAGCTGTATATATAAATAAAGATGAAGTGAAGAGTTTGTACGATGTAGAGAGTGAGTTGAAAGAACTGAGAGGAAAACAGTGTTGCGAACTTGCGATACAGAGTTGGTGAGAGTCCCTGCACTGTTTTTTTCAGCAAAGAAGTTTTATTTTCTCCTCCATATATGTCCTTTTTTTTTTTTTTTGGGTAAAGGGAAAGAGTTAACTCAAATTACAAAACAAATCTGGGGAAACAGATCCCCGACTTATCCTCAAAGAGGAAATGGTGGCACCCGATAGGTGCAGAATCATAATAAGTTACTCCAACAGCCAATTGTGCAGCCTGAGAAGCAAGCCAGTCGGCGCATCTGTTGCTCTCTCGGTAAACGTGCCGATGGA
>JAOTAX010000198.1:42092559-42104483 GCA_025629825.1 Erythroxylum guanchezii
AGATCATCACACAGGCTACGAGGAAGACGGACAGTCTGCATAGTGTAGCTAGGAATAGCGGCTAAAACCGATTGGGTATATGTCCTTGTTTATGTTAGATTTGAGTGTGTCTAAACAGGAATTTTCAACATATTGGAATCAGAGCTTGAGAGAATAGAGAAAATGGCCAATAATAGTAACCATGTTCCATTTCAAGTACCTTGTCTTACAAAAGAGAACTATTCAACTTGGTGTATTCGGATGAAGCCGTTGTTGGGTTCGCAAGATGCTGGGGAGATAGTAGATAAAGGATATGTGGAACCAGAAGAAGAAGCCGTTTTGAATCAGGCACAAAGGGACGCTTTGTGTAATATAAGGAAAAAAGATCAGAAAGCTCTCACCATAATCCATCAAGCAATTGACGATGGAATGTTTGAAAAAATCTCTGAGGCAGAGACTGCCAAACAGGCATGGCAAATTTTGGAAAACACATATAAAGGTGTTGATCAGGTGAAGAGAGTAAGGCTTCAAATGTTGAGAGGAGAATATGAAGCCTTACACATGAATGAATCTGAGTCCATCTCAGATTATTTTACAAGAGTTCTTAAAGTGGTGAATGATATGAAGAGATATGGTGAGAAGATTCCAGATAGCCAAGTTGTTGAAAAGGTTCTTCGCTCGCTTGATGAAAAATTCAATTTCATCGTTGTAGCAATTGAGGAGTCGAAAGATTTGAGCCTAATGACAATTGATCAACTCATGGGTTCCTTACAAGCCCATGAAGAAAAGCTTCTACAGAAGAAGAAAGAGCCCATCAAGCAGTTATTGCAAACAAAGCTTCAACTAAAGACAGGTGATGATCAAGAAAAGGGTCAAAATGGACGAGGCTGAGGTCGCGGTAAAGGTCGTGGACGTGGAAGTTCATGTAGACGTGGACGAAGAGGATATAACAAAAAATCAAGATGTTGGTCAGCACACTAATTCCTCACGAGGCCGAGGTCGAGGTCATGGGAATTACTCAAGGTCGAATGGGAGACAAAATGATGATAGAAGAAATAAAGTTGAAGAGAATGTTAATTATACGGAGGAGGAGATAAAAAATGAGCACACACTACTTCTAGCATGCAAATCTGATGAGAGCAACGAAAGCAATTTTTGATATCTTGATAGTGGCGCAAGTAATCACATGTGCGGGCACAAATCATTATTCATGGAGCTTGATGAATCAATAAGCGGTAATATTACTTTCAGAGATGCAACAAAAATTCCAATGAACGGGAAAGGTGATATTCTGATCCGCCTGAAGAATGGGAAACATGAATTTTTTTCCAATGTTTACTATGTGTCTGTCATGAAGAATAATATTTTGAGTTTAGGGCAGCTTATGGAGAAAGGCTATAATATTTTCATGAATAATTATAGTCTTTCACTCAGAGATCAAGATGAGAATTTTATCGCTAAAGTATCAATGACAAAAAACAGAATGTTTGTATTGAATATTCAAACTGATATTGCAAGTGCTTGAAAGCATATGTGAAAGATTCGTCATGGACATGGCATTTAAGACTTGGGCATTTGAATTTTAGTGGCCTGAGATTGTTCACAGAGGAGAATATGGTGAAAGGATTGCCTTACATTCATCACCCAAACCAATTATGTGAAGGATGTATGTTTGGCAAGCAATCTAGAAAAAGCTTTCCAAAAGAATCTTATTCAAGGGCGAAGGAGCCTCTGGAGCTTGTGCATACGGATCTTTGTGGGCCAATCACACTAAGTTCTTTCGGTAAGAATAACTATTTTCTGTTATTCATTGATGATTTTAGCCGAAAAACATGGGTTTATTTTGTGAAACAAAAATCTGAGGTATTCAGAGTGTTTATAAGATTCAAAGTTTTTGTCGAAAAGGTGAGTAGATACTCCATAAAAGCTTTGATAAATAATCTCACCTTATTTTGTCTTTTTGCAGATAGTGAACCAATTGATTTTGCAGAAGCTAGTCAAGACAAAAGGTGGGTGAGGGCAATGGATGAAGAAATTCAAGCCATTAACAAAAACAATACTTGGGAATTTGCAGCTCTTCCCAAAGGACAAAAAGCAATCAGAGTCAAATGGGTTTTCAAGACCAAAAGAAATGCTAATGGAGATGTGGAGAGGCATAAAGCTCAACTTGTGGCCAAAGGCTATAGCTAACGCCAAGGTGTTGATTACGATGAAGTTTTTGCTCCTATAGCTCGTTTGGAGACCATCAGATTAATTATCTCATTGGCTGCTCAATATGGATGGAGAATTTTCCAGATGGATGTTAAGTCTGCTTTCTTGAACGGGTATTTGGAGGAAGAAGTTTACTTGGAACAACCTCCTGGCTACTTTGTAAAAGGCCAAGCAAACAAGGTTCTGAAATTGAATAAGGCCTTATACGGATTGAAGCAGGCTCCGAGAGCGTGGAATAGCCGAATTGACAGTTATTTCCAGAAAAATGGTTTTGTGAAATGCCCATATAAACATGCCATTTACTTCAAAACAAACAAAAATGGTGATGTATTACTTGTTTGTTTGTATGTGGATGATTTGATTTTCACAGGAAATAACCCAAACATGTTCGATGAGTTCAAGAAAGCGATGATTGGCAAATTTGAGATGACAGACATTAGAATGATGTCATATTATCTTGGCATTGAGGTGAAACAAATGAAGCAAGGGATCTTTATTTCTTAACAAAGATATGCCAATGAAGTCTTAAAGAAGTTCAAAATGAGTGATTCCAAATCTGTAGCAACTCTGGTTGAAATAGGGATCAAGTTGTCAGGATATGAAGAGAGTGAATCTATTGATCCAACATATTTCAAAAGTCTGATTGACAGTTTGAGATATTTGACTTGTACAAGACCAGATATATTATTTGGAGTTGGTTTAGTGAGTCGTTTCATGGAAACTCCAAGTGCTACACATTTGAAGGTAGCAAAAAGAATTCTTCGCTATCTTAAAGGTACACTTGACTATGGGTTGTTTTATTCATTCTTTGAATGTTTTAAACTTGAAAGATTTTGTGATAGTGATTGGGCTAGAAATATAGATGATCGTAAAAGCACTACAGGATTTGTATTCTTTATGGGTGATACTGCTTTTACATGGAGTTCAAAAAAACAACCCATAGTGACTCTCTCAACCTGTGAGGCTAAATATGTTGCTGCTACTTCCTCTGTCTGTCATGCTATATGGTTGAGGAATTTGCTTAATGAAATTGGAGTTGTGCAAGATGAAGCAATGGAGATTAATATGGACAACAAGTCTGCTATTGCTTTATCTAAAAATCCAATTTCCCATGATCGTAGCAGGCACATCGATGCAAGGTTTCACTTTATTAGAGACTGTATTTCGAGAAAGGAGATCTGTGTGAAGTATGTGAAGACCAAAAATCAAGTGGCAAATATCTTTACCAAGGCTCTCAAGATTGATGTCTTCAAAAAGTTGAGACCGCTGCTTGGAATATGTCCAGAATCATGTTTAAGGGAGGATGTTGGAAGCTAAACATAATTCATGAACCCATGGAGTTAGGAATACGAATGGTTCATGGAGTTACGAATATGAATAGTTCATGGAATTTGAAGATGAATGGTTGTGCAATTTATGAGTATTTTAATTAGGTACCTGTAATAGTTTTATTACATTAATGAGAGCTGTATGTATAAATAAAGATGAAGTGAAGAGTTTGTATGATGAAGGGAGTGAGTTGAAAGAACTGAGAGGAAAACAGTGTTGCGATACAAAGTTGGTGAGAGTCTCTGTACTGTTTTTTTCAGCAAAGAAGTTTTATTTTCTCCTCCATATATATCTTTGTTTGTGTTAGATTTGAGTGTGTCTAAATAGGAATTTTCAACAACCAGTCTGTCTTTGGCAGGCCGTATTATATTAGCCAAGATGACACTACAAAGCCTTCCTTTTTATGCCATGCAAATAACCAAATTGTCGTATCACATATGTGATAAGATAGAGCAGCAGGTTAAACAGTTTATTTGGGGTTCATGTACAACTAATCACAAGATGCGTTTAGTGGCATGGGAGGATATATGTCGAAGAAGAGAAAACAGAGGATTGGACATTCGGAAACTCCGAGTGATGAATGAAGCTTTTATTACGAAAGTTTGTTGGCAATTGATTGAATATATTGATAAGTTGTCGATTAAGTCGTTACGAGCAAATTATAGAGTTCAGGACAACGTGCCAACCAGGCTTAAGAGAAAAGGATCCCCTTTTTGGAAAGCACTCAGTGACGTGTGGGAGAACTTGTATGATGGCTTCGATTGGACTCTGCGTAATGGCAATCTGGCCCGCTTTTGGTTAGATAGATGGTCGATTAATGAACATCCGCTGGTGAACTATAAGACGGGTGCTACTCCAAAGGATATTGTGACTGAATCTATAAATGCGTTTGCTCATTTGGATAGAAGTTGGAATTGGAGCCTGTTTTCGTCAAGTCTTCCATTGGGCATTCTCATGAACCTCACTTCAGGGCCGCGTCCACTGGTAGGGGAAGGAGCCGAGCTAGTGGCATGTTTTCAGTTAAATCAACATATGAAATTTTAATGGAGGATGAAGCGCACTTAAGGATAAATGAATGGACAAACATCTGGAAGTGGAAGGGTCCGGAAAGGATTAAATTATTTGTGATTAGCAGCCAAGGATCGACTCCCTCCACGATGGGAGCTAGCTAGAAGGATTGTAGTTCAGGATACTCGATGCACAAGGTGTGAGGAGGATATGGAGACTTTGATCCATGTTCTACAGGATTGTCGTTGGGCAAAACTAGTCTGAAATCAACTGGTGTCGGTGTCGTGTTGGAATGATTTCTTCTCATTGCCTTTCAAAGATTGGTTACAGGATAATCTGTCCAATAAATGGGGTATACGTGAGAGTGGGGGATGCTTTGGAGTTGCAATTTGGACAATATGGAACTGGAGAAACATACATGCATTTCAGAACCAAGTCCAGATTCTAGCAGTATAAGTTACATATATCCGAAACAGAGTTCACGAGATTAATATAGCTCGTGAGCAAAGTTTTTTTAACCAGATATGTCCACAACAGAATAGAGAGAGGACATGGCAGCCTCCCGTGGTTGCCTGAAACTGAATGTAGATGGAGTTGTCAACCCAATTACTAGAGCTTCTATAGTTGGGGGGCTGTTGAGGGACCACAATGGAGTTTGGATCAAGGGTTTTGCCGTTAATATGGGTAGGGATTCCATCCTTAAAACTGAAATTCTAGGAATGTATCATGGATTGGGGATTGCAAAGTGGCATGGAACAAGAAATGTGGTATTGGAAACTGATTGTGAGGTAGCCATTAACAAGGTGCTACATGGAAAAAACACTGATGGACACGAGCAGTTAATACAAAACATCAAGGAGCTACTTGGAAGAGAATGGAGAGCAAGCATCCAATATTTGCTTAGGGAAGTAAATCGACGTGCGAACCTTATGGCAAAGCATGCTCGCAGACTTACGACGGGTTATCACACTATGCTCTATCCTCCGCTTAGGATAAGAGAGCTTTTGATGGCGAATAGTCATTTTCATCCTAAGGGTGAATAGGCTCTAGGTTGTTGCCTTTGTTAACAAAAAAAGGGCTTATGTACCTCCCTTAAAACTTAAATTCACCATAGACAGGATTCAATAAGACAAAATGACATGTGAACATTTTAGGTACTATACGTGGGTACAACTAATACGTACTCCAACCTATACACTGGAAAAGGATTTGTATGGTAATCTTTTAAAGAGTGACTATCTTCATTATGTGGGTTGCAAGATAAGCAGCAGAAGTTAAGATGAGAGGACTACAGACACTATGACAGAGTTGATCAATTTCTCTAACAAATGAAAGCATGAGATGTACTTATGGTATGTTCCAGAATGCGAACATCAAAGAAAATAGCAACCATATGATCAAATTCAGAGAAGCTATTTAATATCTGCACATCATGTTGTAAAAATCAACCAGATTAAAGTAGGTGCACACTGCAAGAAATAGTAATGAAATGATAGATTTTACATGAAAAATCCCTAAATTATGATAAAAACTACGGGCAAAAAACAGAAATTTCACCATGAAATTTAGAAGTACAACTTCTCTTTATTTTATAAAGAGAAACACTAATTCTCTCATTATATAGGAAAAACACTCTCTAAACTTTTGTGAGGATTTAATAGAAGAAGAGATTTTCTGGGATTTTTGGAAAACTGATATGGCAAGGCCTATTTATAGGCCTTTCATACGAATACACCCAGTTGTGGACGGACTATCCATAGCTGGCCTCTTTTCTTTTTTTCTTCCTGCTATTCCTGACTTTATGCAGTCGACTGCCTTATTTTTTGACTTTGCTGCAGTTGGCAGCAACACATCACCTATGCCAAAGAGATCCAATAACAAGGAAATGGATCTTACTTAGAATTCCCTAAGGGCATTGTTGGCCCTAGTTAAACCTTTCTGCAAGCTAATCCTAAAGAGGAAAAAAGGGTTAGAAATGTTCAAGTATCATAATTTGCAATAAATGAGGTGGCGAAGATAGCCAGTTAATTTAACTTCCAAATCAAAAACAAAAAAAAGAAGATAGTCATTCAACCATCATTATCAGAACTAGGAGGTCACAATCAACAGCCTTTGCCAATATACTTATCAGAAAACACTGCATCATGCAAATAGTCTCTAACATAATGTCTAACTTGGAAAGTGATTTTTCACTTGGAACATTTCCTCTTCCCCTTTTAAGTTTTGGAGTAGCTAAGATAGATCAATTAATCTTCCTAGTCATCTCTTTTATCATAATAGCTCTTTATCCTGTCAACGTTCCTTTTTTTTTTTTCACTTGTTAGCAAATTCCTTAATGAATTTGATCACAACCAACAAGAGACATTATTTCAGTTAAGAACCATCATAGATCAAACATTAAGTTGCTGAACTAACATATAGCTTTATCCAAATCAAAACTTGTTAAACTGCAGGTGCACACTCATACACGCACCATACATATGTGAAGAGTCAAATCTAATACAATAATACACGAACAATCACATAGCCCAAACTCACTACCACTATTTGGTATAAATATACAAACACCCATAAATCAGATCCTTACCAATAGCTTGGAAAATGATAACATTTTGAGCTTGCATCATGGTATAGCTGAAAAATTCCAAAACCCCACAAGTCCATTAACCTTCCAAACAGAAGCCTAAAAGTAAATTTTATGCTTACACGCTGAAGGCACCGGAAACGCTGTCATTGGCGGGTCGGACGGCGGCCTCAAGAACGAACACGAGACCCAATCCACTGCTTTCACTAGCTGTATATCTGGACAATACGTATGAGTTCCAACATGAAAGTAGCCAATAAGAGGGGTTTTTCTATTGATCTTCACTACTGCCACCTGTAAACCAAGCCGGCGTTATCTTTTCCACGTTTCTCTCTTCGCTCTGTCCTTTTCAAGTGTCAAAGAGTTGCTCTTGTTTCTACGTTAAGCTTCTTTCTTGTTGGTTTCCTTGGCTTATAAACATCACTGTCGCACTCGAATGATTTGTTAAACTAGAATCTTATGGGTAGATTTTCCTGGGGCCAACCGAAAGTTTGTATCTTCGGACGAGGTCCATTACAAGTGTTTCCTGTGCTAACTAGGATGTTTTCTTTTGCAACTAAAGTTGGGTTTAACTAAAAGATCGGAATGGGTGATGTCGTGCCAAACCCAAACTACGCCTAATGAAGTTAGTAGGTTCAGCAATCAAATCACTGTTACGGCTATCGATATTTGGTTCTTTTGCTAGGAAAAGCTGACGCTTGATACCCCGTCATAATAACTCGGCCAAATTTGAATGCTCTAGTGCGTACGACTCTTTTGGGTAACGATTATGAGATTGAAAAGGTGTTAAGATTACCAGTAGAATTCCCAAAAGTTCATGTAATATAAGGCTAAATTTAGCATCGGAATTCCAGTTCCAACTGCACCGTTTCTGGTACGCAGCTACAACAACACAAAAATAACGGGCAACCTTGCTCCAGTTTCATATTAAACTATGGATAGAAGCATCAATGGAACGACAGATGTTATAGGAGTTTCATGAGCTTCACTTCAAATATCAAAGGCTCATCGGCATGAGATAGAATTCTGCGTCTGTGGCCAAACTGCAACCAGAAGTCATTGGAATGATTGAAGCAACTATGGACAATAATGGAGTTACTTGGAGAAAAAGCAGATGATCAAACCTCGTCCGGTATTGGTTTCAAGTTTTCATTTACGTATCCCAAGGAAGGAGGTATTAATGCTCTTCTTTTCCCTACAAACAAACAACTCATGAAAGAGACGCAGGCAGGAGATTCCAATCTGATAATGGAAAGGAGACCAGAGCATGAAAGTTGTGAATGCAAGTGATGTAGTCAGAAGCCAAATATAAAAAGGATGTCCATCTCTCAAACTTACCTCCAACTTTCATCCCAACCAACACCTCCTTGAGGCCCTTAATAATCTGTCAAGAGAAGAAACTTGCAAGATGACAAACATGTTTGATGATGGAGACGATTATTAGACAATGAACACGACCTCGATTAAACTACTACGATCATAAAGTCCATACGGACACAGTGATCATTGTCTACCCATCTAAAAGAAAGCCCAACCCCGCGTATCATTCCATTTTGTCTACGTGAACTGAATTTGAATGAAGAACTTCAGTCAGTTATCTGTAACAATGTTTCTACCGGACAAAATTATTATACCAGAATTTGCAGAACAAATGAAACAGAAGCTTTATTAGTCACCTGTTTTTCGTCCAAAGGAAGTATGACGGGTGAGCTTTCCCCATTAAACTGGTCAACAGTGCTGCATGCAATTAAGCTGTCTCCACTTAATATATGATAGACTCAGAAAGCATGCAAGACTAGATCATGTAATGGGCAGCTAATCCATAGATACCTGAGAAAAGTTGTAAAAATTTACCTATGAACAAAATACCCATTTGACCGGCGGCATACATAATTCACTTCAACTACGTCTCCTTCATGAGCTTCTGGTCCTTGTCCTTGAACAATCTCTATGAATCAAAGTTTGAGATAAGACAAAATGATTGAAGCTATATCACTCCAACATACATCAGGAGATTCTTCCATCCTTGGAGCAAGGTTCACATGAAGCAGTCTTATCAGATAACAAACAACTTTTTGCAACTACCTGTAGCACAATTTAGTGCAGTGTTTGGAAATAAAGCATAATGCATTTACGGTTTTACACAGTAATTCAATGAAAAACCAGATTGTTATCAAGAGGCAATTTCCAAGAAAGCCACTTAAAGAAATAATGAGGATCATCAATTGGAGGAAACAAGGGATACAAAGGCTTCCCACGAGTAACAACTCATTTCGTTATAAATTGTGTCCAAACTAGCTTACAGGCAACACCATCACAGTTGCTTATTTAGTGCGTAAAAATATATATATTAATTCTGCAGGAAACATGGTGATAATGATGTTGAGAAATAGATACCTTGAATCCAAACCCCACTTTCGAGCTTCACTGTCCTGGACTCTTCGAATCCATAAGAAAAATGTCATACAAACATTATAAATAACATGTACTGAGAAAGTATTACTCCCCATTGATGCTAGCCACCGAAGTAAAGGAACAAAAAAGAAGGCTGGCACAAACAGCATTTACCGCACAACTTCAGGTTCCTTCATCTCCGGCATTGGTGCAGCAAATACAGGTTGAAGATTCAACAAGATAGCTTTGAAACTAATAAAATTCAGAAGCACCCTCCTTGGTAATCTTCTCCCAGTCAGTGAAGGTAATTGTTCATGCAAATCCACGGCCATAACATCCTTGGGCCTTTTACCACTGGTATATTGAAAGTATCATACAGTCAATGAATATAAATCAATTTCTATTCGAGAATTTGGGTTAACTTGCAGAAATTGGTGAGAAATTTTAACGGTTGCTTTGGACAAGCACGAGTATGGTATGCGAAGCTTCTATAGTTTTGGGCAGAAACGCGCTTTGAGCTTAAAGTAGAAGGCTCCAGGACAGAAATGATTCTGCTTTAACCATTCTCAAATTTTTACAAACAAGAGACAAAAGACAACAATCAATATTATATGTAGCATTCAGGTCCAAATGTTTTCCACCTTACAACTTCTTCTCTCCAGTCAGATCCAAAAGGCAAAGGTGAAATCTTTAATTACATGATCAAGATTTCTTCCTGTTTTAGTTTTCTTTCTGCAGGTTCAAGTTCTTAAATTTCTCCAAAATACCCAATAGCACTCGATGTTTCAATTCTAAGGCTAGCAGGTGATGAGTTTCACAGGAAGCACATAAGACTTCTAACTGGTAAAGACCCGGCAAAACCAGTCTCAGAAGCATCCAAATCAACCAGAAGACAATCTTGTAATCTGGTAGTAAACACGAAGAACGTTCAAGTATAATAACCAAAAGTGAGTAAAAGTTTTCTACACGGCAATGTTAAAAAAAAAAAAAAGAAAGAGAAAAGATCAGAATTTCAGAGGATTCTTACCATGGAAATTGAAAAGGACAAGGGAAGCGAAGCGAAGTATGCAGTGGAGTTGCTTCCATGATGAGAGCCAACGATGGAAGGATAACACATATAAAATGGACTGAAGATGGCTTGGGGCTATCAGGAGGTCAGCATAGGATGACCTGAGGCGTGGCTTAATGGCCTTGGTTCGTCTGGACTCTGGTGTCATGTGGACCTGAATTCATGATTGGCTGGTGGGAATTGCGAAAGTACCAAGAAATTTAACCAAAGTAACGTTATTTTTTATTTTCAGGAATAATTAACATTAATTCATAAGTAACAGATGATATGTCTGACTTTTCTAATTCTCCAAGAAAACAGCTAAAAGGTCGCTATCAACGAAAAAGAAAAAGAAAAAGGAAAAGAAGAAAATGGGGGTAATGGAAGAATCTAGAAACCCTAAATCTCACTCTTTATAACCTTCACTTAACTTCCTCTCCTTGTAGCAGCCCCCTCTATCAAGAGTCCCCTTGTCTTTGTAGCACTCTCTCTTGAGTCTCGTTGTTTTAGAATTTGCAAGTCACAGCAGCCAACATGTCGTCGGATACCGAGACCTTCGCATTCCAGGCGGAGATCAACCAGTTGCTGAGTTTGATCATCAACACTTTCTACAGCAACAAGGAGATCTTCCTTCGCGAGCTCATCAGCAATGCCTCTGATGTAACCCCCTTCCCCCTCTTTTTCTTTCTATTGATCCCTTCATTTCTGCTTTTTTCGTTCTTGTGTTTTGTTTGTTTATAGTCATATGTTTGTGCTTACTTTTAAATTATGGATCTTTTTCAAGTGGTATGCGATTTTCCTTAGAAAGATCTGTTATCTAAAGTGTTCAAAAGTGTCTTGGAGGATGGAGAAAGTTTTATACGTGCTGCTTCATTACACTCGATGGGGGTGAAAAAGTTATGAACCTGCCGTTGGCTATTTCCTCGTAAGGATTGTTTGTGAAAGAGATTTTGAAGGAGAGAAATGGCTCTATGATAAATCCAATTAAATTGTCCAACAAAGTTTTAAAAACCGCCTATAATTTGCTGCAATTTCAATGCTTCTTTGTTGGTGATCCTGTTTTGCTTTTTTGTCTACAACTTCCCTTTGTTTATTCTGCTGAATATTTTGGCTTTAATGTCCTGTAATCCTTATATGTATACTCATCTCGTAGATTCGAAATGATTGATTCATATTAAACTTGCAACAAATGGATGAACTGAAAAGGGTCCTACTGATATTGTTGTTTAATTTTGGATTAATATGGCATGCGATGTTTGCTTCTCGTGAGCGATCTTATGAGGTTAAATTTGTGGTGGTTCATGATCCTAATTCTTTAATGTTTTTGTTTAATAGGCTTTGGACAAGATCAGGTTTGAGAGCTTGACTGAC
>JAOTAX010000198.1:42140630-42154520 GCA_025629825.1 Erythroxylum guanchezii
CCCTAATTTGTGTTTCGCAGCTAACGCCTTCCTCATTGATGTGCTCCAAGTTCGATAATTAAGCCCATTAAGAGGAACCGAAACCAGTTCGATGCTTTCTGGACGGCAGCTCGCCACTCATCACCAATCGCCATTGTTGCGGAAGCTCGGAAGACAACCAATCCAAAACAAATGAACCCAGCAAACAGATCAGCTTCAATTAACTGACCAGAAAACCTTCAGCTACAACCAGCTGAGGAAGAACCCCCAAAATCTTGAAACCAGATCTAGATCTCGAGGAAAACGATTGTTGGCTCTGATACCATGAAGAACAAGTAAACAGAGCCGAAAACAAGAAATGAGGGATAAAACCACTCTATTCAATTAAGCTCACGTGTGTAAGTCTATTTATACAGGGAAAAAATATAACACATGTACGAAAACTAATTACAGCAAATGAAGTATGAAAACTATTTACAACAAATAAATAATACATATTCTTCAAAGTTCTCGAAGAATAAAAAGAATAAGTACTTAAACATGTTTCATCACTCTATTTATAAGTGACATTAAAGCTTACAAGGACAAGTTCATAGGTTGTTACTGTAAGCTTAATGTTATGAATGTGGACCTCGGTACGGATTTCAAAGTCGGTTTGCCTCATCCAATTTCAGAAGTCGAGGCAACATTTTCGGATATATACAAAGCAGGGGATAAAAATATAAAACCCAAATGAAATGATTAATTGGATGATCGGATCGATTTCATCCATCACCTTGTTTATCATTATACAAAAGAATGAACTTCTGAGTTTGTAGAATAGATACACATCAGAATCTTTTTATTTTCACAAAGGCAAAGTTTGATGTGAAGAGACGATGACGAGCGATGAGAATGAGGTGGATGATTACGTTCATGGAGGTTTGCTAATTAGTTACCAATAACAACAGTATCTAAACCAGGTCGATAATGGTTCTTGATTTAGTAGCCATTTCGGAGAGATTGGAACCAACAGAACCTCCACGAGTCATGACTTGGCCTCTGTGGAAGCGGCACCTAAATGAGCCTTCGTGAGTGGTTGGCGAGCAAAGACAATTCCCCCTTACGCTTGATGGTTTAATTGATTGTGAACTTGGTGAGTTTAGCGTGGAATTTGATCTCTTCTTCTCCACATCCGAGTTCACGGCTGTTACTAATATATTTGATGGTTTAGACAGGTGCTTGTCATCGATCCTTGACAGTTTCTCTTCCTCTACTTTATCCATCTTGAACATGTAAAGAAAACCAAAAAGAGACTAACATCATGGACATGCAAAGAAGTTTGCAAGGTAACAAGAAGAAAATAATTATTGTTGAAAAAGGAGGAAATGGTTATCTAGATGCTCAGGATTCTTCATTGTAGCTTCCGTTGATTTTCTTTGTAGGAAGGAGATAGGAGTAATTCGGGGAAACCAATGAATATGATCACGATCAAAAGCATAAAACAGGTGTAGGCTACCGAGAATATACAACATAAAGTGTAATGGCTCTTCTACCTGGCAATTCAAGGAGAGAACGAAAACTTTTCTGGTGGCCGCCGATGCTTTTCAGGCGAAGTCGTAGGGAGGGCAAAGTGAGAGATTCAAGTTTTTCTAATTCTTTTGAAAAGAAAAAAGGACAAATTTCCAAATGGACAGGTATAGCTGCAACAGCTGTAATTAACTGAAAATGTTTGAGATTAGAGTTTCTATTATTAGGTTGCAAGTATGTGGTGACATGATATCTAGTCTTGAATTTACAGCCACCATTTCCTCTTTTCCTATAGAAAATTTAGCAGTTTTACAAACACTACTTCTTCAATGAATTTACCTCTTCCATTTGTTTGTCCAACAACATTAACAGGAGTAACGTCGTCACACATGGTTCAAGGATGCCAACCAACTTGTGAGGCACAAGACCCTTCAAGGGATTAACACCATGGAAGTAGGTGCGTGATTACAGTGGAGACGAGGGTCTCAGTGAAATTAATATAAAACATAATGATAGCTAAATCAAAAGATGCAGAATTCAACATGCCGGAGCTCAATGTTAAAAATTTGGAGATTGCATTAAAATTTTCCAGGCATTTCAGTATGGAAAAACTGACAAATGGAGACATTGCAAATTGTCTTCGTGTGTCCCTCTTTACGTTGAAAGCATCAGTTTCAACCGTTTTGTTTAACTAATTTACTTTTTGCTTCTGCTGGCCATTGCATGTTGGATTTTGAAAAGCATCTTTGCCAGGAGTCAATGTTTTGCTCTCCCTCTCTACGAGATTACCAAAATAGCTTACATGTCGAGAAGTGTCTTCATCTTCTGTTTCCATTTGCTATGTGCTATTTTCCTATCAATAATTTCAGTGGATACAGTATACAGTAAGAAATTGGTTTTGGAGTTGCAGCTTTTCTTCAAACTTTTCAGTGAATTGAAGAGATCTTTCTACTTAACATAAGGCACTTCCCAAGTCCTCCTATTGTAACATCTGCAACATTAACATGTTTCTGAGTTCCTTGAGTTTGACTTCATGTTTCGAAATTTCTTAATTGTGCATTGAAGCTATGAAACTAATCTAGCTCAATTCAGTGTATTCGGTAATTGGTTTCTCACTCTTTTGATTGTCAGGAAGAAAGCTGAAGCTTCTACCTGAAGACTTGCAGGATCATTAAGCTAATAGACCATGTTCCCGGATAGAAAAGAGGATGATGAATTAAATGCTTTTCAATTAACTTCATTGTCATTAAGCATAGGAATTCAGGGAATCCAGCAAAACCATTTCCAGTCTCAAGTTCTCGATGAGATACAGGAGACGAGCCCTGAACACTCTAGATGCTGTGAGAATTGGAGTAAATCGCACGAGGGTCTGAAGAAAAGTAAGGTTCTGAGAAGTCAAGATGATGGAGCACTCAAATTTTCAACTGGTTCCAGCTCAAAGCAGCTGAAAAATTGTGGTTTAGATCATGCTCAGGAACAAGTAGTTCATGCAAACTTTGGTCGTGCAGGCAAGTACTATGAAAACAAGCAACACAAAGTGGATCATGTACCAGTAAGTGCAAGTGAAGTGAGTTTGGCTGCTGCTATGGCAGGTCAATCCAATCAAATTGTGCAAGGAATTAGCAGTGGAAAGGGCAAAAAACCAAATGTTTACCCAGCAACTGGGGCCAGGAGGGTCTATGAAATGAATGACCTTAATAAGGCATACCCATCTCTCCAACCTGAGGATGTGCAAAACAGAGCAAATGGATCCAAAAAGAGTGCTTATGGTAGACCAAGTGAAACATCAGTTTCTAAGAAACTCCGTCTTAGCATGATCAAGAATCGCAAGTCAGCAGCCAGGTCTAGAGCCAGGAGGCAGGTAAATTGGATGTTTTTATCAGTAGTTGGCTATAACCAGTCGCTAATTAGTGTCCTTTATTTGCTTGGCCTCGTTTACCTTGCCATCGATTTGTTTGAATGATTAAGACCAGTGAGACGCTAGGCTTATTCTCATTTTATATCTTTTCTTCTGCAGTTGTATGGTAAGCTTGAGGCTGTTTATCTCTGACATAGATTGTCTCGTGGAGATGACTTATGATTAAACAAGCTTCACTCAATGTTTAATATGGAAACCAAGCATACTTGGTGTCGTTAGTCATCATTTTCTGGTCTCTCGCATTTCTCTGTTGATCTT
This sequence comes from Erythroxylum guanchezii, assembly GCA_025629825.1. Lineage (NCBI taxonomy): Eukaryota > Viridiplantae > Streptophyta > Magnoliopsida > Malpighiales > Erythroxylaceae > Erythroxylum > Erythroxylum guanchezii. The sequence continues at coordinate 42,144,295 of JAOTAX010000198.1, forward strand.
TTTTTTTCTTCTTCCATTTACTTCTGCAACATTATAGGCTGTAGAAGTTCAGAAACAACTGGAGATCACTGAACTCAAGAAGGAGAATGACTGCTTGAAAGGTGCTGTGAGGGTAAGTCCCTACTGATTCTGCCATGGCCTTTAGCCAGTTTCAAAATTCTAGCTTTAACCTTTAACAAGGTCTTTCTTGCAGTATCTGTTAGCCATCATAATGACAAAAAACAGGAAGCTTCCAGCACTGTCAAGGAGTTCCTCAGCACCATTTTAGAATCATATCCGAGTAGAATTAATGGTTGTGTCAAAATATGAGCAGGAGGGCTGCTTCTTTGACTGCTTTCTCTTTCTTTGTTGCTTTCCAAAGAATGAAAACAAAGAGGAATTTCAAATATATCTTGCGCTTTTTATTGGAACAAATGAGATACAACACGAAAGTGATCTTTGCAAGGATTGGGAAGCGGCACCAGTACAACTCCTTGGGGGGTTCTGGGAAAAGTTGTTTAGCTTTTCATAACTCTTCCTCTGGAAGCAATGTATTTTCCCCACACTACCTTTACGGCCTTACTTGGATGATTTGCTACAGAAGTTATCAGTTTCTCGTAGCTCTTCCTCTCATACTCTTCATACACGCTCTGCCATTAAAACCATTAGAGAAAATTCAGCAAATAAGGCTACACCATGGTAGATTATAAGATTATTAGACTAGAGTGCACAGAACAAATTCACAACTAGCAAAATTTTTAAGCCTCAGCAAGTTAGACATTTCCCCGCTGGATGAGTTCTTTCCTGCCAAGTGAATTGATAGATGGATTGACTTCAACCTTCCATTAGAATCAAAAACTTGTATTGTCTTTTCTCTAACCCATGAATCATGCTATATTTCATCACAGAAAGGTAAACCAGAAAGCTTAAAGGTATATTAAGACTTACCTCAAGATCAAGAGCTCGATATAGTTCCTTCACTTTAGCTACACAGGCAGGGTCTTCTTTGCCATAGTTCTCCTGAGAATAAAAATGGCTTTATTTAAATGCTCTAATTGTTGTATATTAACGAAAAATTGGGAAAAAAAAAAGTTGCAGTCGTTACATTTAGCAATTGCTTTTGTTCCTCATTAGCAAGTTCAAGCGCTTTCACCACCAACCAAGAGCACTTGCATTCTTCTATATCCGTTCCAACCTGAAGATTTTATTAAAACTGTTAGTCTGTGATCAAGTTCCCTACCACGAATGGTTCAGAGAAAAATTTTCTTTTGCCATAAGTAGAATGGTTATGCCTCAAAACTTACTTTGCCAGTTACTTCAGGGTCTCCGAAACAGTCCAGATAATCATCCTACAAAGTAATTAAAACATATTCACGTATTAAACACATTACACATGCTTTGTCAGGTGCTGAATGAGGATACTGTTTCATCTCCCTCTAGTATCCCACTGCCATACGAATAACAAATTTTTAAGCAGAATTAATGACTACCTGAACCTGGAAATAGGCTCCCATTTCAATCAAAATCTTCTTCATTTCAAGATGGTCATCAAGATTTTCACCTGCCATCAGCAGTGCGCATGCAACCTGGGTGCATAGAGATATGAAACTCCCAAAAACGAGGATTCCATTAAGCATCACATAGTTTATAACTATTCAAAGATGCACAGTAAAGGTACAGGAAATTCACTGTCAGATGCTCAGGATATAATCGCTGGAGTCGGGTTAGAAAAGATTGGGAAAGAACTTCTTTAGCCAATACAAACTATAAGTAGTTGTCAATTAGGCTTAAGATGCTTAGTTATGAATGTAGGAATCAAGAGAATGTAACTCACTGGCAGATAGATTGAATAATATGCTGCTTTATACTCTGCAACTCGAAAATAACTGCATGAAATCCAAGCATTTACTCTGGTTAAACTAAAAGAACTGGGAACCAGCTTTGTCTCAACATAAATCATATGGAAACCATAATATATATCATAAACTATCACGTACAGTGGTATCGAGTACTTAGACAGATCTTTCTCTCCTTGATGTGCGCAAATTAAATCCAACATTTCCCCACAAAATAATTGAAATTCCACCTGTGAATACGTGATAACAATCAGGCAACTGAGAAGGGTTGGTTTCATGATAACAGAAATAATCATATGCTCCACAGCCATTGGCAAGGTAACTTCACCTCATTAAACAGATCCAGCAACTCCTCATAGAATGGCAGATCTCTAAAATAAGTCTTCAGGATTCTGCCAACTTGATTACGGAGTATTAATCCATCATTTACAGCAATCATACCAACCTATCATGAAAAGGAAAAATACAAAAAACTGCTGAATCAGATATTACTTGCTATACAGGGCAATGAGCCAAACATATGTAAAGTAGACCTTCTTCTCTCATTATATCCCTCATCTTTATTACTACAGGTGAGATTATAGCGTGTAAGTTGGTTTTGATCCAAGACAGGAACAAAGGTTGATTCCAACACTCAACCATTTTTTTCTAGTGTATTTGGAAAAGAAAAGGGACCATGTGTACCTTTGGGACTCTGAACCAGCAAGGTTGACCACGTCGTGTGTGAGAGTTATCCATGATGTCGTCAATAATTAGAGCAAATGCTTGAAGCTGCAAGAGTCCAATTCAAAAGGGTTTATCATTCCCACGACAAAAGTGACCTTAAGGATATTTTTGGTCAGGGGTTTTATAATGGAATGGAATGAAATTGAATATTGTTCTATTATTTAAGAGGAGATTTTATAATAGAATGGAATGAAAAAAGAAGGTTTCATAGTACTTCCCATTTTATCCTAAACAGTAAAAATGAAAAACCTCCGATTTGGAGAATTTAAGATAAAATATAAAATGATAAACAACTTTACACTATATTACATTATAAACCCTTCATTCAAACAACATTTCACTATATTACATTATGAACCCTTTCATTCTTCTCAAACAACAATTTTCTGATATTACATCCATTTACATTCCATTCTATTATAAATAATTCCATTTCATTAAAAACTTTACGTCCAACCAAACATACCCTGAGTGATAAAGCCAAGCTTGGAATGAACATAGAAGTGGTATTTCAAAAACATACCCATTCTATGCACCAACCAAGCACTGATGTAAGGAAAATTTCATTCTCACTCAATTCCTTTCCTTCCATCAGTGAATTATAGCAGTAAACAACCGACAGTCCTCGGTCTAGTTTTCCTGCAGAGGAATGAATTAAGAATAGTTTGATTGATATTTATGACATTTCGTGTGATACTTAATCTTTTTCCCTGAAGGTAGGAAGTGAAATCATGTGATATTCGCTACACTACCTCTTGGTACATTGTAGTCCAGCATCTGCACAAAAGGGGTATAAAACTCATGGTTGGTATAACAAATACTTTAGAAAGCAAGCATCAGAAGCAAAAGTTGAAACTAATAGGATTAATATGGTTGACATTGGAATAAGTCCAAGTGTATCTACAGGAACCTGCATAATTTTAAACTGGTGAACAGATATTACGAACTTTATCCAGCAACTGGTTATATGACTTGAAAAATCCAAAGCATAGCTGTGAAATTAACACTATTGTTTGGAGGAAGCTCTTCAAATTGATAAATCTCAATACAACAAGGTAGTGAAGACGAGTTGTTGCAAGTAACTATCAGTCATGAAATGCTTGTCAAACCAATGCCACGTTTTCTGCTCAAGGGAACTTGAAAATTTGAAACCACGATTTTCCTGCTGGCATTTTCTTTATCCATCTAACTAGACATTCTTGCGCATTTCTTTTTTTAGGTTCTATAATCACAATTATCTCGTCCATGGAAAAAGTACGAGACTTTGTGATCAGACTATCAATCTTAACATACAGTTAGAGGACATGAGTACTATTGGCCGAAAAAAGTACATCCAATGTTTCCTTAGTTCATTGTCACAATACTATTTCAAGGCCAAAACAATCGACTAGTTATAAAACAAGTACTTTAGTAGAACCCAGATCCATCTAACGACAAATCATATCAGAGAAAACAACATAGGCTCTTAAAACTACACGAACCATTAAAAATCTTATTGGCTAGAGAGAGTTAGGCAATAAAAGAACCAAGATTAGCCTACAACATTAAACTGGTCAGAACTGCATGTTAAGTACATGAAGTGAAGGCAGAAAGTCGATTTGTTCACTCAAAGCATCAAAAGATAGATGTATACAACCGTAAACTCACGCTAGCGGTCGGAGAGAGAGAGAAGGAGAATTACCCTGTCAATCCATAGACGAGAATCATCCGTGTACTCAAAAGCAGGGTCCTGCAGTAGCTCAGATTTCAAGATGGAATAAACTTGCAAGAACTTTGATTTTAGATCACTCATTTTGTTTTGCTATCTTGTTTCCTAAATCTAGAAACCAGGTAGGTGTTCTGGTCTCTTCAAGATGCATACATGGTAAGGCGAGGAAGAGATTCAGAATTAATCCGAAAAGATATGCTTATTAAATACATGACAGGTTATCTGAGAATAAAATATATCTTAAGAGTATTTTGTAACGGCGGGCTTGGACTTTTACTCCCAAGCTTTGGTTTATCATTTAGATACAACCGTGTATGCTTCCAATGGAAAGCCAGCACTGCGGCATCCTGTATGGGCTTGTATGAAGACAAGAATTGTGTAGTTTTATGCTTCCCAGAACTTCGACTTGAGATCACTCGTTTTGATTTGCTCTCTAGTTTCATAATCTTTGAACCAACTTAGCTTATCGTCTCTTCAAGATGCAGATATGGTGAGGAAGAGGTTTCAGAGCAACTCTGAAAAGAGTTTAGCAAATTTTGGTTTTGATAAGAATATGGCTCAGCTTCATCAATCGTAAGAAAATAACAAAGGTTCAACAATCAAGGAAGTTTAAACTAATCAGTTAAACTAGTTACTTAGACTAACTAAACTGATCTATATTTCTACCTACCTCCCCTTGTTGAGTACACGAAACCAAAGAATAAACGATCAGACTTGTCCAAGCCATAGAATCAAGATTTGAACTCCAAGAGAAGCAAAGATAATACAAGCAAAGTTACACTTTCTATTAGTGAATCTGAAATTTATGAGTACATATATTTCTAATTCTATCTCCTTACTGCACAATTGCCTACGCTTCCAGTGGAAAGCCAATACTCCAGCATTTTACACTGTGTATGAAAAGGTGAATGGCGTAGTTATGGCTACTGGTGAGCTCTTCTGTACAAGCCAAACACTCACTCAAATAACCATACAAACACATAATTTTTCATCACGAAGATAGACCAGAAAAAGAAAAAAGACTGTAATATATGAGAATCACACGTTATGGAAACGCAACAAATTGTAATTGAAAAAAAAAAACTTTGGGTCTTTGTTGTTGTCTTGCTATTTCTCCAATTCTTGTTTACAGAGAGGGCAACAGGATATGATTCTGAGCCATTGATCTACACACTTGAGGTGGAAGAAATGTGAACAAGGCAACTGTCTAACTTCTTCCTTGTCTTTGTACATGGCTAGGCAGATACAGCATTCCTGTCCATACCATAACATACATCATGAAAAACTTTTTTCATTTAGATTGATTCAAGCTTGGCTTCTTGCATTAAGAAATTGCACATACCGGGTCTTCGTTTTTAGGGTTTGAATTGCTTTCAGCATCTTTTTCAAGCTTCAAATTGGTTCCAACTGCTTTGTACTTCCAACTTGGGAGACTCGATATTTGATCATCGGATGCCCCTTTGTTATTAGACGCCATGTTGAAGTTGTAACCAAGGACGCTACTAATGAGTGGCACGCAGCAACATAGAAGCAGGAACAGTAGAAATGGGAATGAATAGCTGAGAGCATTCCAAGCAAGAAGAGAGATGCAGAGAACATGAAGTTTAGGTGCTCGGTGAAATGATGCAAAGCGAGAATCGAACACCCAAACATTACCCATCACAAACCAAATTGCAAAGAATAGCTCAAGTGAAGTGCGACATCTGTTCATCAAGTGCGGGAACCTGTATACACTGTTTCTCTATCAAAGCAAGTCCTCATATATTCTTGATTATATGGTGTACTGGGGTTGAAATGTAAAAGTACCTGGATTCTTCACTGCTCCTCTGCTGTTCCAAGTCAGATAGGCCAAAGCCATCACCTGGAGTCGCATATACTTGGCGATAGCGGCCATAGAGTAGGAGCAGACTAAGGCCACAACCGATATCATAACCAACAATCCAAATTCTCATTGGCCAAACTGGCTTTTCCATCTTCGAGATAGCCAAGGTAAATGTGGTGATAGTTATTTGTATAACCAAGGCAACGAATTCCAGCATCATCCAAGTACTAGAATTAAAAGGGTTGGTGCCAAGATCGGATCTTGAGCCATTTTGGTAGTGGAAAACTCTCCTCAAGAAGGTGAACCACCTTGCTCTGTAGATTCTCATGGCTACTCGTATCAAGAAAGTTGAAGGCTGAGAACGAGCAGCCCGGTTTCTGACACTCAGAGCCGCACGGTCTTCTCCTGCTTGAGGATCTGGTGAAACTGAAACTGTAGCTCCTGAGTTACATAGTGAGTCTGATGGAGAGAAGTAACGCGTATTCATTGGTAGGTGTTTGATAAAATTTGTGGGAATTGAAGTCCCGAACAGCTAAAGGATACTTCCTAGGATATAAGCAAAAGGACTTAGTTGTCAAGCGGTGACGTGCTCTATAGGATCAATAAGAATACTGAGAGGGGATATATTTGCATGAATCCCTTGTGATCAGTAGAGTGATCATAAACTTTTTATTGGGATTCACAGAAAATAGACAAGCTACGAGTTGTGGATGAATTCACATAATCATGAGATTTGAGCGAGAAGTGGGTGCAGATACCAGCAGGTTTGCGTGGTCTGGCCAAAAACTCGTGTATAGATAAGTTGCCAAAACACCTCAAAAGTTCACAAACAAAGTAAATCACGAAAGGAACTCATACCATGAATTAGCAATAATTTAACAAGATAAAAAGCAGAGGTCTGCTACCAAAAAAGCTCATACCCAAATTGAGAAACTCGAGTGGGTATATAAGCATAGACTTCCTTCATGCTCACCAAACACAGAGTGTAAAGAAAGATAGAGAAATCAGAGGAGGAGGAAATAGGTATACTGAATATGACAGGAAGGTGAAGGATGAGTTTCAGATGGTGACCAAGAATCAACTGCTGAAACCAAAACAGCTTTGCTTTGATTCCAAGGGAATAAGCAAGTTTGGAGAGAAGCTAGCTAACCGTTGGCCTAACTTGCCTCTGGTTTTTTGTTTCCTAAGATACAGCTTCTTCAACTACAATTCTCTTCCCTAACATATCCGATACAAAATTGAGGAGAAAATAAAAGAACTGGAGTTTTCCATTGAAGTTAAGCCCAAGCCAAGCCAAGCCAACATGCGTTTTGTCTTAACTGGATAAGTGGCAAAGAGACTGCTACATGTACATGCGTATTAAAAAAAAGATTGATATGCAATTATTAACAATTTTTGAATTATGGCGGGTACAGTGACTATGTGATTCTGATTCTATGGTGGGAGGTTGGCCACCTAATCCAACCATGCACCATGGTACCATGTTACACTAAACTGTCCGATTGGCCACTTTGCAGTGTTAGTTATCTAATCACTTTGCATTAGTGCAGAGGCCTTTCCTCTTGTAGGGAAGCATGTAATCATTTAGTTAGCAGAACATGGTGATCTTACAGCAGCACATATAACCTGTTTTGCTTGGAAATTGTTAAACTTGTGATCTTATTGCATGGCTTAGCTTGCCCAAGTTGCCTAGTTCATTAAAATATTATTGGAAGAGGATGGTTAAGCAAGCAACCGAGGGAAATATTCTATTCAGATCATATCAACATCCATTTAAGACAAGTGTCAAATAGCTTACAAGTTCACACTATTCTCCTTTAATGACCAATCTTCATTTTTGGCTTTTCTTATGTGTAGACCAAAAAGATATTCCAGTAGAGGAGGTTGGATTATACAACATGGCATGTATATCGGAATTCATTCTAGATAATCCTGAAGTCTACCTCACTTTTCCTAATTTAGATGACTCCCAAACCTAATTACATCAAAAGATGCTAAAGGACCAGATTTTTCTGCTGAAGATAATGCAACGTGTAGAATTTCATGTTACCTGAGGAAAGAACTGTCCTAATTTGATTGAAAAGCCTTTACTTGAAAACAAAAACTGGGACATAGTTTGAATGTGTTGGCCACTGAGTGCAGGCAACATGTATACAACCCCAAATGAATATTAAATACGATTGTCCACATAATCATATTACTTAATAGGTAGATGATGTATAACCTTACCCTTTTAATTGAGATTAGAAGAAAGGAGAAGAAAGGGAAGTCAGCCTTTGCTTTCACTCAAATACTCCCAACGCCTCCCCCTTCAACTCTTAGGTAGCGATGGGTCCATGTGTCAGCATATCTGCACCATAACGACAGATCCAATTTCTTTTTTTTATTTTAACATTTATCATTTTCTTCAACTAAAGTCAAGATTTATAAAAATATATCATTGAATCAATGACTAGCTGTTCAACAAGCATGAAACATGAGTATTAATATTGGGATGGGAATTTACTTGTAGTAATATTATATTCCAATGCATATAAAAATCAAACCAAAATCTACATTTGCAAGATTTGATCGTCGGGAGTCGGGACACTTAGCTATTAATGTCTCTAGAAATTACTATATGAACCAAATTGAAAGGGAAATTTTTATTTATGAACGAACTAATTTTAATTTCATTTCATGCCGGCATCAAATTAAAGGAATTTTAGAAACGACTTCTTTATTAGTTAAGAATAAGGTTACGTGTTAGTGTACCTTTTCAGATTACGCATGTTAGCGAAATTTCTACTGTGTTGTTGTTGTTATTATTTATGAATGGCAATGGGTCGGCCCATAGATTAGCTCTACCAATTTTTTAAGGGTTAATTATTAAAAAAAAAACAAACTTTCATCAATTTTTCAATTATAACCCGAACTAAAAAAAAAATAGCGAAATGTTCAAACTTTCAAATATTTTCAATTATATCCCAAACTTTAAAAAGTAGTAATAAAATTATCAAAATTGCAATTTTTTTCAATTCTAGCCCGATGTTAGTGTTTTCGTTAAGTTTGTTGACGTGGTTTGCCACGTGTTTCAAAAACCTTAACTATTAATACACGTAAGCCAAAATTAACACAACAAATAAAGATTAATAAAACGACATTATTGTTTTAAAACGACTTAAATCAGATTATGCAGCCCTGATGACCTTACGCTTTGATTTCAGTTTTTCCCTTCATTTTCAGTTTGTTCTCTCAACACTTTCACCTTTCGATTTTCAGATTACGCAGCCCTGATACCCTCACACTAAGGCATCAGGAGAATGAACTAAAAACAAAGAGCTTATTGGTGCAATATGTTGTAATGCGAGAGTACTTTGAGGCGTCAGAAGAACAAACAGAAAACAAATAATTGAGGGTATCGAGATAATAACATATAATTTCATATTAGAATTAAAGAAAATTGAATGTTTGAATATTTTATTGTCACATTTTAAAGTTTAAACTATAATTAAAAAAATTGAAAGTAACCCATTTTTAAAAATAACTTTTTTAAAATTAAAAGTATAAAATAACATTTTTTTAATTGAGTCTGGCCTTGGATTGTCTAGGTCTAGGTTTACCCAAGGCCCAATTCTTCTAAGTAAAAGGTTATTGTTTTGTTTAAAATTGTTAAGTTTTGGGCCGGTATGGGCCTAGGCTTGAACCCATGGGTCAGCCTATTGAAAATACTCAAGTTTGTGTCAATAAATCGATCCATTGTTATCTCTATTATTATTATTATTGTCGTTGTTTTAGTGAAAATAAGAGGGACAGTACTATCCACAGTTTTTTTTCCCACTAGATTTGTGAATTTTAATTCCAAAATTATAAAAATTGGAAAAAAATGTTAAGTTTCAAAAAAAGCCTATACTTTTTACCCAAAATTTTAATTTAGACTATTTTATGGCCCAACTATTTTGGGCCAGCTTATTCCGGGGCCCAACTTCATAAAGCATCCGACGTCGTAGCTGTGTTATTACTAATTAGAAACTCGGAATTATTTTGGCTAATAAATTCAAGAATTTCCACCATTTTCTCGTTTCATCTGCTTGTGTTGGTTGGTTCCTTTTGGTATTAGGGTTTACAGATTGATTGAATTGGGATTAGGAACGAG
>JAOTAX010000198.1:42160145-42176711 GCA_025629825.1 Erythroxylum guanchezii
ACAAACGCACAAAAACAGAGATTGGTCCGAAGTTGCAGGAGACTTTTAGATAATTGCTGCTCTGTCTGTCTGTGTCGAAGAAAGCGACAGTTACCAATGAAAATCTGACAGATGGATTACAGTATACATAGAGTTGAATAGATTGGAGATCGATAGACGGATATGTCTTGAGTCTGTCCCAATCATTGCACAAAGTAGAAATAGAAATGTAAATGTGGATAACGGGGAATGGCCTAGTGTAAACTTCTCAATTAAGAATTTCCTTTGAAGGAAATTTCGAGTTGGAGTCATATAAATGGAGAAAAGATGAAATTTTGTTTTTTTGGGTAAAGTTTTTTTGATAAGATTAATTACAGATGTCTTGCTTCTAACGATAATGTAGGAGTTAAAATTATTAAGGAACTCAAGGATTGTTAGAAACTTAATATTGAATGGGGTCATTGGCAAATTAACAGTTAAACAATCAAGTATGTAATGACTCTTTGTACGTAAAAATATATAGGTTATGTAAAAATTTGAGAGATCTTAAAATTCTAGATTCATCTCGTCTAAAATTCCTAAAGTGATTTCTTAAAAATTTAGGATTAATCCGATTAAGCTAGAATATCTAACATAATTAAAAAGAATGTAAACGTGAAGCAGTGGCAGTCGTTAACTTTTCCACCATATTTTGCTTCCACCAATGATTGCTTCACTCTGAAATAACTAAAATACCCTTAATCTTTGAAATATTTATTTTCTTTGGCTATAAATCTTTCACAGCTCTTTTTTTTATTTTATAAATAATTGCTTCATAATTTGAGAATATGACTATTTTTTTTAATTATGATATGTTTATTATATTCTATTAAATTTTATCTACATATTTATATAAGTTAATTTATTTTAGCTCTGATCTATTAAATTTTATTCACACATTTATATAAACTGTTAATCTGTTTTAAGTTTTAACTTTATTCTATTAAATCTTATCTATACATTTATATAAATTATTAATCTATTGTATCTCTATTTCATTAAATCTTATCCATATATTTATGTAAAATTTTACATAAATATATGGATAAAATTTAATGATCAAAATTAGATCATATAAACTGAAAAAACGATTTGATGTGTTTGAGGTGACCTTCAATCTTGAAGTAAAACTCCAAAGCACTGAAAAAAAGAAATCCATGCTATCAAAAATTGTTTTTTTGTGTTGGTGCAAATCTTATAAATATTATATCGTCATATTTGTTTAGCTACACGTACAGTTGACTTTAAGAAAGCACCTGCAACTGCAACTTTTTCAACTCATCATAAGCTTCCCTTCCACTCCAGGGATTGTTACTTTGCCTTCTAACATTCGGTGCTCTGTCAGGCAGGAGCAATCTATTGAGTATCCATCTCACCAATTATACTGCATTTCTTCAAACCACGCTCCGATTTTCGGGAGACGGCATAGAACTGCTCAAGTGGGTTTGGCATATAGATCACTTTCAGAAGTTTTAGCTATATATACCTTCAGGCAATATTTGCCATACCAGTTGCATCAGAGTCTGAACTAGCCTCAACAGTGGATTCTGATTCTGTCTTGGACTTCGGCACTACGCTTTGCTTTTGAATCAAAATTTCAGTCGACTTATTTAAGCTTTGTAATGTGTATACTGTCATTCCTCCTAACGCTGTTATAGCTCCGCATATGCTAACAAACCCAGGATCTGACCCAAAAATGAGATACCCACCTAACAGAATAACACACGTCTTAAATTGTCCTAGAACCACATGGGAGGTCGCAGAAGTTGCCCTGTATGACAAAGATATCAGTATTAACTATTGCAATGAAGTTAAAAATCTTCTCTTTACTGGTCAAAGTTGTATACATTGGCCATCTTGAAAGGCCAAGAGAACGATGAACAGAAAGAAAACCTCACCCAAGCGCCAAAGCACCAGACCATTGTAGAAGAAAACCAAGCAGAGCTGATATGAGAATTGCGGATGAGTTACTGAGATCCCACTTAAAGGATAGCACTCCTGGTGGATCCAGCCATGGCATCAGAGCTAACAAGAAAAGTACCGTAACAGGGGTAGTCTTCCACATTAGCCTATACACAGATTTCCTCACCCTTTCATTAGGTTGTTCGATGTAGTCATTTGATAGAAATGATTCAAAGTTACTTACGCGAGGGCAGTCCAGTTGGCTTGTTGTTGCAGATTAGACCACAGAATTTTGTTTATAGCACTAGGAACTATCCAAGCAATTGCAATACAAGCACCAAAAAAATTGAACTCTAAATCTGTAACTGTCGCAACTGCTACACCTGCTGAGACTACAAGAAGAGCAAAAACCTGCAATAGAGTTACTAGACAGTTGAAACTTTGCTACTTGATTCCTCTAAACAACTTGTACCGGAAATAGAGAGCATAGATTTTTAATTCTTTATACAGGAATTGAAGGGTAAACTCATACCTTTCTATAGGAGACAGTTTTCCTGAAAATAATGAACTCTGCAAGGACAATGGTGGGGGTGACTGCAATTTTAGCCATTTGATAAAAACCGACGCTGCACAGAGGCTTAAACATAAGAGATGAGGAAAAGGTATCAATTTTAGCTTCACAGGGACATGGTTGAGTCTGTCTGGAATCTGTACCTATTATGGTTCAGACTGGCATTGGCAAGGCCAGAGGCAAAGGACATAACAGCACCCAAGGAGAAGAGAGATGTGAAAGGTGTAGTTTTAGAGGGCGGAGAGACTGGAAGCAGTTGCAATACCTTGAATATGGCTAGAAGAACCCATGCAACAGAGTAGTGAATGAACGTGAGAAAAATTGGGAAATTAAACCCAACTCTGTCCATCACCTGATAACAAACATTGAAACCCGGTGTTTGTTAACACAACTGAAAATCCAGCAGGCAAAGGAAAGACCAAGTTCCAGAATCAAGAATTGTTCGGCTACTACAACGCTAAAAAGAATCTTCCTCCCATTACCATTCTCTACCAACAAACACTAACAAATCCAGTGATACGAAAGATTCACAGATTCAACTGAAGAAAGACAGCAATATTTTTGACAGAATATCAATAATTGGTCCCTCCTGGAAAAAATGGAGTACCGCAATATATCAGAAGACAAGACAAGGGCACGTACTAATTTGTTGGTCATAATAATCCCAACAGCAACCATGAAATTGAAGGACATTGCCATAACTGGTCCGCATAACCGTTGCTGTTGGCGCTTGGCTCCTTCTGAAGTTCGAATATCATTGTACAGAGAACCTCTAATTTCTTCCAATGCTCGACCTGATGAGATCAAGAAGGATGAAAAGTCAGAATTGAATCTTGGAAGAAAGCAAAAGGGAATGGAGAAATGGTACTGAACAAAGCATCGAATTACTTTTTCCCATATTTCCCACCCCTAAAAGGTCCAAAGAATGTGGCAGTTGGATAGACGACTGTTAGAAAAAAGTGAAAAAAACTGAACTTGGAACATCTGTACAGATTCATCATCACATCTCTAACTCTAGGTCCTGATGATGTACACAAATATATGGACCCGGTGTGTTTTAAAACGGTAAGAAGAATGTAAACCTGCAATGCTATGTTAGACCATGGATTAATACTTGTTAACATGCAAATATGGCAGACAAAAATTGAAGAAGATATGCAACTAACTAAACCATCGAGAAAACTTTCCTTTCAAGTAAATGAAATGCTGCCGAAATGATCATTATGAAAAACATTAAACATTAGCCATCGAACTGTCCAACTTCAGAGAGGCGACAAAAACAAGCATTCAATGGAAAGTAATGCATGTAACGAGAAGCCGTCAGAGAGAATGATGCGAAAAGGGTATTCCTTTAAGATACTTGTTTTAGAGGCAAAGAGAGTTCGAAGAACTTGAAATTCAAAAAGACCAGAAAAAATAAAACAAGAACAAGAAAATCATGTGTAATTCAATATTTATTGTTCCATTCCATTTAGCTGCTAGCGACATAAGGATATTTAACTAATATATATATAACTTTGGAGACACCCGACGGCCATGAGATGAGCATCCAAAGAATAAAGATAGAATACCGTTAAGAATTGTTCTATTTCTGAGACATACACTTCAACAGCAATCCATGCTAAAAGATTATATTTATCATCACAAAAGCATTGCCAACTCTGTGAGTCGTTCCCATAACAAGTGAAATTCTAACAAATGAGGAAAAGAAAAACACTAGAACCCAGATCAGTTCTATGACAATACACTTGATCAAAGTACGAGGAGACCTTTTAGCTGCATAATCATGTAACAGAAAGAAAACCTTCAGGACTGTGCGATCTTATGAGAAATCATGCATGTTATCGAATCAATGAGAAAAATGGAAGAATTTAGGAAACGAAACAAACAAGAGAATTCCTTTGGTAGAACCTGCTTCTCCTGCATCACTGTATTTTCTCTTGAGGAACTTACTTGCATCATTTCCCAAAATATAATCAAACAACCCCATAACAACTCGCTCTAGCTATATTAATGAAGCTCACTAATGAAACCAAAACTATGAAGAGGACGGCAAAACGAGATAAACATGATGAAAACTACAATAAATATATATGGTATAGAAATGTGGCGTTGGATATGTAATCAAAGGAAGGTGGAACATGTGAAGATGACTCCTGCATTCCTACAAAGACTGGTTCTTTTCTCCTCCAATGAACAAAACCAGATATAGAATTACTTAAAGTGTGCCTAAATCGTAATTATGGATATAATTACAGCGAACCATATTACGCCACCTCCAGATTTGTACCCTTCTAAAAGTATCTATGAAAGGGTGGGTGTGAGAGAGGTAGATTTACGGTGAAGTTAAGGAAGCATCAAGTTTTTGTATAGCATTAAGAAAGGGTCAAATGAACATGTGCGAGAGTGGCAGTTAAAACTCTTCAGCTCATGAAGAATATCCGATAATTACATGGGCATGGGCTAAATAAAGGTCGAAACGTTCTGCTGCCATCTGGCAAAGTTTTAGCAACTTAGCTCTATATCAACATCAAACCCTGGAAGAAAATGTTAAAGAGAAGAGAGAAGATTTGCAGTTGCATGTATAATGCCAATTTGAATTAAATCGTATTTGTTGATGATACCATATTCTGGTCTAATCTCGCTGTTAGTAGGTCCAACAAACGGTTGGAATGAGTTGTTGGTTCGTCTGTTAAGGACCAAACCACCACTTACAATGTAATGCAACTATGCAAGTGGCATGTCTCCATCCTAGGTATTGAACTGTCACCTACAAAACTGTCCCACCATGTTACCTTGTGATAAAGGTTAACCAAATCCCTTTTTTTGTTATCGAAGGTGTCACTTCCTTTCATTGCCTGCATTTAGAAACACGACAAGAATATGCTGATGATGATGCCTGAGGATGGTTTTCTCTACTTTTAGCTCATTTATCTCTTGAACACATGAAATCTCAGCAAGCTACTTGATGCTTGTTGAAATCTTCAGTTTTAGAATACAGACCGGTTATTATATTAAAGATAAAATACTACCAACCAAACCAGAAACTCTTCTCTGAGTAATCAGGTTAGACATTGCATCTTCAGTTATTGAAGAAATGTTAAACCTTTAACTCGTCCCAACATGAGATCTTGTGAGTTCAATTACCATGATAAAAGCTCGGAAAGTTACCTGTTCTTGCTTGTATATGATAAGAAATGTTGCTACAAATTACAGTAGGTTTCATGAGAACTATCTAAACGGCATTACGGTGTGTAGTTAGATTCAAATTCTACGAATGACAACTACCAAGCTGTAATTTGATCAATGGTTAAAATGGATCCTGGCAACGAGAATAATAAGATGATATATCTAACTATCTTGAATGTGCCGCTCAAGGCACTCATTTTCTTTTAAAATGACATCAAGATCAGCTTGTACTTTGTTTATATTCAAGCTTTTGGAAGCTATGGCTGCTAGTTTCTTTTCATGTTCAGCAGCTTCTCTTTGAATCCTATCAGTAGTGAGGATTTTCTCAGAAATCTGCTCAAAGATCTCATGCAAGGAGGTGAGAAGCCTATAAGCCTGCCGCCCTGCAGGGTCTTTCTTTGCTTCCCTGGAGAAACATGCTTCTTGTCAATAAAGCAGACATTTTACAGTCTTTTAATGGAAAGAAAATATATCACCACATATAAGGGCCAAAAATGAAGAAGGAAAATACTCCACACCTGAATATCATTTCATCTAGAACAGCATAGGTTCGATGAAGGCGCTCTTGGATAGAGTTGCTTTCTAACTGAAGCTCCCTAGTTTCTTTCAAAATTTTCTCCATGTCAGCATCCTGTTTCAAACAGTTTTTGTTGATCTCATTTATTCTTTCGATATAGGATGCTCTAGATGGCACCTTTGGCTGCTTCTCAAGGTCTGCAGAAAGCTTAGAATGTTCCTCCTCCCTACAGAAGACGAGGTATCTGCAATAAGAATAGGCACAAATCTCCATATGGTTTTTCTATGTAATATAAGTTTCATCACGAACCTCCTACAAATTTCAGAGAAGATGGACTGCTCCTCCAGCTCAATTTCTCTCAGCTTTTGGAGCTTTTCTTGAGCCCCTGGTACATCTTCATAAACAGAATTCTGTAGGCTTCTCTTTTTCTCTTCCAGAAGTTTCCTCGAAGCGTTCCTGAAAATGCTTACAATAGATCCTCTCAAATTATCATAGCTTAAGGCCATCTCTTCTGAAAAAAGTTATGCTTTAGGTGTTAAAAGAAAAAAAGTATAAGAAACTAGCACTACAGTAATAACTTACCATCCTGACTTCAAATCCATGATACTACACTTCTTGGCATCTGCTTGATCATTCAGCTGCTGAAGGTAAAACTCAAGAGGATGTTGTTCATCAAATACCATTTCCGCAGCTGATTTTAAAAGTTTAACTTCTTCTTCAAGATGGCATAACTCTAAAGTCTTGGCTGTCAGTTCCTCCTTGAGCAGTTTTTCTTGGTATCGCACTTTTCCCATCTCATGTCCTATCTAATAGAACAGCACATAGGCAATGGAAAAGAAAAAGAGAAGGTTAAATCTCATAATACTCATCTAAAAAGGACTTTTAGATTGTAACACCCCATGCACCTAACCCCTCCTCCTCCCTTGCTGTAAGAAAGTAGCACGTAATTCCTTTTAAAAGAGTGAATAACTTTGAAGAATACAACATATTTTGACCACAGTAATTAGATGGGAGTAATTCAAAATATACCTTGGAATATTGGTCTGTAGAAGAAGCTATGTTTTGGACAATAATGTCATCCCTGTCAGCAACAGCATCTTCATTTCCACACGCATCCCGTTCTGAATTCCCCTCTCCAGTTGAACAATCTTCTCTTAATGCAAAAGTTGGCATGTCAGCACTGAAAGTCAGTTTCCTTGGCATGCTTAGTTGGCCATCTTCTGCCTCAGAATCAAACAATTCTGGCACTTCATCAACACTAAGATCTTTGAATTTTTCTCTAAGATTACTAAGACCAGGGCGACCATCATCAGCCTTTTGCATCCAGTCCTCCACGCTATTAGCTGAGTCATCTTTCATTTTCCTCTTAGCATTTATAACCTTTACATCAGTTGGATTGTCAGATGACTCCGAAAGCCTTTCCACCCAGAATCTCATCAACTTGTACACATCCTCTTCAGATGCATAAAGTAACTGCCGTAAGCAACACATACAATCTGTTCTAAGCATAATTCCAATACTATAAGACAAGATGCAACACAGATGATAAATAAAATAAGTAGTAAATTTGGCAATAACGTAGGGGTCCTAGAGCACCTAATTTGATTCAACCATCCGCAAGGTCCGATGTTGTATAGGAAGCAAAAGCATATCAATCGCAACAACCAGGGACTAAATTCCATGGGTGCAAACGCACCTTCTACAACTTACGCGGCTTAAATAAAACAACAGAAATCAACTATCATAAAGCAATTATTAAAGATGTGTATTCTTGGTACTGAATAGTATATCATCTTATTTCAGCCTGATCCTACTTCCTGTTCTCCCGAGTTCAGAAGAAATTTAAACTAGAAAAGCGAACCGCACATGAACTTCTTATCCGTATCAAAAAGCAAACACAATTGATTAAGCAACAAACAACACAGCAAAAAACAGGTAAAAGAAATTCAAACTTTCTTTACTTCTGCAATTTTTCCACAACAATCAACTCCAAATCTCAGAGTTCTAACTTATAAACAACAATAAGTATATCGGTGTGGGTCAACTCAGATATAGAAGTAAGCACCTTATAGTAGTTCATGTCTCCAGTATAACCCAGTCTCTTAAGAGCCAAAGCGATGTCAGTACAGATCTTGAACTTGTCAACCATTAAATCAGGAAGAGAATTGGCGGAAAACCCAGTTCCATCGATAAGGTAAAGACATTGCGTGCAGATGGAAACCAAGGTTTCAGGTGTCAAGTCCTGGATCGCCGACACGTCTTCTGGGATAGAAACGCCAGAGTTCTTTAGCGAACTCAGAAGTATCTCCTGGGATTCTTCCATCCTTTCCTCCACCAATCTTCGTGAGAACCACTGCTGTCGCTATGTACAAAGGCTCTCGATGCTTCCGATGCCCTTCGTTATATATATGTTTATAATTTTTACAATAAAATTTAAAATTTAAATAAAAAGTATATTAACTATAAATTAAAATATTGTATCTTTATAATATAAAACTGAAAATTAAATTTAATTATTGAATGTAAATACTTAAAATAGATCATTTATGCAATAATTATATTTTTTACAACATGATTAAATATAACTATTTTTTATTTAAATTATTCAATGTATATTAGCTTCAACAATTTGGTTAAATTGTATTCTAAATCTAATAAGTTCAATAGTTAATTCTTTCCATTTAACTGTAAAATCTTTAAATCATTCAATTTTCAGTTTGATTTATTTCAATAATTTTTGTTGTTAAAAATTAATTAATTTGTTAATTGATTTAACAAATTAATAAATTTTTATAAACTAAAATTAATAAATTAATTTTATTTAATAATTTTTTTCAATTAAACCATACATAAGGATGATAATGAGTTGAGTTTTGAGATTCTGGTTGGAGACATCCGCCTCGAGCTCAAGTCCGATAGGGCTTTAGCTCGAAAATTTTTCAACCAAAAACCAAGTTTTGCTTATAAGGATTCTTGTCCTAACGCTCGATCAACTAGGACTTAGCTGGTCGATTTTGAGTTGATTGGAACTGTACCTATTTGTTTGAAAGGTAAAAATAATCTCTTTAATTTATAATTTAAATTTTTTATTTTATTTAATTCTAAGTTAATTTTATAATAATTTAATACCGATTGAACATTTTAAATCTTATATTTTTTGTTTCATCGATTTAACTTTCAATATAATTTTTAAAACGTTAAATAAATTTATGTAAGAAGAAAAAAAAAACAGGCTACTGTATGAGAAACCAAAAAGCCCAAGAATTGATTTAGAGCCTAAGCCATTATAGATTAGGGCTTAATAATACAAAGCCCATTATACGTCTAAAATCCAAAGACTCCTCTTTACCCTTCCCTTCAGACAATGTTTTCTCTTTGCAGCTCAACTATCTCTGATTATAAACCCTAAACCCTAGCCGACCCCTAGAAGAGGAATTCAAGCACTTGAGCCCTAGTTTCGGTTCAGTTGACATCCTCCGTGCTGTCATTTTATATTTCCAGGTGAGTTGCGGCTTCTTTTTTTAATTCACAATGCACCTTCATGTTACTTTTTGCTTTTTCGGTTCACCTGTTATTTTGAGAATGGTTCTGGGAAAATCTGGTGTTTCCAAAATATTGTACATTTGTACAGATATGGTAAAGGGCCTTTTTTCTTTTCGTTTTTTCTCTTTTGAAGAAAGGCACACTTATTTCTAACTAATTTTGTTTGCTATGGTGAGCTAAGTGGAAACTTTATTCCTGATCATTGTAATTCTTGGTAAAGTCGTAAGCTGATAAGAAACAAACCTCGACTTACACTACTTGATGATTGGAATTAAAGTCTGGACTCATGGGCTGATGTGAAGTCTTGTTTTGCACATAATGTTTGCAAAGAAATTCAGTTCCATTTTTCTTGACTACCTACTTCCGTGCTGCACAGATTTCATGGCTCCATCTGTACGTAATAAAAAGAAAGGCTCAAAATTACAAAACCTTCCTTCACGGAAAAAACAAAAGGTTAAGCTTTTTACTGAAAAGCACTTAAATAAAGATGAAATTTTGGAAGATTTGGATAGCCCAGATAAAGAATTAGATAATCAGGAAGATTCTGACATAGATGACCAAGGGTCTGCTTCTGGTTCTGATATCCTTTCTGATGGTGATGATCCGCTGACCTATGATTTTCTCCAAGGAAGTGAGGACCAAGGTACTGTGACTGCCAATTCTTATTGCAATGTTCATACGTTCATGCTTCATTTCTTTGACCATTTGTTGCTGCTACCTAATACTGTTGCAGGTAAAGACTCAGGATCAGATATTGATGCTGACTCGGGCTCGGGCTCGGGTTCAGACTCTGATTCTGATTCTGATGAATCTGATATTGAGAAAAAGTCAATAGCCCTCGACAAACAAAAGGCAAGGGAACAAAAAGAGGCAGAAGAAGAGTTGCGGCTTAACATCACAGAAGAATCTGATGAGTTCAGATTGCCAACTAAGGAGGTCCACCATCGGCTTTGGTGTTTTGTTTCTGTAGTTGCAAGCTTGTCTTCTGACTCTTGTGTTGGTTCTTAGCAAGTGTAGCTTCTTGTCTTCCTCTTTTCTAGGATCTCCAAGTAGAAGAACAACAGCCACCTGATCTTCCAAATCTCCAAAGAAGGATAAGAGAGAGTGAGTAACTTTTTCCATCAGCATCTATGTGTCTTGATTTGATTGTCTTGAGCAGTTAAACTTTTGGTCTTTTCAATTGATTTAAGTGCTAACTGCAAAATATGTTATTTTAGTTGTCCGTATTCTGTCCAACTTTAAAGATTTGAAGCAAGAGGGGACCACAAGGAAGGATTATACTCAGCAGCTTAAGATGGATTTGAGTTCATACTATGGCTATAATGATTTCCTTATTGGAGCTTTGATGGAGGTGATTGATCAGAAGATTTTAATGCTCATGCAAGAAGTACTATCTCCATGCTATTTCTGAACCTTTTCTGCTCAATCATCCTAAATGTATGTTTTGCACTCTACATAACAGATGTTTCCAGTTAACGAACTTATGGAACTTATTGAATCTTTTGAAAAACCACGACCGATATGTTTGCGAGCCAATACTTTGAAGGTAAGCCAAGTTTATTGATTAATGTATTCTTGTAAGTAGCTGCATTTTACCTTTTCTGATCAATATTTTGCGCATGAATTTGAAAACCATTTCCTTGCCTGTACATAGACGCGGAGACGAGATCTGGCTGATGTGTTGTTAAATAGAGGGGTAAATCTAGATCCTTTAAGCAAGTGGTCTAAGGTGAGAACTCCTGTATATTAGTGTGGTAAGTGGGTTTTCTTTATCCCCCCTTCTTCACTTGACTCTTAATGCAAGTTCGGCTTTTGCAGGTTGGACTGGTTGTTTATGATTCACAGGTGCCTATCGGCGCCACCCCTGAATATATGGCTGGGTTTTATATGGTGTGTGTCTTTCTCATTTTTGCATTGCGCTAAACTTTATGGTTTGCAAAGTGCACCTAGCATTTAACTGTTTTATCTACAGCTGCAAAGTGCGAGCTCATTCTTGCCTGTCATGGCCCTTGCTCCTCAAGAAAAGGAACGAATTATAGATATGGCGTAAGTGATGTATCCTATTTAGCTCAACATAACTATGGTCCAAGATGCCTAGTGAAGTTTGTGTTCGTATCAACATGCATGATTATTTTTTTTTCATTCTGAAATTGTTGCCTTCCAGCCTCTTGAGTTTAGATTGAACCTAAAATGTATATCCAAATCGATAGCCAGTTTGCTATTTTCATGTTGGTATATCTTGATGGACAATGTTTTGGAAAAAGAGTTGTGATTTACTAATCGATATTTCTTCAAATATTTTTCCACTTGTTGATGTTTTTTAGGTTCCTTATTGCTTGTGATGGAAATGTTTTCTTCCTCCAAACATTTTTTGACAAGCTTATGTATGATCAGGGCCGCTCCTGGTGGTAAAACAACTTACATTGCTGCTCTGATGAAAAATAGTGGTATGCTGTAATTCAACTTAGTTTTAGTTTTGTTTTCTGTTTGTAACTGAGTTTTAGTTTTACACTTAGTCTTCGACCATCATAATGACATCAAGTCTTTTTAGCTACAAGAAGAACTCAGTCTTGCCATTGTTTAAATGTGGCATTAGCTCATGCATGATATGTGTTCAATACGTCTTTTCCTTTCAAAGGGAGTGAGGGACCTCTGAATTTTAATCATTTTCCTTGGATCACATTCGCTGTGGACATTTATTTCATGGTGCTATTATATTTGATACTTTCTAATTCAAATGTTCTTTGTGTTCTAATTCTTTTGTTCTAGGAATAATTTATGCAAATGAGATGAAGGCTCCAAGATTAAAGTCACTCACTGCAAATTTGCATCGCATGGGTGTCACAAACACCATAGTTTGTAACTATGATGGGAGAGAGGTTGGTAACTCTGTTGTCTTTGTTTCTTTTTAGGTTGGTAACTCTGTTGTCTTTATTTCTGTTTTTATTATTTGAGATCTCATAGAAGCTTTTTTAAATTAGTTATCTTGCCTTAATCACATCTTCTGGCAATCACATTCTATACCTACAACAATGTCATTTTGGGTGCTGGAACTGTTATGATGAGTTTATATTACATGTATCTTAGCATATTTGCTGTAAAAATGTGCTTATGTTATGTTGTTAATATAATTAGATTGCATGACTCTTTGCTTGTTCGAAATCCAGCTTCCCAAGGTTTTGGGGGTGAACACTGTTGATAGAGTTTTGTTGGATGCACCATGCAGTGGGACCGGGGTAAGCAAACCGCAGTAAAGAGCTCCACCATAAATTACTTGCTTCTTGTTGATTGCAAGTCAATAACATTGCGGTTTTACTTCTGCAGGTTATTTCAAAAGATGAATCTGTTAAAACTTCTAAAAGTTTAGAAGATATACAGAAATCTGCTCATCTGCAGAAGGTTTGTTTTCCAGTTTTGCTTTCAGCATTTTGTGGTAAATCTAGAATCTGCTTCATGTTTTCTTTTTCCGAGGCCCTAGAAGCTAAAGAAGGACGAGAGGTAGGGTTAACTTACATTTAACTCTCTTAGCATTCTGTCTGCACTAAGAAACTGAATCTTGCCAAGCCATATGATCTGGTCGAGTTACAGTTAAGATTGTCTTCTTGTCAAAAGCTGTGTAACTCAATTACTGGTTCACAATTCTAAGGAGCCAGGAAATAATTTTCTAAACCTGTTACTGTATTTTTTTCCTTGTCATATTTAGTTTTGTTAATCGGGTGTTCACTATGTTTCCTTTTCCCTGTAGCAACTAATACTTGCTGCAATTGACATGGTTGATGCAAATTCAAAATCCGGTGGCTACATTGTTTACTCCACATGCTCCATTATGGTTGCTGAGGTTCGCTTGAAGTAAAAAACCTTTTGAGCTTCTAGTCATCTTTTCATTTTTCTGCTATAATGACTATTATTTTATCTTACAGAATGAAGCAGTTATCAATTATGCTCTCAATAAGAGGGATGTTAAACTTGTGCCATGTGGACTTGATTTTGGATGTCCTGGGTAACGATGATTCTCAAGCATCTACCTGATGCTGCTTAAGCTTTAGAATATTTCTAAGACCAATCTTTCTTGTTTAATAGGTTTGTGCGCTTTAGAGAACACCGTTTTCACCCATCCTTAGAGAAGACCAGACGCTTCTATCCTCATGTTCACAACATGGATGGATTTTTTGTTGCAAAGGTATCTTGATCTGGGAACTGAAACCTATGATCTTGGGAAAGAACTCCTATGTGCAAGCATACATATCTGCAAACCCTTTCTTCACTATTTTTTATTTGTGCTTGTGTTACTACATCCATTTTGCATTTGTTTGACTGTGACCATCCTTCCGAATGCATCCCGTTACCTCAAATAAATTGTATGAGGAAGTCAAACGTATTCCGAATGCACCCCTTTCCTCCAATATTGTATTTGTTTGGTGGGATTCATAGTGGTTCTAAATGTGTAGGGCCCTTGTTTCTCTGCATCACGTATTCCTTGAAAGCATACATGTACTTCTTTTAACCTTCGCCTAAGTTTTATATATATCTGATCTAATTATACCCAGCATGTTCTCTGTGGTTTCAGGCATGTATAGGTATTCTTGCTTTGTTGCCAATAATTCTTTGAAATTTCATTGAAAGGAAAAGAGTTGAAAGCCAATGGGTTTCTCTTGGTTATTTATCCTGTGGTTTTGGTTGCACATTATCAATGATAAGTTGATTCCAAATTGGCATTGCCAACATGTAATTAGCATAGAACAGATTCTGAGATCTGGAATCTTGCAATTTATCACCCTATCTACTCATGATTGAGTTTGAGCTCATGAAGGATGAGAACTTTTTGATATTGAATTGAACCAAGATTAGTCTTGCGAGCTCCTTGTACAACCATAATCAGAATTTTGGTTGGGTTTATTTGGCTGATGTCATTGTAGTCAAATGGTCTGTGTACCTTGTTTCAGGTGCATAATCTCTGGTGCTTTATTCTTTGGTGATTATTCTGACTATTATTTTCTGTTTTTGTTTTCAGTTGAAGAAAATGAGCAACACGAAAGCCATGACTACTCACTATGAACCTTTGGAATCAGTAGAGCAAGCACTCAGACCAGATGAGGCTAAAAATGAAAGTAAAACTACAGAGCATTTGACAGCAAAAGTTGCTAAGAAAAGAGATGTCGTAAGCAATAGTTCTCGTGGTAACGGCAATGTAGAGGCACCATCTAATTCCAAAAATAGGAAGAAAAGGAAATTTCCATCTAAAGAAGAAATCTCTAAAGCGAGGTAGAATATTGACACTTCTAGCCAATTTTATTTGTCCATAAGAAAGTTTTGTGTAGCTTTTACCTGCTACTCTAATTTGGAAAGTGGGACGACAGAGAAAAATCCTTCAATTTCATTCTCTTGACTCTGCTACTGCTAGAAACTAACTTCTTAATCTGTTGCAGAGAGGAAAAGAGGACAGCTTTTAGGGAAGCGGCAAAAAAGGCTGCCAAAAAGAGTAAGACTGAAGGTTGATCATCTGGTGATAACTCAGTTAAGCATGCTAACTACTTCAATGGGTTTTTTACTGCTTGGTGCTGAATCTAATTGGATAACAGACAAACCTATGCAAGGAATACATCTCAAGCTTAAAAATGTGATGAAGAGATGACCTTACTGCACAATATCTTCTTCAGCAGCATGTCATCCCCTTGTCTAGCTTCGCCTTAAAAATATTTGTAACATTTTGTGCGCCGGAATTTCCTCCCTGGGCTGTTCCAAGTCCATAAAGTTTTGTATTTCACAGTATGAAATTCTCAAGGATTGCGTTCATGATATAAAATATAATTTATGAATTGTAGTTACAGATCCTTTTAAGCTACAATTCACGAAAGTAACGGTTGAACAAGATTGGTCTTGCTTAGGATTCAGGACCTTGTTTTGATTAATTACTCTAATGGAAATATAAAGGTAACATGCATACCTGAATTGTTATATAAAAAGCGAGAAATTGTCAAAATACTCATCATACAAGTCCTTTCCTTCCCTGGCATGAAAGCAACTGAACATGATGCTTTAAGCGGTCCAAGGATGTGTGAGCCATGTGATTTCTGGGTCTTGAATGTGATCAAATTCATTGTTTTATCAACATTTGTTGTTTCCAAAGCTAAGTGTAAAGTCATACGAGCTATTATTTTTCTATGGCCAAACACAAGGTCAGAGTCATATGATGCATGTGGTACCTTGCTGGCATTTGTGAAAAAAAGAAAAGGAATCTTGGTCTGCCCTGGCAGTTCACAAGCCTTCTTAGGTACACCATCGCTCATGAATAGTCCCATATCACCGTGCTCCATCAATGAACTATAAGTTATAACCTCTACAATCATAAACATAAATTATGGATTATAGTTTTGTAGTCTCCATTAAATTAGTAAACCATGCCTAAGCAATGAGACAGCAAAATGAATAAGTACGTTAAGATAAAAGGTCAGCATGAAGAATCCAGATTAGATCTTCTGTTCTTGAACGGACAAGGTTGGGTACTGGGGAATTTGGTCTCTTGGAATTGCATGACATTGTTAGTGCAACGTCAAAAATAAGATACATGTTGTCAGAAGAAATGGCAGGTAATTCATATAAAGAACAATATGAGCTGTCCATGTTACCCAAACTCAAACGTCACTTCTAACATTTGCTGTTAGGCTTGTTCTGGGAACATTCCTGTTCTAAACGTATGAAGTTTTCTGGTACGGAAGCCTCCCACCTCATCTAGATTAGATAGACACCGTAAGAATTTAATGAGGATTTCCTATTCCTAGACTTTGATGGATTTTTGGACTTCCCCTTTTGATTTTCAATTAATCAA
>JAOTAX010000198.1:42183941-42217333 GCA_025629825.1 Erythroxylum guanchezii
GCTAAATTTTCAATTGAAATCTAATCATGTATTAAATAAATTAAAATAACCTTCATCAGTAATAAATTTATTCCATACTTTTAATTGTTTAATGAGGCATAAAATATAAAACATAAGACTAATAATGATAAATTTAATTTAATTAATTACATAAATCTACTACGACAACACCTAGTAGAAATCTTGCTGAAGTGTGGAGTCGGGAGATATTTAGTAATACGCAACCTTACTCCTAACTAGTAGAGAGACTGTTTTCAAATAATTAACAAACTAATAATAACAACGATAAAATTAAATTTAATGTGAAAAGATCATTTTAAAATTATTTAAATTTTATTCACATTTAAATTGTCACACTAATTTTCTCTCTATTTTTACATAATTATATAGAAATATTTGTATAACTATTAAAATTAATATTTAATTACATAATCATAACTTTTTAGTGCATTCAAAATATATTTATTAGAATATGAATACTAATGACTTTTTAATAGAATATTTCTTTTAATTGTTAATATAATGTTATAAATAATCATTTAATTTTTCTTCAATTAATGTTTTTTTAAAATGTATATCACAATAATAAACAACTGTGTATGGAATCTATCTTGAACAGCATATCTTAGAATTCATTTTAAGTGTCAAATGACAAAAGATTTGGTGACTAAAGAATGATAACTATGAGTGGAAAGCATCAACTTGCTAGTCAAATACTAAAAATAGAAAGATAAAATGTTGACAATATATATAACAACAGATTAATTTTAAACATATTAAAATTTAATAATACATAATACAAATACATTTTTACAAAAAATTATTAGTTTTAATCAATAACTTTCAACCGATTTGGTCAGTTTAACTGTAAAAATCTTAAATTTTCTAACTTTTTAGTTTAGTTTTTAACTTTTCGATTCAATTTACTTTAATAACTCTTGTTGTTAAAGACTGACCAATTTATTAAAATAAATCAATTAATTTTTATTTAAAAATATATTTTTTAGTTAAACTTTAAATTAAGGAGAATATCTTTTAATTATATTTTAAATTCTGTTATTCACTCTTTAATACAATTTAATATTGATAACTTTAGGTCTAATTTTTGAAACATTGGGTTTAATATTACTATTAAGTTTTGTTTAATTGAATATCTCTATGTAATAATATGTATTCACTCACTATAAAAAATATATATACATAGGAGGAAAATAAATAGACTTTTTAAAGATAAAAACACATATATTACCCAAGCCAGTTAAAGCCAAAACATTCGCAAATTTGAAATGTTTTTACTGGTGCAGTGTGAATTTCTATGCAAATTCTGATTTTTCAGTGTAAAAAGTTCCAATCTTTAGGCTCTAAACCATCCTTCTTAGCAGAAAAAAACCAAACTCATGTTATAGAAATTCTGATTTTTTAGTATAAAATGTTCCAATCTTTAGGCTCTAAACCATCCTTCTTAGCAGAAAAAACCAAACCCATGTTTTAAGAAAGAAAATCGACCCTTTTTGCACTATCTTTTTCTGTGAGTGTGTGGTGGCAGTTTAGTGTTTGAGATTGGTTGTTTGTAGTTAAAAAGAGTTCTGAGATTGATCTTGAGCGAGCAGAATCTGTAGATTTTGATTTTGGGGGAGAAAAAGACAAGTCTTTTGCTTCTGCTAAGGTTTTGAAGCAAAACTCTAACATCATGTTTTCTCATGGTAAAAAGACTTCGAAAGAGGAAGTGGGTTTCGTTAATGAAGAAGCAATTCGGCAGTTGCAGTCTTTGATGGACCATGGTTAGCTTTTTTGCTGATCTACTTCACTATTCGCTTGATCTTTCTCACTCCTTGTTTTTTCTTTAGAAATTCATAGAGGATTACTAACATATAGTGTCCACTTTTGTGGGGATTTTAACAGTTGATGAGTCATTGAAGAGAACGTTCCAGGTTATTCTCTCGCTCCCTTTGTATGTTTCCTGATCTATGCTTTATGTCTGTGCTTGGTCGTTAAGGAAAAAGAAAAAAGAGAGTAAGAGTGAGAGCCAAAGATGATAAAGTAATTTGCAGCTGTTATTTGAACTTGAAACAAGTTTATGTTTAACCTCAACTATACTTAACTGTTCAACACAAAGATTCAGCCTTTCCCTTGTCTCTTCTTTTCTTTTTTCCTCTCTTCTTTTAAAGTTTCTGATTTGATCTGGGTTTATAATGCTATGCAGTTTTTATTTTCTTTAATGATGAGAGAGTGAAATGTTATTTACCAAAATGGAAGGTAAGTTCAGGTGTAAAAACCCTAAACATAAGACATCACAAACCGAAAAGTGATAAGACCTATTATGATACCAATATTAATCACAGAGGGTGGTTAATCAGATCTATAACAAATCAAAAACATTAAGCGTATTGCATTTAGAGCTCTAAACTACACAAACTTCACATTATTGGACACCGATTCATTCCTAGATCCTGCTTGGACTTCTTGATATAGTTCCAGGATTTCATGGGTTAATTGCAGTTTATGGTTTTCTGTTGCATTTCCTGTGTTGTTAACTCTGATCTATGTTCTAATTGTTGCCATATTTTTAAGTTTCAGTGTATTATACTTAGTGTCCTATCTTGAAATGGGATTCTTTTCTATTTAGTCCTATAATAGTTACGACATTACTGGAGCTATGAGTTGAACTTTTTGGTATCCTAGATTTCTTGTTGTTTGCATGATAGATTAGCATGACATCTACGGCTTGTATTACACAAGATGTGTTTTGCTTTTGTTATGTGATTTTGCATGCAGATGGTGGTTTGTTAAATGTAGAGCACATGGTAAGTTAAACCTTTATCTGCGATCTTCAGAATATACATCAAGGTCATCCAACAGAAACTTTGGTACGATTTCTCAAAGCAAGGGATTGGAATGTTGCCAAGGCTCATAAAATGGTTAGTTCCATTTACTTCAACCTGATAGGTTATTTAAATAAAGTTTTTGTAACTTTTGTTGTTCAGCAACAGTTTCATATTATTCTGGTGTCTTATTATTTAATGTCCTGCCTCAGTTGGTTGATTGTTTAGAGTGGAGGGTGCAAAATGAGATCGATAACATATTGGCGGTTAGTATCTTTTTCGTTAATTTTTAATAGAAAATGCTGTATTATTTACCTTATCATAGTCATTCCTTGACGATAAGATTGTGAAATAAATTGGTAGTATGAAAATTTTTTTGACCTGTAAGACAATGAAGTTGCATATCCCTCATTTTCCGGGCATGGAATAGATTATCTTTAGCACTTAAAATAACAGTATTAATTGCGAAATACAACTAGAAAGAGTGTGTTTATTCCAAGACTGAAGAGAAATCCTTTCATCATCATCATGACACTATAAGTACCATGCCACACAGACAACTTGAAAAAAACAAGCGAAAATACCAACTAGAAACTCAAAACACAGATCGCACTATCCAGAAAATGTAAGCACAAATGCAAAAAAAAAACAAAACAAAACAAGGGTGGCTTTACTGCCACCCCTTACCTCCACCAACGGGCAACGCATGGAGATGGCCATTGAGTATTACATGTACCCCACAGTCCACCATACCTTCACAGCCTCCATGTACCTTGAAAATAAAGATCCAAGAACCAATTTTGAACGCAGAAGAAAATAGTTCTTGACGAGAATCAAACCTGGACAACAACACGAGCGGAGCCTTGAGTCCTGCTTCCTTCAAACAAGCCAGCCTTCCCGTGCCTCCAAATCTCTCTAATCCTTGCCTTCCTGTTCTTAGAAACGGAACTATACAACAAATGATAAAAATACATGTGGGTCTAGAATGGATAGAGTTGTAGATCCATCAAAATCAAAGCTTTCCAGAAAAACAAGAAAATGACATTTTTCCCCCTCTTTGCTTGGCTTCTTGATACGTCTCTGCCTTAAAACATAGACAAGTTCGCTTTTACCTTTTCCTAGGCTGCTAATAGAGAGACAAAGAGCAACAAATGGATAAAGAAACAGAAGGTAAATTCAGAAGTAAAAGAGAGAGTTCTCTCTAAAGAAGAAGGTCTCCCAGCTTTCAAAATAAAGGTCAGAGAAGTTATCCTACCATGAGAAGAAAATAGCTTATCTACTGCAACAAATGAAATGCAATTACCAACAAATAATGGATCTAACAAACTCATCACAATACCAGACTCTAGAGTGACAGAACCAAGAAGATAAAAAGAAAGTGAATCCAAGTTACTTACTTTCCAAACTAAACGGTGAGTGGTGAAGTTCAAAAAGGTCAGGGGCCATCTCCTTCAAGAGAGGCAGTCTCTTCTCCTTCCTGTAAATATCAATCGCCGCCCTTATCAAATCCTTCACTCAGAAACCAATTCATCATCTATTCCAATTTCGTTTCGATCGATGCCATACGGAAACATGTCTTTCTTTAGGAATTTCCATGGATTGACCTCTCAATGGTTGCATGAATGGTTTTACAATGGACATGTACCTTTGGCCTAATAGCCTTTAGGCAGCAGTATAACTACATTTTGGCTGTGAGCTCTGCATTGATAAGGGAAATAAAGGTTTCATGCATTGTAGTTTTGGTAATTGTGGCTGTTTAAGCCAGTAAGTGAAAAGATCTACACCTTAAGTTGCTGTATTCTCATTGCCCGAATTATTAGTTCGTTATTTTACCTGTGCAGAAACCAATCATTCCCAGTGATTTGTACAGAGCAGTTCGAGATTCTTATCTTGTAGGATTATCAGGCTACACAAAGCAGGTATTTTTAGTTTTTCTAAGTTCAGCTAGTTTCTGTGTTCAGTTTGGCTTGTGACACAAACTTCTAATTTCCAGTTGTTCTGTTACCTCCATTGTTAGGACTTACAAGTGTTGTTATCTACCGTTAGTATTGAACATGTAATTCATTTTCCTATTTCTATTTGATCTCTCAGGGACATCCAGTCATTGCTGTTGGTGTTGGTCTCAGCACATATGACAAAGCATCTGTAAAAATCTTATGGCTCATTTTATTTTGAACATGAAACAAATTTGTTGTAGGAATCAAATTGAAGTTGCATTTGTTGTTGTACAAATCAGTCTGTGGATAACTATGAATTGATTGGTAAAATCATCCATGATTTGAAGCTACTCTTGTAAGGACTAATCAGAAAATTTTTCATAGGTCTAAAAGAAAGAAAGTATATTTTAAATGTCCAAATAGTTATTTACTATTTTTAAAATTTTTTAACATTTAAAGTGCTAGGTTGTTTCTTGTCATCAGAAGACATTTCTTTTTGGTACACAGTAGAGATTTTATCAATGCCAAGTGTTATATGCCAGTTTTAGACAATCATTTGTTTTTATTGTATCAAATGGGCAGAGAGCTCAGACTCGTTATTAGGGTCATATAAATGATGCGTAATCTCTATTTTCCTTTTCTTTTTAAATTTATTAATCATTTACATATTGTGGCTTATAGGTGCATTACTATATACAGTCACATATCCAAATGAACGAATATAGAGATCGTGTGGTGCTGGTGAGTATGGCCTTACTTCCTATCAATGGATAACCATGTTTCTGATATCGTGTTGCTTGACGTACAACTTCTGTTTGTAGCCTTCTGCAAGCAAGGAGTATGGACGACATATTAGCACCTGTATTAAGGTTTTGGACATGACTGGCTTAAAACTTTCAGCATTGAATCAAATTAAGGTACTTATTACCTCAAATGACATTAATTTGTTACAAGTTCATTATTTTATTCTTGTATAAGTTCGTCCATCATGGATATGGTTCCTGTTATGCAGTGGTACTAAGACCATCTAATTATAATTCCAGTATTCAAATTTTAATGTAGAAGACCATTCCATTGTTTTTCTGCACCAACAACTTCATGCATCAATATGCATCGGGCATAAACTACAGCTGCATATACGCACAATAATGACAGAGCTAACAGATATTGTTTGAGTTGGTGAATATGTCTTGATGTGTAATTGGACATTAACGTGTCTTTTAATCTGCTAGCAGTTTTCATTCTTTTGAATTACCAGTTTTT
Organism: Erythroxylum guanchezii; assembly: GCA_025629825.1. Taxonomy (NCBI): domain Eukaryota; kingdom Viridiplantae; phylum Streptophyta; class Magnoliopsida; order Malpighiales; family Erythroxylaceae; genus Erythroxylum; species Erythroxylum guanchezii. The sequence goes on from JAOTAX010000198.1 coordinate 42,189,964, forward strand.
ACTTGCATGCATTTGTGTGTTTCTGAGTGTCTTAAAATTTGATATTTCTGTGATGACAGTTTGTAGAAGCATGAGTGCTTTACCCTTTGCATTTTGAAAATCTAGTAAGCTCAGTTGCAACCAGATAGGCTGAGAGCTTTGTCTTTGATCTCTTACTGCAGCTTTTGACTTCTATATCTACAATTGATGACTTGAATTATCCAGAAAAGACAGAGACTTATTATATCGTCAATGTACCGTATGTTTTTTCGGCATGTTGGAAGGTGAACTTCAGTCTTTTTTTATTTGACAAATATCAGTAGTACCTCTCTTTATAAAAAATATACTACAAGCATACAAATGAACATGCAAGCATAACGTTAACAAATTGTGAATGGCAGGTTGTGAAGCCTCTGTTACAAGAAAGGACGAAAAGGAAAATTCAGGTGCTGCAAGGTTGTGGACGAGATGAATTGTTAAAGGTGAGGCAATTGATTTATTTGTTGACCTCTCTTCTGGGCGGATTGTCTGGATTAGCTTTTATCTTCATAATGCATCCTTTTCCCTACTTGAATGTATCACCACTTGTATAGTTCTTGTATAATGTAGGAGGAATTTGAAACACTCTTTTTATTTTTGATATTAATTTGCTATAATGTGTACATGTAGTGTCATTGCCTTTGTTTGATGTAACTGATCATGTTGGTTGTGTATTTCACTATTTCTTATTACGGTTATGGAACAAATTTGTTGCCTACTGTGAGGTGCATTTTAAATTCACTTTCTGAACTCCAATCCTTTGCCCCCGGTTCTATTTCTTAGTACACAACCAATCGCTAGCATGAGATGATAAATGGTCTTATAAATTGTGTGAACTCTTACTTGATATTGCATATGTAGCAAGCAAGTTCAGTGACCTCATTCTGGTTGTGGTGAATCTTTTTAGTCAGCTTCATATAGTCCATCGGCATTATTCTTTTCATCATCTTTCTGTATGTTCTTCTAGATGATATAATTCAGAGTTCTGACCGTTGATTTGCCTTTTGCACAGATTATGGATTATTCATCCCTGCCGCATTTTTGTAGAAGAGAGGGTTCTGGTTCATCCCGGCATAGTGGCGATGGAACTACTGACAATTGCTACTCCTTGGACCATGTATTCCATCAGCAGTTATACAATTACATTAAGCAAGAAGCTTCACTCCTGGAATCTGTTTCACCAATCAAACAGGGATCAGTCCATGTCGACTTGCCTGAGCCGGATCCTGAAGATGTCAAGATTCTGAAGACAATAGAATGTGAACTCCAAAGGCTTGGGAATTTGAATGGGCTGGCAAATCCATTGAATGGTTTCAAATTTAACAAGAACTGAAAATTTTGGGAATAACAGGAATCCTGGCTAACGCGCACCAGAGTCCCAACTTTATGACCAAATCATTGTTTGATTATTCTGAACACAATATTTGTACCCCCCTCCAACTTAATATTAATCTGCACTGCATCAACTAGATGCATGTATGCGATAGAAGCAGTCCTGTGTAGGATGACATATCAGACATTGGAGTTCATATTATTCCTGTGAAATTTATAAAACACGAAGGAGCATCTTAATTGCCTTTAGCGGCATTTTGTAGCCTCTGCATTCTACACGCTCCGGTACTAGCAGAACGTTGATCTGCATCAGTTAGCTTTTTGATCATTGTGTTATATAATATTGTAATGTTTATGTACCATTTATATACTACGCACAATGTCTCTAATTTTACTGGACACGCTTTCTTAGTGAATGTGTAATTTTGCTGCCAAAAATGAATAATCTAAAATTTCTACATTGACCTGTGGGAAATGATCAGCCGGCTGTGGATGTTTTAGATAAAGAAAGAAGTGAAGAAGATCATGAGCACAGTAATTTGCATCAAGATGATAAAATTCATGCTCTACTTGCCAGATGAGGTAAAAACTAACAATTCATGCTCGATAAAATTCATGCTCCACTTGCCAGATGAGGTAAAAACTAACAATTCATGCTCCACTTGCCAGATGAGGTAAAAACTATGTACTTATTATATGCAACAGCTCAAACTCCAATTCTACAATTCTATAACGAAGAAACAAACAAATTAATTCAGACAATTCTCTAAGTCTGCTAAGTATTTTGGTTCAGCTGCCAGTACTCATATTGATTCATAAAAATGTACAATTTCCACAAGGGAACTCTGTCCTATCCCAACTGTTTATAGCATCTATATGCAACAGCAACTGACACTGCTGCGCAAGCAACGGCAATTGCAGCATATGTATCCTCGCGCTCCCAAGTCTCGAACGATGTAGGCATAGAACGAAACCTACGCGAAGACAATCCTTTTCCGCTATTGATACGGGATACTAATTTCAGGCCATTCTTCTTTTCAGGTGCGCTCTTCACTGCCTTCTCAACAGAATCTGGGCAGTCATTCTCAGATAGGATGGTCTTTTGGCAGCATGAAGACATTCCATTTTGCAAGCAGCATTGCACAACTTCAATGTTAGACCTGCATGAAGCTGTGTTTGTCGCATCTGTTTGTATGTGAGTTGGCTCATTAGTGCTTTTTCCTACCCCCATCTCCCCGTTTAATTGCAGCCTTAGTTCTTGGGAGGTGATCTGTTCTTCTTTTGACAAACCCATCTGGCCCCTGAAGATAACGTCCAAATGGGTGTAAACAAATGTGCATTAAATCAATCATCATTCTTGATACTTCGAGAACAGTAAAACTGCTTAAAGCAGGATCGCTATAGGGACATCCATCTACATATTCTCATTTAAAAAGCCACCTTCAACTACCAACGTCGGATTATTACTCGTAACTACCAATGAAATTTCTACAACTGTCCTACCATACAGATAAGTTCTATCTTGCGTGTTCAGCCCCCAGAACCATACTCCTTATTTAGTGAGAAAGCATCAGGGATAGACCTCAGTAAAATAAGATGCACTATATATAGGAGTTACCTCCACAGCCAGTCTATAATCTCTCCCTTTGCAATGTGCTGTTCCACTAATATCGGTACATCATCTGGACTGACGTATCCGTACCTGCAGGATTTTCACAGGAAAACAAGAAATAAAGGATTATGTCAAGAACCACTGACCCACCATGAACAAGGGCAGTGCAACTTAAACTCAAGACCTATTGATCACAAAAGGCTTTGATACTATGTCAAGAATCATTCAACTGAAAAGCTTGAGCTGTTTGATGAAAACCAATAATAGATCACATGTTATTCTAGCAGATTCCTAATGCATTTTAGACTACAAAAATATCAAGTAAAACTATACCAAGGAAAAATGTAAATCAAAAGGAAGCTTTTGTAAAAGTAATCAGAAACACAGATCTGTAACTTACCAGTGGCCACTGATGCTTCCATTGATACTTGAGCCAAAGATAATGATGTTTCCTGCATACTTATGCCCTCCAATGTGCGAACATGGACTAACTGATAATTTACCTTGAAGACCATGCATTTCAATCTCCTCTTTGAATCTACTAACAAGAACAGGCCCACAAACGCCACAGGTACGATCTCGGGACCCATGAGAGCACACAAAGACAAAAGAACCCTTTAGTTTTTCTGGAGTTCCAGGTAGCCATTCACTATCCTTCACAAGAACTTCCTCAACAAACGTGTCGACATCAAAATGCGTCAACCTCCTGCATCCTTTGCATATATTGCAATCAGCATTTATTTAGTGAGAAAGGCAAATTCATAAGGGATCAACTAGAACTTGAAAAGATTGCTAACAGACCTGTATCTGATCATATCTGGGAAAATTAACACATCTCCATTTGATGTCTCAGTTCCATCTTGGCCCTCACATATTGTTAAGCGAGTCTGACAGAAACAAGTTGAATGAGAAGTAAGAAACAACCAGTTTACTAGTCTATTTATTTGAAAAAGGCAACTTTAAGCTACATGTGACATCCAAACAAGACACAGCAGCTAGTCTACATTTACAGCATCATCCCAAAAAGCAACTCTAGGGCAATCAAACACACACACATGTGTGCCCACATCAAATCAGTTTGTATGTACATCATACCCTTTTAAGCAGCAAACCACAGTATGACGTCCAATGTTATGCCATAAAAAGGAACGGCAACCTACATAAACACCAGCCTATTTTCTACAGGTACAAGAAGTCACTCATTTGTAACTTGCATTTTGTTCCTCTCCAGTTTCCACATTACTTCTAAAACAAGAATGGGCCAACAATACATTCAGCCAAATATGGGACAATTTCCATCATTTACTTGGTCACCATCTTGGAAAACAGTATGCTTTTGACATTGTTCCCTCCTAAATAAAGGTGTGCATCAGGATTTGTGTTTCATCCATGTGTAAACCCGCATGCACCATTACTATACAGTTGAATCTGCTCCAATCTCACATTTCTGCTTTTGTCTGCCAAACGTTAAGTAATTGAAACTGTTTCACTTTGAGTACATTATCAACCCACTAAGAGGCCACCCAAATTTGCTAACTGGATAATATTGATTCCTTCACTCGTCAGTAAGTGGATCGGCTAAAATCCTATCATACAGCCAATTAACTGCCATTGAAAGCACAAACAACAACTGCTATAAGGGATAAAGAAAAATTCAGGTACATGCAAAAGTATATTATTAACCTTGCATAAGGATTTTATTAAAAAAAATTATAATATTGATTCTTGTGTGAAAGGATTATAAAGCACAACTCAAGCCAGCACTCAGATATCTCAAGGCAGCAAAGCTTACATGAGCAACTCTCATAAGCTTTTATAGCTAAAGCTGTCACATCATGACTAATCCCTATAAATGAGAGTGTACAGAACAATGGTCATCAGTATCTTTGCTTAATAACAACATGTAAGATCTCAACCTGACCTATGTTGAGAAAAGAGGGATGTATCAAGTTGGACAATACACATTCTATAAATTTATTTTCCAACGCGTTATCATCAACTCCAAGGACATATTTAGAATCAAGGAATGTATACTTCGACAGAGAAAGAGATAAAGCCATGCTAGAAGATTGAACTAATATACTAACTTCCATTTCATTACAGTTATGGTCACAACAAACATATTCTCAACAGTCATATTGCTTTCCGTTTCCTATTTCCATTAATGATTGAGACTGAATTACGATCACATGTTTAATAAAAGTCCTCCATTTGGGCTTGGAAGTTGCTCCATAACATAGGAAGTTGGCACCGTACTTCCCATGGCTATATAAGTGTACAGCTACACAGGTACTCTTGCTAAAGGCATCGAGTTCGCAAAAGCTGGCGACACATTGTTTTCTAATGGTATTCACGTCCCAAAGCTTACAAGGTTCAGAATATATAGTTTGCAATTTTAGCCCGTTTGAACAGGGATTTTGTGTTTTCATGTGTTATTTATCTGTTCTAATATGACTGTCTTAGCTTAGTGTATTCAAATGGGCACTTAATGAGATGTGAATTGGTTCAATTGATTAATTGCTGAACTACCTAGTTAGTCTATTTTATCTTTATAAATATGCCCTTTCGGGAACTGAACATTATTATTATTTTCATTATACCTAATAGTAATCATTTTCTCGAAAAGATTTGAGTTAGAACTTAGAAGATTTAATAGATTTTACCCATGCAACAATATCAAGGGCCACAAAATATTACCGTATGTCTATAGGATATACATATATTGCCATATGTACTGTTACTTGTATGAACACAAATGAAAATACTATTCATTCTGTAAAGTCTGTCAACAATATGTTTCTGTCTCCATCTCCCCTACATTTACTACATACATGGTAATCCCTAGTTGATACTGTGTCTTAATTTGTGAATTCATCTGTGGATCAACTCTGCGATTGCAGAATATTTTGAGTAAGCAGGTACCTTGAGATATAAACAGAACAATACCAATCTACTGATGCAGTTTCAACAAACTAATCAATTGAACCAATCCACAGTTAAGTACCCATCTAAAGCTAAACCAATCACATCAGAACAGGCAACTAACAAATCTGGAAAACAAAATCCTAGTTCAAACAGACTTGTACGGAATTGTAGTTTGTAGTTATCAAACAGACTTGTACGGAATTGTAGTTAAACTCACACAATACTAAGTGAATCCACATATATGTTCTGAAATAAAACTAACCCACGTTAAAATCAAACCAAATAGGACATGAAAACTAATAATTTCCTAAGGAACACAAACCTCTTTCTTCATGCAACCTTTCCTAGCCGTGATGGCAGCAGATAGCAACCTAGGTAACCGATCAAACTCCGCAGCCTCGATTCTGGGAGGCCAAACGGAGGGACTTTTATAACACAGAAACACATGACGCTCATAGAACTGTACTGTCCCAGCAAGAGGGCTCTGCCTGAAATCGGGTCTAGAGAAGCCGAATTCAGCATCACTGCCACTAACGCTCTCATGGAGAAAACCGGTGTCGTTCTGAAAGCTACTGGAAGCGCTTCCAAGGTGAGAACTTGTTGGGTCAGAAGGGAGAAAGGATGTATCTAATAGGTCAGAAACCATGACTGGTGAGGATGAGGACGATGGGTTGTTGTTGTTGTAGTTGGCATATAAGAGTGGCTCTTCCTTGCCGCTCTCCATTTTTACACTACAGAACAAAAAGATTGAAACTTTTTAGGATAAACAAAGAGAGAAGGAAGATGGAGATTTGGGTTTTTGAGGAAGGAGATGAGAGTAGAGTTGGAGGCTGTTGTTTCAAATATGTGTGTACTATGTTCCATTTGGTCTTCCTTTCAACTATTATTTGAATACCTTGTCCATCTACTTTCCTGTCCAAATTTCACTTTTATTCTTGGTTTTTATTTTCTTATTCGCTTTAATATTTCTGAAAATTTATAATAAGGTCTTACTCTCTCTCTAATAATTATGTGTGTAATGATATTTAAATTATAGAAATGACATATTATTAAGAAAAAAAAATCTAAAGTGTGATTAATCCATTTAGCACTTAAACAGGAAAAGAATCTAATAAAGAAAGAAAATTGCTGAAGAACAAAAGTTTCACTATTTATTGGAAAAGGGAGGTACAAGTTTTCCAAGAACTCAAATCTGATGACATAAGTTGACTTTGTTCATTGCAATGATCAGAGTTTTTAGCAGGATTTGGTGAAAGAGTTTTTAACCATAGAAAAGGTATGGGGAAGGCTGTAAAGAATGTACTTTTGGGAAAGTGCATTGAAAACCATAAATGGCACCTTCACTTGTGAAGGATGGTAATAGAAGTCAACTGTCAAGGTGTTTTTAGCATCCTATTTAATGAATGCACTTGTAGGAATTTCCAGCATTCTCTATTTGTTGTTGTAGTAGGTTTTATTCAGTTACTGCTCGGATATATTAATACTGGTTTGGAATGTTGTGTATTCTATGTAAAGCCGTTAGAAAAGAACTGTGTAGTTCATCAAACATCGAAATCCAGTCTCACCAGTGGATGTAGAAAAGCTCATCGGACTATATCCCGTGATGCTATGTTAACCTCAGTTATTAAATGCACGTGAATGCAGTCTACGAGCTGCCATTTTCTTTCATAAGATTGCTTATACATCTATATAATGAGAGATACCCTTGATTCCGTAAAATAAGTTGGTTCTTTCGTTGTAATCTTTTCAGAAAGCTAATTGATTAGCAGAGCAGAAGAAATGTATTTTGAAATGGAGAAGAGTATAGAATGAGTCAAATCCAAGAATGTACAGAATAAACATCTCAGATCACTTAACAGTGCACATCGGGTACATGCTTCTTAATACTTCATATACAGAAGTATATGGCTGTTAGAAATGTCATCCAGCCACACGTGTAATTTAATTTTGTAGATTCCACAATGATAATTTTCTTTACAGGAAAAGAAATCTTATGAAGTAAAGGCGGATCAGATGGTATTGATTCTAAAAAGAAGTTTCAAGGGCATAAAAAAAATCACCAGCCTAGAATCACAAATTGCTAGCTCTAACCTGCTTCACTTCTGTGTCATGAAAATCATTAATTACGTTATAACATAATGATCGTGAATCATTGCTCTCTTCAACACAAACTGATGCTTTTGTCTTGCTCTCTTTGTCAAAAACTGTATCCTCTACCCCCGACTCAATTAACTTTGTCTTCCATCTGATACCAATTGCCTCTGCCTGCTCAGCAAATAGAACTTTGGATATGGGTGAACTGCAGATTTCCTTATAAGTTTCATAACCAGCTGCAAAACTGTGTCCACCTTCCCATAGTTTTGAGAGAGGATGCAAAACTGAGATTGGATCATTACTTCTCTCCAAGGATTCTTTCAAATCTAGAAACTTGGACACAAACTCCGCCTTACTGAATTGAACAAAAACTGCAGTTTCATCCACGCGATATATAGATACAACAGATGTTAGGCCAAAGACTTTTACAAGGCATTGTTTTATGTCCCTTCTCCTGAGTATAGATGGCAATCCCCAAATTAAAACAAAGCTATCATATACACTTTTTTGCTTCTGTTGCAGTACCAAAGATTCAGCACTCCTATTTCCAGACCTGAGGTCAATAATATCTCCACTGCTCCAACTGAGATAGAGAAGGTTGATGTGTTTTTGTAGCTTTTCATTTTGGATCAAACTTTTAGAGGTTGAATGGAGTTTGAAATCAATGCCAAGATTACTGCATGCCTGGGCGAAAACACACCCTGTCATAAAAGCATCATATCCAGCTTCATGCTTAACTCCAGTACTCCATTCAGAGGACCTGAAAGATATATGATAAAATCTTAGTTAGAAGTGAATCAAAGATGCTTGGAGGACAAACAGATATCACAGTCAATCATTCTTTACCCACATTTGGTGAAGCATACCTGTGAAGAAATGGTAAGTACACAAAAGCTAATGACAATCAACTTTTCTATTTAAGGTAAGCCACGTAACAGAGTGAAATTGGCATTAAGCCTATGTAATAGTCCTGATAGTTGTTCTTTTAAGGTGCACATATTATTACATGCATGGCGTTATTCTAATTCAAAACCAGGCATAATTTTTTTTTCATTTCATTTTTAGCCACTTTGCAGGATGCTAAACATAGCAACCCCAATCCAAATGATAAGACCACATACTTATGTGCTATGGTAGCTTGACCAAGCAGCAGTTGCAATCAAATTAATCAATTGCACAAAATAGGCGAGGAAGCAAACCTCATGTCATTAATTTCTATTTCAACATTCACAAAGGACTGCAACGCTGCATTAGTGCATTTCTTGGAGCCCAGAGCAATATGGGGACAAAGTAAAGAGAAGGCTGAGGAGAGTGACGTGCTCGACCTCTTCATCTTCAACACCTGATTGGCATTCAAGAGGATTTTGGTATCCACAATATACGGAAAGTACTTGTTAACAGAAAAGGCAAACTCTTCAGCAGTCGAAGGTAAAGGATATAAGAATTTGCTGTATATGTGCCCAATATCTGTATCAAATATAGAAAACATACAGCCAGCACATTTCATCAACACATATAAATATGCAACTCATCACGAAACACAGGACCCACTGGCATACCCAAGAAACAGTTATGGCCAACAAGAAGCTTTTGTTCAGTGGACAAGAGGTCTATCACTTGGCGAAACCCAATAGCAGCCATAATCCTCTTCTCTGCTTGTCTATAGCTGTCATCCTTCACCTCTTTCTGCAAAAAGTCAACTTAGGATTAATAACAACTTTCAGAGGTTTTAAGAGTGTCCATTTAAGACATAACTCCCAAATGGTAGTTTTCATCTCCATAAATCTCTCTACACCATCTAATACTAAGGTTTGAGAATAAATCAAAGGCCAGGAAGTTATTTCTTTGTAAACAATGAATACTATCATATTATTATTTTTTAAAGGAAACAACTATAAGCACGAGATTCAGATGCATGACCCACATATTCATGAAAGTGTTCATTATATTTACCCTCAAGGAGTCCTTATCATCTTCTGAGTCTGCATACACAACCAGAGGCTTTGAATGGGGATTTTCTGCCTCGTTACGAACATACATAAGATCTCTAAAATATTTTCTGGTGACCTGCATATTATTATATTCATAATACGTAACAACAATTATATTTGTGTTGAGACGGACAAAGTTGAAAGAGAAACAAACTATCTTAAGAATACTTGAAAATCCAAGCCAAATTACCAGTTGGATCAACTTTAGCTGATGAGACGTGAAACCACTCAGACAAAGAGCAGGCCGCATCTTGTAGAAAACAATCTGGAACTGTCCTCTTGACTCATTTAAACTTCCATAAGACTGGCTCACCCCAAGTCCCTCCCTCAACAACCCATCTCTCCATTCACTTAACTTATTCTTCATTCTCTCACTGAAAAGAACATCCGCAATGCTGACCAAGGGCACATCTTTAGCCTCCTTCAACTCCAACACTCCATCCCCATGTCGCGAATTCAGGCGTCTCAATGCCTCGTGCTCTTGTGCTCTAGACAGATAAGATATGCCTGTGATTAAATCCAAACATGCATCAATTCCTCCTAATTACAACAAATCCCAAAAATCACACAAACCAAACCAACTTCAACTCACAATTAACTATTACACCACTCAAGCAAAAAAAAAAAAGATAGAAAAAGCAGATGATACCTTCATTAATGCAGGTGTTGAAATCAAACTGATATTTAGCTAAAAAATCCATAGAAGTAGTTTGGCAGAGGAACTCATAAGAAGCACCGCTTTCAAGCTCTTGACGAGGAAATATAAAGAAATTGTGCCTGTTAGTACACAAATTTGCAAATATCCCAAAATCAAAATCGATATGAAGATTATATATGTGTATATATATAAAGAAAGAGACAGAGCGAAAGAGAGAGAGACTAACGGATGAGAAATGAAGGCGTCGCGGTGATGGTCCCAGCGGAAAGGACAAACGCCGAATTGAACGACGGCGAACTTCTCAGCGGAGTCTTTGACTTTAAGGTATCGGATGTCTGAGCGGTCAAACTCGAAGGACTCACGCCACGGCGCGCTGGTGACGCCGGTCATTTCCAAGTCTATCGCCACGAAGTCGGCGGCGCGGACATGGGCTCGAAGGTCGGCGAAGGTTGATTCGAAGTTGGATTTAGTGACGTGCTTGAGAGGGAAAGAGGAGTACGCGCGTGTGAAGGCGCGTGCGACGGCCGTGAGAGGCCCGTGCTTTGTCATCGTTTTAGCATGGCGCTCTTGGTCTTAACTCTTAATAGGCCTGCTGCTGCCTTATTAAGGAATGTCCCCCACGACGCCGTTCCTATGAAAGGAGTCCACGGCACTTATTCACAAAACATTTGTACAGAGGCTGTTCTCTAGTTTAATTTTGGTTTTCTTTCCTTGAACTTGGGATGACCAGATTTAGGCTTTACCAGAATCGGAACCTGCACTAATTTCTCGTAGCTTTAATCCCGTATCAAAGGAAGACAAAGATCACGACAGCACATAGAGGCAACAAAGCTGTGTTCAAGAGGAAGCTCTAGACAGCAAGAGCAACAAAAGTACTGCTAGAGCTGGATACAAAGCTGAGGGCTTTCCAGTGAAGTTAATTGACGTTCAGAGGTAGAAACAAATATAAGGTGTTTGGAACTTGAAGGGAATTCTTCCATGTTAGTGCTTCTGATCAGCCATGCCTCCTACGTGTTCAGCTTCTTCAACCACCAAGATTATATCCCAAACCCAACTTCTGTTCTCAAAGTTGTTACCTTTTTCTAATGTGGGTCTCCATTATTGTTGTTCGAGGCAATCTAGACCTTATCATGCTAGCCCAGTTTGTAATGCTACACACTCCACAGGTACTTCCTGTTCTTTTATCTCTCTATCTCTCAAGGCACGTTTACGTTTTTGTGGTTTTCGCCCTCTTCTAGTGTTTTAGTTTTCTTCTGAGTTTAAGTTTGAAACTTTATCACGGGAGGTACAGAGATGGAGACGAGCATTTACATGATGCTGACAATAGGCCGTTGGGAGTCACTGAACCATATGGATTATAAGTTAGCTTCGTTGAGGCCTGTCCATGGGAAGCTAGCTTTGAAGTTCCTGAATTGGATCGTTAAGCAACCTGGTTTGGAACTCCATCATCTTACTCACTTATTGTCCATCACTGCCCATATACTTGTTAGAGCCAGGATGTATGAACCTGCAAAATCGATTTTAAAGCATCTCACTGAAATGGGGATTGGTTCAAAGTCTCTATTTGATGCTTTAATCAAAACATACCCACTTTGCAAGTCGAACCCTTCTGTTTTTGACCTCTTGATTAAGGTCTATTTGGGGCAAGGTATGGTTGGTGATGCATTGGAAATTTTCTTTTTGATGGGTTTTCGAGGATTTAACCCCTCTGTTTATACTTGTAACATGATGCTGAGTTCAATGGTGACACACCAAAGAGTTGGGTCAGTTTGGCTCTTTTTCAAGAAAATGCTCACTCGAAGGATTTGTCCCGATGTTGCTACTTTTAACATACTAATAAATAAGTTGGGTGTTGAAGGCAAGCTTAAAAAAGCTGGTTATCTTGTAAGAAAGATGGAAGATAGTGGATATGCTCCATCCATAGTTACTTATAACACTATGCTGAACTGGTACTGTAAGAAAGGGCACTATAAAGCTGGCTTTGAGTTGATCGATCACATGGCATCTAAGGGCATTGAACCAGATGTATGCACATTTAATATGCTTATTGATGATTTATGCAAAAACAGTAGGAGTGCAAAAGGTTATTTACTGTTGAAAAAGATGAGGAAGCTGTTGATATCTCCCAATGAAGTTACATATAATACTCTTATTAGTGGGTTCGTGAAGGAGGGTAAAGTAGGAGTTGCTACTCAGGTTTTTAATGAGATGGCAATACTTAACCTTTCTCCAAACTGTGTTACATATAATTCGCTGATAGATGGACACTGTGGTGAAGATAATTTTGAGCAGGCCTTCATGCTCTTAGAAATGATGGAAGCAGTCGGATTAAGGCCTAATGCAGCTACTTATGGGTCTGTTTTATGTGGCTTGTGTAAGCATGCCAAATTTGACTTAGCTGGAAACCTTCTTGAGCAGATGAAGATGAATGGGCTGGTTATTGATTGCATACCTTACACAACTATTATTGATGGGCTTTGCAAAAATGGACTGCTTGATGAATCTTTAGAATTGTTTGACGAGATGGTAAGGAATGGTGTAAGACCTGATATTACAACCTTTTCTGTGCTCATAAATGGATTTAGCAGGGTTGGAAGAATAATACATGCAAAGGAAGTTTTATGCAGATTGTATAGAGCGGGACTTGCTCCAAACCATATTATATATACTACTTTAGTATACAATTGTTGCAAAATGGGATATATTACAGAAGCATTCAGAGTTTATGCAGTGATGAATCGCAATGGTTATGATCCAGACCATTTCACATGTAATATGTTGCTTTCTTCTCTTTGTAGATGTGGGAAGGTAGGAGAAGCAGAGGATTTCATGCATCATATGATTAGGCTTGGTCTTGTCCCGAATGATGCTACTTTTGATTGTATTATAAAAGCTTATGGAAATTCAGGTGAAGCATCAAAAGCATTCTCTATGTTTGATGAGATGATAAAATTAGGTCATTACCCGTCAGATTTCACGTATCATAGTCTACTTAAAGGACTATGCAGGGGTGGATATTTGGGGGAGGCAAAGAAATTTTTTAATAAACTCCAGTCCACTCATACTACCGTTGATACTTCTATGTACAATATAATTCTTGCTGAGATGTGTAAGTTGGGGAAATTGTCAGAAGCAGTGGCTTTACTAGAAGAAATGGTCCAATTTAATGTATTGCCTGATAGTTATACGTATAGTAGTATTCTTTCTGGGTTAAGTAGGAAGGGAAACATTGTTGCCACTCTTCTTTTCTTTCAAAAACTTCTTGACAGAGGAACTCTGTCTCCAAATAAAGTCATCTACACGAGTTTGATTGATGGTCTTTTCAAGCTAGGTCATGAAACGGCTGCATTATATATGTATGAAGAAATGGAGAAGAAAGGCCTATACCCTGATACTGCTGCAATTAATGCTGTCATGAATGGATGCTTAAGGATGGGAAACATGGATATGGTTGATAAACTCTTTAAAAGCTTTTCCAGTGGTAGTTTATCCCCTAACTTGGCTACCTACAATATTCTGTTGCACGGGTACGCAAAGAGAAAGGATCTATCAAAGTGCTTTAAACTATACAATCACATGAAAAGAATGGGCCATTTTCCTAACAAGTTAACTTTCCATTCTCTTATTCTTGGACTTTGCAAATGTGATATGTTGGGTATTGCCCTTAAGATGTTAAAAAAGGCTCTAGTTATTGGTATTTCAGTTGATCTGATAACATTTAATATGCTTATTTCAAATTTTTGTGATAGAAGTGAGATAAGAATGGTCCTTCATCTGCTAGAGGTAATGGGTTTGGTTAATATTTATCCTGACATTGACACCTACAAGGCCATCTATAAAGGATACATCAGAGTTTCTGCTCTTCAGGAATCTCATTTTCTTTTGCATGAAATGTTGGACAGGGGTTTTAGTCCTTTGCGCAAACAATATATCAATTTAATAAATTGCATGTGTAGAATGGGACATATAAAAGGAGCATTCAAGCTAAAAGACGAAATGAAAGCAGCTGGTGTCATTTCTCAGGACGTTGCCGATAGTGCTATGGTAAGAGGGCTTGCCAAGTGTGGGAAGCTTGAAGAAGCAACACTGGTTCTCAATCACATGATTCAACTGGGGCTCATTCCAACTGTTGCCACTTTTACAACTCTGATGCACATGCTTTGCAAGAAATCTGAATTTTCCAGTGCTTTAGAGTTGAAGAGTATGGCAGAGGGTTGTGGTGTGAAATTTGATGTTGCTGCATACAATGTTCTCATATCTGGCCTATGTGAAGCTAATGATGTTGTGGGTGCATTCAAACTGTTTGAGGAGATGAAGCAAAACGGTCTTCGCCCCAATATAACCACGTATACTGCTCTTATTAACATGATTAATAGCAAGAAGATTAGTGTGGATAAGAGTGAAATGCTTTTGAAGGATTTACAAGAAAGGGAAATCATACCTGAGGAGTGGGGAGGACATCCTGACAAGTGGTTGGTAATCGCAAAGAAAAAGTTGAAGTCTTTGAGGTATTCTAGAGGAAGATGATGGCTGAATATGTTTGGTGGTTGTCTAGCTCAGCTAGCGGATGAAGTCATTATGTCGCTAACTGTGCTATTCACGATCTGGTAAGCATTTACTTTTCATTTGTCTTTTTTGATGCATTCTTTCTCTGTACTTGAGCAGAATCTTTATGTTTATACGCATATATACATGTCTAAAGTCTAAACTCATGGTATATTATCAGTATGTGATGTGTGTTTCAACCCGTCCATGGTATATTATCAGTATGTGATGTGTGTTTCAACCCGTCCATGAGTTTAGACATGTTTTCTATATATATATATATATATATACACACACACTCACTCGTTTTATAAGTTTTATTTCTTCCCATGTGGATGGCACCTAAGCTTCATGGTTCGATATTGTGGAATTCACAAACTGTCTCTTTAAAGAGTTTAAAAGGTATGCATGTTATGGTGTTCATTTGCTGCCAACATTTGTTTAACTGTTGTGCCAACTTATTTTTTATTTATACATTGATTTTTTTATTATTTGGTTTTAAGGCTTCATGTTTTGGTCATGCCGAATATTTATGATTCTTATCTCATCTTATAATTTTTGTAAGCACAACTAGTGAGAAACCACTGTAAAAGCTCACACATCAGTATTTTGAGATTGGACATAACTTGCCATGCTCTATGAAATTCATTTGTATATTGGATAACTATTTCTCCACAAATCATCTCATTTTGGTTACCAGTGTGCCTGTTGTTGAACAGTGTTGGACGCTGCTGTATTGCTCGCAGGGGGGCTTGGGAATTGTCATACTGCTCATTGTTGATTTGCCATCCACATGCTAATGGATTATTCCTTCTCCAACTATATCAGGCGATGAATGTGTGGTCTCCTAGTCATGGTTAGCATCCTTTTGGCTGGCACGATGAGCAAATTGAGCTAGGAGGGGTCCTCTAATTCAGAGGTAATGTACTTTGTATCACAAATGAGAAACGGAATGATTGATAAGAAAACCGAAGACTGGAGTCTGAGGTATTAGAAAACATGCATCTAGCCTCAGCAACTCCATTTGCTTCAATGTTGTCAGGCAGCCCTCTCATTCCAGGGTGTATTAATAAGGTTTAAGTCTTGACGCCATTGTTTGTTTTATTATCACCCGACCTTTGTCTTTTTAATGATTTTGGATGGCAGCACAGGCCAGCAAAGGTAGTGGAAGCATGTCGTCTTGGCAACAGGAGGCGAGACTAGTACCCAGAAAATGGAGGCGGAGCATGCCCCTCTAACTCAAGCTTACATGTTAGCAGACAAAAACACAGTTAGCCAATTGACTGGTCTTTTAAGCAGTTGCAGACCAGTTGGTAACTTGTAACTATATACAACTACCAGCTACAACCCATGTTGGATGCAATTTAAACCCTTGAATAAATCGAAATTATTATGAATGGTGTCAAACCAAAGTACTTGCTCTTACTTTTGTCTTTTTCATATGGGCAATCACCTTTCACACCGAAGGCTTCCATAAGTTGAATGTTTACTTATTATTATTATTGGAAAATTATAGAATAAATAAACACAAAAAGAAGGAATTAGATAATTAAAAATTGTATCTTGAGTTATTCTGTTGCCTGAGTTTAGACCAACAAGTCACGCCGTCTGCCAGCTCATCTTCTCTAAGCATTTGCCACGCCATTGCTTACGACAAGAATCTTTCCGTCGCCGTTGAAGTTAATGCCTTTTCAGACATGACATCAACTATTTGGTTGTTGAGGCCCGTTTCTGGCCCAATCACTGCACTGCCACTCTCTCTCTCTCTCTCTCTTAAACACAACTTTCCGTTTCTCTTTCATTCTGATTACTCATTTGCCTTTCAAGGAAGCTCTTTTTGTCTAGAATTCATGTCGGTATGTTAGTGCTCTCTACTCTTCTCGCTTCTGTTCCTAGATACGTATGTGTTCAAGTTTGATGTTTTTGAGCTTGTTCTGTAAAAGCTTTCTGATTGCTTTCTTGTGCTTCTTTTTGGTCTTTAAGAAGATTTACTTGATTTTGTGTGGATTTTTTTTTATTGTTTGACTTGTTTTAATGATTTCGACAAGTGGGTTTTTTTTTTTCTCGTCGATTTTATTGATTTCATCTTTGGATTGCTCTCTTTAGAGTTTGATCAGTTTTGCTACTCATTGATTCTGTCTGATTCTTGTCTTCACTTCCCCTTTTCTTTTGTTGTTACTGCTTAGATTTTCTTCTTAAAGCATATCTTCAGATTTAGCTGAAAGCTTAACGAAGGTGGGGACTATCTGAATTATTAAATATTTATTGAACTCCGAAAACGAATTTGTATAGGTGTTGCAAGCAGAGGAGGAAAAAAACACACACACACGCACACACACGCCAGTTGCGCTGCATTGAGGAAACGTTGAAACTTCAAACTTCCTTTTCCTCTCGTACTTGTTAGGTCATAACAGCTCTTTGTTCTGTTATAAATGTAGGATTTTCTATGGGGAACGTGTGAAAACTCTGGATAGTGTATAGGAGAAACATGAATTTGATTTGTTGTTCGTCAGTTTAATCAAGAATTTTTCTTTATTGAAATATTGTACAATTGTAAATTTTGATTATGTTACTAACTAATAAAAGTATGGAGTTGAAAAGAATCTCAAAAACTGGAATCTGAATTTTTGAAGTTAGATTAGTTTGAGATATTTCCAGGAACGATGTCCTGTGCAGCTCTAATTTGTTGTGCTCCTAAATCATACTTATTTTTTTATATATTTTGGCCATTATAGTTGTATTGACAGATCATATGATTCCTAACTTATGTATAGTCCTGGTGTGCTTGTCTTTGTGGTGTTGGGTGTGATAATAGTTTGGCATGTTTATGGAATTCCTTGCAATTCCTGATCATTGCTAAGTTACTTGCATTTGCCTGTGGGGTTGACAGTTCTTTGTATTTTATTGTTTGTTATTGCATCTTAATTTACTTTTGCCCAATGAGAGCAATTGGCATGGTAAGAGTGAGCTTTTAATGGTGTTAAAGTTGATTATATGATCAATTTTTTAAGCTTGTTGATGGACTATAGTTGGAGCGTGGTGCTGTTTCTCTGGGATTCTTTTTCCGAAATTTGGTGCTAGTTGTGTGGTTAAACTTGAGAATATGAACTCTTTTGATATGTCGCTGCTGGGCCACATTAAGTCAAAGTATTTAAGGGGATCTCTTATTGAATTTATAACAGGACACTGGTAGGCCTTTACCAAAATTTGGTGAATGGGATGTAAATGATCCTGCTTCAGCTGAGGGATTTACTGTGATATTCAACAAGGCAAGAGATGAGAAAAAGACTGGTGGCAAACCAGATTCACCAGGGAAAGCTGATCATCATGTGAAGCCTGCAGCTGATCCTGGCAAACCTCGGACTGTAAGTTCTTTCACTATTTTGCAGTCCTTTTGTTGTCTGGGAACAGCTGCTCTCACACACATAAAAGCTTAATCGCATTTCGTCATTAGCTTTTGTACGTTGTCAATTTTAAAGGTATTGATCTTTTAGAATATGGAATGCAACAGTGACAGGCACTACAGTCTGCAATGTTGTCATGATAGTAGTTGACGTGAGGATCGATGAGGAATGCAATTTTTGCATTCACAATGTTGTGTAAAAAGATCAGATGATCTGTCTGATTGGTATTAGATTCCTTTTCCGATGATCTGTCTTATTATCCTAATGAATGGCTTTAGATTTGAAGTCGTCTGCGTGATTATGGAGTTATAGACTACTGATTGTACATTTTTTATGAGTCATGATGAAATTCGCAATAAGATAGTGGGTTGGAGCTTATATACTGCCATCTTTCCAGCAGGAATTTTCATAGCTGTTAATTTCTTCTCTGACTTGGTTATGACTGGTTTACAGAAGAAATGGTTCTGCTGTTTTCAAAGCCCACATGCGGAATCTTGACAATGTCCTTCTAGTCCAAGTTCAATTGGAAGAGTATGTTCAACTGTACGATGCTTCATTACATATTTTCTAAAAAAGATGGATAATTTAAAGCGATGATTGAAAGAATCTGTTTGTTTGCGTTGTAAACTGAATTGTGGTGGGGGAATGAGAAGAGACATTTATTGTATCTAAAGAAGCATTGATCTACTCCTGCCTTGCTTTCTCATTATTGTATGAGCTGTAGAGTTTTGTTGACATTCTGTTCCTTCTTATAGCACGAGTATATATGGACCTTCTCGTGGAATAGATACTTTTTTTGTAGTAATATTAGAATGTGGTGTAGTGAAGCTGTTGTTGAAACTAGCCAAGTTATCAGAAGACTGCTTTGACCCTTTTCATTTTTAAGCTTGTGAAAAATGAAAAAGCATGCATTGTAGTAAAAGGATGTTCAAAACGCAAATTGATTGGTGTTACGTTGCTGCTACTGGTTGTTCAAGCTAGTTATTGTTGTTCACATGTCATATTGTCTGAGTCTAGATCTTCTGTCCAATATTATGGTATCTTATTGTGTTCAATAAATCCCAACCGTTTATTTATGTAGGTCCTGCATGGGACCTACGTGGAATCCGCAAAATAAATGGCTGAAATTTTATGAGACAGAATAAGACAGAGTAAAACTGGACAGAAGATCTGATCTCCATATTGTCATACAGATGCGAGAATTATTTAACCTTATGACATTCTTAAGATTAACCAGTAAAACTTATTATAACGCATAATAATAACAAGAACACTGGTTGCCATATCAAAAGAATAATAGTAACAACATTATCGCTTCTTATTCCTGTATAACTTGATGATCACAAGAAACTATCATGGGTCTTAAAACTGTATTAACTTAATGCTCTAAAATGCATGAGTGTACGTTTTCCTTTTACACTGAACCACCAAACAGAGAAAAAAGTCTAAAAAGAAAAGTTTGCTGCGTCCAACAAGTATCCCCTATCAGTTATCTTGCTAAACTCTGGAAATCCCAAGCTTACGCTCAAATAGTCGTCGCAGAAGGTAAACTTGGAGAACACTGGCACCTATGAGTGCTGCAGATTCATACAAGGCCTTGTGCATTGCCCTCTTGCTCATTGCTTCATTTACTGCATTAAAAATCGAAATGATTAGAAAAGAGAGTCAGTATTAATACTCATGCCTCTACATATGATGCAAACAATCTGGCCGTGTGTTATTCATATGTTAAAAGTTTCCCTCCCAACAAAACGAAAGGGAAGGCACCCTTTAGTAATAATCAAGTTCAAGGTTCAGCTGTCATAATGCAAGCAGAGTGAGTTAATTAGCGTTCTAGTTGACTGTCCCGGATGTTAGTACAGTGGAAAAACATAGTCGATCAATTAACCTGTTTATTACACAACTTCAGCTAGCTTAATGAAACCAGGTAAATCTTATATCATGCTCCATAGGCAGCCAGTCATGGTTGTTGAGTTTATGATCAAACGTGGTAGGTACAAGTAATATCACGGAAAGAATCTTTCTATGACTGCAATGCTGCACTTTTAACTTTGGCAGGTTATAAAACTTTACTAAACTAAACATGTATCATTTCGGTTAGAATTAGGCAGTATTCATACCCACAAGCAATGAAGAAAAGGAGTTATTAGCCAAGAATGGAAAAAGAAAGTAATGGAAAAGCTTGTGATGAAGATTCCCAGGCAGATACCTAATGCTTGGCGTTCAGTCTGAGCCTCTAGCCAGTGCTGTTCAAATTGTACATTGTAAAGAGCCTGTTCTAGCTGCATTATCTGATCTAACACAGGTTTGAAATGCTCTGCATACATGGAAGACAAGCACATCAGCACATTTTTCTCCAGAGCTGAGGAGAAAAGAAGATCATAGTATGATTATTATGATTTTACCGTCTTTTGCATGCTCATCATAGTATGTAAAATGCTTCACTTGCACATCAAAGTCAACTGTTTCGTGGTAAGGAGACTTGTTAGCGAAGCAAAAACGATGAACTCCTTTCTGATGAGCTACAAATTCAAATTTTTCACTTGTCTTGTCACGTAAATCATGGATCTGAGCACCAGAAGGTCCT
Source organism: Erythroxylum guanchezii (assembly GCA_025629825.1). Lineage (NCBI taxonomy): Eukaryota > Viridiplantae > Streptophyta > Magnoliopsida > Malpighiales > Erythroxylaceae > Erythroxylum > Erythroxylum guanchezii. The sequence goes on from JAOTAX010000198.1 coordinate 42,211,130, forward strand.
TTTATCTGTTTATATCATCAGTCAAACAGACAAATCATGACAACTGTCAGCAGTTGAACAAATTAAGGAACATGATAATGGTGAACTTCACCTAAAAAACAGTCATAAATTGGATATAATTAGCACAGCACAAGCCCATGTTCACATAATTCATTTTGCAAATAATATTGTCTTGAAAATCACAGCGACCGAAGTTCATAAAATTGATCTTGCAACACGACAAGTGCTCATAATATTACATGCTGCAAAGTGTTGGGCACAATCTGGCCTATGTTTAGTATTTGAATCTAAAGTTCAGTAAATACTGCATATTTTCAAGTGGCTTAGACATGAAGCACCGTTGCATCTCAAGAAGATGATAACTAAGACTTTAAAAGTAAAACAACATGACTTAAAAGCTACAATGATTACAATCTAAAATCAGCTGCCAGCATTGAAATATATGTCATGAGACTACAGTTGAAGTTCATATCAAATGTTCAGTGTTCAAGACCTAGTCAACTGTACAAGAAGACATAGTCCCAGTTGTTATCTACCTGAATTCTCTACAAATACAAGACCAAATTCTTGGAACTCCGTGCTTATGGAAAAATGGTACTTGCAATGAATGAAGAAAGATAAACTCACCACAAGATCAACACCTTCATGGCTATAATGCCAAGATGACTCGGCCTTAATCACAACAAAGGAAACATGAACAGTATCTCCTTCGTATTTAACTTCATAAGAGAAGCATTCCTCTCTATCCATCACAAATCTAATCCCAAGGACCAAATTTTCGGCCAATAGAAAAACCATCAACAGCACAAAATTTCCTTTCATTCCAAGACCCATCTGTAGATTACAAAATTCAAATCTATGATTACATCCAATATTAAAGCACCACTGAAACACAAAATGAATGTACAATGTTGAATAATGCAATTTGAAAGAATAACCAACAAATGAAAAGAATTGAAACCGACAATACCTTTAAGATAGCTGGTATATTCACAAAAATGCTAATAACTCCATAATTATAGTCAGATTAGGTTTGAAAACTAAGAAAAGCGAGGAAAAAAAAGAGAAGATCCGTACTTTCAAACATCACTTTCCCTAATATTCAAAGGGTTCTCTCTTAAATACGTAAAATCACAAAATCCAACAAAAACACTCAATCTTTCGAACCGATTCTTTCTGGGCAGAGCTAACGATCGAATCGAGGATCTATTTTAAGGCAAAAACGAAACTGAATCGTACAAACCCACAGATAAAATTTCAAAACCGACTAACCCCAAAAAGAAGAAAGCAACTACCTTGAGGAAATGGATTTGAAAGATTTGTTATAAGCTCTTTGAAAGTCCCAATAGTCGTAATGCGAACCTGTAGCTCGACAAGAGGACTTTTCAAGGGACTTTCATGTGCTTTGATGTAATGAGAGCTGATTGCCTACTTCTGCCCACACATTATATATTATGCACCTTAGACCCGAGCTGTCTTACGTAAAAAATGTTAAATTATTTAATTATTTAATTCGGTTTTAATTTTTTAATTTAATTTATTTAAATAATTTTTAAAAAAAATAATCGAATTATTAATTAATGGGTTAATTTTATTAATTAATAAGTTCTTATAAATCAATTAATTTCAGTTAACAATTTTTTAATTAAATTTTAAATTTTTCGATAAATAAGACAATCTCTTTTAATTATATTTTAAATTATTCAATTTTATTCAATTTTTTTACGGTTTAATATCAATTGAATCTTTTAAATCATAAATCTTTTATTTTATCGATTGTACTTTTGCTTCGGAATCAAACTAGGAGATTTATGTTAATCTCCAAATAAAAACTATATAGTATGTACTATGTTTACATGACTTCCATTTTAAGTGTAGTGGATTTTTTAAAATTAAGATTAGAACATTTATTAGAAAGGAGAATACATATTATTTTAAAAAACATTAAAATGTTTAATGAAGATAATTAAAACATGAACAAGCAAGAAATGCAAATACGAATGACTGAAGTCCAGCAGAGCTTGGCAACGTGCCCTTATCCCTCCTCAAGAAAAGGCCTTGGTACAAAGGAAAGTTTATGAAGACCAAAACCGCACAAAGAAGAATTTGCAGAGGCGTTGTGTTATAAAGGCTATCCGCAGCAGCGCCAGCATCCATGATCACGTTCTTGACCACACCAACAAAGCAGTACAAATTGAGCATCGCAATAGTTGCTAAGCTGGTCAACATTGAAGAGGAGTCTCCAAACTCCATTATTTCTTTCTCATGTCTGTCCAATGCATCATCATCAACTACCTTGGATGTGATCACAAATCCTGATTCAGCAAATCCTAATAACTTGAAGATGGCGTCGATGAAGCCAAAAAGGTAAGAGCTTGTTCTTTTATATAGCCATATACGTTGTTCATTCCACCAACCTTGGACTGTTCCACCAGCAAACAGAAATTCTGCTAGACTATAGATGTACTTGGCAGATATAACATAGGCAAACGGTAAAAACCATGGACTTGAGGCCTGAATCCACAACATGAAGTTTCATTATAGGAAGGATACTGTAAATATAGATTATAGATAAGCTATTTTAACGTGAAGCAGAAAAGGGATATTGCTGAGGTAGATCAAGGAAAAGAAACCGAACCTGTGGAAACAAAGATATGCCTTTTAAGAGGCAAAGTGAAGGAATGATGCAGTAATAGAGTGTTGCCAAGCAATTAAGAGCCCAGAGACAATAGCAGGTATACACCATTTGCAGTCCTATGCTAATTCTTCCATATGCGTACCATGCAGGGCTGTACTTGGAGAATACTATCTCAAAGTCACCTTCAGACCATCTTTTGTGTTGCACAAGAGTCTGGGTCAAGGAGGCTGGAGAAACACCACAGAATCCTTCCCTTTTTGGATTGAAGTAGACTGATCTCCATCCTCTGCATTTGATTGACAAACCTGTAATCACATCTTCAACTGGGAACCCATATTTCAAGCCCATCTGCAACCAAATATATTGGCGTTTTAGTCACAACAAGGTCTCAATTCTCAAAGATACATGTTTTGCCATTTCAAGGAGGTTTAAGCAGACGGACCTCTACACCCCACTGAGTGTTCTGCTCATAAGTACAAGTTGCAAGATATTTTATTCTTTCTTCTAATTCTTCTGTACTTTCTTGTCTTTTAGGAGAAGTGTCACTCTTACATTCAAGCTTACAATCCATGGTGTATTTCCTTCCACAGAGAGCATCTCTCCTGTGAAAGCAGCAACTTCCAACATAAAGAGGGCCTCCATAGCCGTCTGCACCATGAAGCTCCACCTTCATTCCCAACAATTCCGGGAGAAACAAATGTAATCAATTGACGTGAACAACCAATGATCTTCTTGATAGAGAATCAAAGTGTATTTACCAATATGGCTCTTAACTATGATTTTTGTAAAACTTATGACTCCATTGTTCTAAATTAACAAGCCACTAGATAATTAACATGGAAAATGATACTTACATTTTTAATTACTCGTAATAAGCCGCCATATATATCGTTCTTAGTAAGATTGTTGTATTTCATTGAGAACTGCACAAAAGCAATATCATGACTCTTTTCCTCATCCATGAAGAAGCAAAGTGCATCCCTTATTGATAGTGAATCGTTTGAGTACATGTCACAGTCTAGAGTGAGAATGATTGCTCCATTGCTAATATTCACGGACACTCTTAGCTGTCCATGCAACCATAAAACAAGAGACAATAAAATGGGAAGACAAATTAAGAATGGATACAAAAAACAAAACATTGAAGTATATATAATTGGCTTCTACGATAGAGAATCATGTACGATGCAACAGAATTTTACCAATTAGACGAAAATGAAGGTATACCTCAGCCCAACTAACCACGAGTATGCATGCAATCAACTCAATAGGGCATAAGCTGTTATATTAGAATATAAATTGATTACCAGTGCATTCAGGGCCCCGGCTTTGAAATTATGGTGATGTTCAGGTCTCTTCTCTCTAGCTAAGTATACCAGTGTAGGTAATGCACACCCATCAACATCCACGGCTCTGGGATCTTTCCCATCTATAACAATCTGGCAGTAACATAAAGAGGATTAAATGAAAGATCAAGAATAGATCAGAAGTATAACCTGGAAATCCTCAGATAAAATTGAGACAGTAATAGATGTTTAAAAAAAGGTGAAATTAATGTAATATGTCTGGACATTTTACCTGAAGGATAGCTCCATGGTCTCGTCTTGAAGAGTATGACTCCCACTCAGAAAATCCTTTATGTTTCAACTTTGCATCATCTGGAACTCGGTTGAGTTTCACTACATTTTCAAGCCGTTCTTCCATTTCTTTGTATAGTTTCTACAGAAACAGGAAAAACGCTATATTAATCATTATTGCTAGCTTCGCTGGATAATGATTTCACACCGGATTTATTGACATAGTCATCAATGATCAATTTATTAAGAAGAATGACAGCATGCTTTCTTCTTTTCTTTTTCTGTCTTTCTGTTAATCAAAAGACTGCTAACCGAGCGGCAGAATGTGCCATCAATATCTTTAACAAAGTCACGCTCCTACTATTTACTACACATAAGTCAATCATTTTGACTAGAATAGTCATACCTACAGTACCAAATACCAATGGACAAGCCAAGTCCTGACTTCTTCAATTATTTTATCCATCCACAACTAAAAGCTGATATTCATCCAGCTGTATAGTCATGCTACCTCCAATTATCTATTACGCACAATTCAATCTAGACTGGGCTAATGACATCTGAGGCGCAAGTACGTAATGGATAAGTTAAGTCTTGTCCTATTACAAATTTATCAACCCACCGCTAAAAGGTGCTATGCGCGCCGTCTCTCAGCTTTCAAAGACAGGATTGGTTTATGCTTTATTAATTATTACCTTGATAGCTAAGAACCGCTTATCTTGACCAGCTTCGTCATTATTTACGCATTTCGAAGAAAAATAAGCCGCCGGTGACCTTGGCTCTACTTTGAACTTCTTGCAGTACGGTATCCAATGTTTTGCAAAGTTAGATGCCTCCAATAGAGCATAAAACGTAAGATCAGATCCTGCATCGTCGGAAAGATACACGCTAAGCTTCTCCGGCGGGTAGTCATATGCCACAACCGATAGTATAGTGTTCATCACCATTAGTGGAGGCTCTATTGCAGGGTCCGCTGTGCACACAAAAATGTCTACTCCAGGCAATTCTTTTTCATGTCTGATTACACATAGCACAACTTGATTACAAGGGTACAAAAACAACACACGTAATACTAGTCTAAGAACAACATTGCTTACGTGAACACATAATCTCCAAGAAAATCAGACGTACCTGTTGGAGAGCCTATCCTTGAAGGTGAACCTGTAGACCAGGTTCCATCTAGAAGCTTGAGTGAGGACCCAGTAAAGACCAAACCATAGATCAGCTCCAAACGCTCCAATCCAAACCCATCTTCCAGCTTCTCCTTCTCTTGGTATGTGACTCAACCTGTAAGCCCATATCAGACATATACCAGTAAAAACTGTTACTGCAAACAGCCTGTAAAGGACCCTTCCCTTAGCTCTCCTTGTCTCAAATAAAGGAGTATACATATCACTTCCCATCTCCTTCTCACAGGTTCCAGTAACAAATGCTACCATAAGCATATATAGTAGTACAGATCAAAGTGGTAGTTCGAATTTTCCGCCTAGGTCCTTTCTTTATTGTTCTTCCATTGGCTTTTTTCGTGACAAGGAGAATATTTCTATTAGTCGAACAAGGAAGTGGTTATTAAAACCAGCTTTCATCTCTTAAGAGGGGACCAGACCAGATCTATTGAGTATGTGGTTGAATGAGCCTATCAAGACAGTCAAATCCTCGTTTCTACCTAATCTGTTCTGACTTATATATTAAATCTCATCCCTATATTTATATATACACGACTTTATATAAACATGTTGAATGAAATATAAAGAAAGTCAAATCTTCTGATCTGCCTAACCTATTTTGACTTATATATTAAATCTCATTCATATATTTATACATACATGACTTTATATAAACATATTGATAAAATTTGATGAAACATAATAAAAATACTATAATCAAAATAAAAGATGTGATTTCTGGTAAGTGACCATTTTACCACAATAGCTTAAGCTGTTGTGTGAGGCCAACTTAATTGGTTTTATATATTCGATAACACACCCC
>JAOTAX010000198.1:42226142-42252347 GCA_025629825.1 Erythroxylum guanchezii
ATTATAACCTTCATATTATATATAGGAACTCTTTAATCATTATTACTGTTAAGATTAGACATTACTAAATTAAAAAAAATTTATGATCCTTTGATATAATTTATTTGCTAAATTAAAATATGAGAACACCAAAAGTTGTATAAATATTTGTTAAAAAATAAGTTTACTAAACTAATCGGACATAAGGAATTTATATAATAACATAGACTTAGTAAAAATTATGCTAAACGTAGATCAAAAAAGATATAGTATACACTACCTTACTCCTAACTAGTAGAGAAGCTATTTTCGAACGTAAGAAACTTATATGAAATATTAATTATGTATCTATAACAGCTCCATTATAATAATTGTATATTATTTAAAGGCAACTCTTAGGACTTAATTGTACATTATTTAAAGCATTACTGAATGCTAACCGATTATAATAATTATATACCCTGTTAGTTATTCAGCAGCATAAGAGTTTGATGAATATATAATTTGTCAAAGTAAGAAAAAGTTTTTCATTATTCTGGATTAGCATTGATTCAGTTAATTTTTGTTAAAAGTAAAAAATAATTAAATTATAATATTCTATAATTAATGTAATTGAACTCAAATAATACAAAATTGAATTTTATACTCTCTATCTAATAAAAATTAAATTTAATATAAAAATATGGATGAACATAGTTAATCAAACTAATTTTAATATTAGGATAATGTGTTATTAGATATTGATTTTAATTTATAAATATAAATTACTTAATTAAAAATAAAAATAATTTATTTAATCTTAAATATAATCAAAATATAGTGAATAAACTCTTAAAAACTATTATTTTTGATATACCCTGATTTTGACATACCTAATTGTTGGACATATTCATCAGTAAAATTTTAATCAATATTTTAAAAATTGAACTGATTTGAGCTATTTAATAATAAAAACCTTGAATAGACTAATTTTTCAGTTTGATTTTAAAATTTTTAATTTGATTTAATTTAATATTTTTTGTTAAAAATCAATCGTAAAATAATCAATTTTTATAAACTAAAATAAACTAATTAATTTTTATTTAATATTTTTAATTAAACTTTAAATTTTTGATAAGTATAATATTTTTTAAAATTTTAATTTTATTTAATCTTTAACGGTGTAATTCCAGTTTAATCTTTTAAATCTTTCACCTATGATTTTATCAATTTAATTTCAATTTTGAAAATATTGAATTTTACAAAATTTATGAAATTGAGAGAAGATGTGAAAGGGAAATTAGTTATTTTCACATCTTCCCTCAAATTGTAGACAATATTGAAAATGTGATCATGTGTTGATATTTTCAACAAGATAGAAATGCACTCTCCTCTTTGTTTACATAGAAGCAAAGCAAACAAAAAAGGGCGACTTAGTGTACTTGTAGACAATATTGGCTTAAAAGGCAGACAACGTTACATGTCTCGGCCAGTAATGAACAAACGTATATCTGTGAGCGATTAGGTAAAATCTTCACCAGAATGACAATTCCTGAAGGGGCAGACAATTCCATATCTTATTTCTCCTACGTAGGGAGGAAGTCAAGAGATAAACAAGGCATGCATTTACGTGACTGTCCCGAAAACAGAGGTTTATATCTAAATAATGGGCATCAGGCATGCAAATGAAACTAAAATGATGGACTTGAACAGTACTGATGACGGCAGTCGTCCCCTGTCATGGCGAAGAAAGAGCGCCTGATACACTGGTAAATGCAGCACGACCAGAAGGAAACAAGAAACAACCTGAAGGGTCAACGTTTGTTCAGGCTTGGAATTCATATCCAACATGACCCTCTTGATCATTGCTCCGAGTAAGGCAAAAAGGTTTAGTATTGCCACTGCTGCTAGAAGAATGAACATTATACTTGAGGTTCCAAATTCCATGATCTCTTGCTCATACCTTTCCAAAACATCTTCTGTCATCACCTTGGCTGTAACTGCAAATGCTGTATGTGACAGTCCAACTAGTTTGATAACCAAATCAATGCATGCGAAAAAATAGGCTGTGGTTCTTCTAATCACCGTCATTCTTTGGAGGTTCCACCAACCTCTCAGTGTATATCCAGACTTCAAAGCCTCAAATATACTATAGATGCTCCTTGCCATAAAAGCGTATGCAAAGGGTGCGAACCACAAGCTCGATACCTGAGAATGCCAAGATTAGTTTACCAGCAAACTGTTGAATGAATTAGTTTATTGTTATCCACTTCGACTTTGTGCACATATTATGATTTGTCTTAGTGTCAAGCTTGAATTCTGGAGATTTTTAGGGTTGTGATATTGAACGATTAGTTATCAGTGGACGAGACTTTAATGGACCATTTAGGACCACTGGACAAGTAGCAGAACAGTCTACCTAATGGAAATGTCAATAGTGGGAAAGTTTGGAAGAATAGGATACCTGAGGGAACAACGGGATGCCACGGATCAGGCAAAGAGGAGGGGCAACGACATAATATAGTGTATGCAAGGAAAGCGGAGCCCATAAGAGATAAACACTGTATCCCATTTGAGCACCAAGGCTTAGCTTGCCATGAGCATATATAAAAGGGCAATATTTGGAGAAGAAAATCTGAGACAACCCTTCACACCACCTTTTGTGTTGAATCAAAGCCACGTCCAAGGTGCTTGGGGCTACACCCTTGAAAGCTTCTCTATCTGGATAATAATATACTGATTTCCAACCCCTGCATTGGATCGTCATTCCAGTAACTACGTCCTCTACTGGACAGCCATAGACCAATCCCATCTGCAAATTCATAAACTCGATCTGTTTCACAACTGGAATTCACAGTGAAGTTGCAAGACAAAAATCTTTAAAAAGCTCAGCAGAGAGAGGAACCTCTTTCCCCCATGGAGTGTCCTTCTCATACTCGCAACTAATAAAAACTTTCGATGCTTCTTCTAGTTCACTTGTGGTTCTCTCTAAATTACTACTTTTGGCCTCATTATTGTTCAATCTTTCTTGATAGACCTTGGAGTATTTTTTTCCAGTAAGACTTTCTCTTCTGTGGAAGCATCCAGTGCCACAGTACAATGCTGCATCATATCCATCCATGCCAGCCAGCTCAACCTTCAGGAAAAACCATTCTATGAGCAACTACAGAGAAGTAAGCTAGGATTTCCATTTATGTAACGGTGTTTAAACGAGATATTGGAAGAAAATCATGCTAAGGTCCTGAACTTCATATACCTTATGAACAACCAAACCGGAACCTGCATAAATATCATTCTTGGTGATGTTACTGAAGGTCTGAGGATGCTGCAGAAAACCGATTTCATGGCCTTTCTCATCATCCAGGAAGAAGCATAGTGCATCCATTATTGCGTCTGGATCATTTGCTTTCATGTCACAGTCTAGGTTGAGAATAATAGGTGCATTACTTATCTCTGACGAGACTCGGATCTGCATTTTAATGGATTCTGTCACTTCACCAATTGGATTAAATAAAGAGCCAAGGAATCACCTTCTCTTTTAGCGATTTTGCAGTCGGTAATCAACTGTGCCGCTTAACATAACTACTAAACTCAAGGGTTCTCATTTCCAGAAACTCGAGGTAAGTGGGGCAGAGATGAGTACAATGACAACGGATAGCAATTTCAACAGGTGATACATTGCACAGAAGATTCTAAAACGATGGCAATTTCAACAGGCGATGTATAGCAACGAAGATTATATTGAAAAGACTTTCTCTGCTCATTCCTCTGCAATATATATACTTTATTAAGAATATGTATTTATCTTTGCGTAATTTAGTGCAATTTCAAGAACGGTTACCAATGCATTCATGGCTCCAGCTTTGAAGTTATGATGATATTGGGGTCTCTTCTCTCTCGCCATGTAAACTAAAGTTGGCAGTCGACTCCCATCTTTGTCCACAGCTGTGGCATGCCTTCCATCAATAATGATCTAAGCCATAATCGAAAAGCAAAGTAGAATCACCAACTGTAACTTATTGATCGGGAGTTCAAGGCAAAGTATTGGACATATTTGGTTTTTGGTTTCCGAGGACAAGCGAGAAATAAAGCCTAAAGTTTGAATTTGAAAGTTGTACATGACAATTGAGTAGTTTACCTGCACGATAGATTGGTGATCCCCCTTTGTTACTTTGTGATTCCATTCCAAGAATCCTTTATGTTGGCCTCGTATGTCTCTTGGAATGCTACCCTTGTGAGTGATCGATTCAATTTTGTTCCTCATATCTTCATACAGTTGCTTGATGAAAATTCAACTGGTGTAAGTTATTAGAACTAGAATTGACGTGTTCTTGCAAGTCATAGTTCAAACTAAACATAAATGCACGGTAGAACTACTTCTATTAGAAAACATGTTCTACATCCAACTTCCTTGCTGCTTGTATCCTTAGATCACTCTTTCATTGGCACTCATGTCTCGGATCATATATAGAAACAAGAAACCGTTATCTATAAACCTATATGTTCAATCAGAGGGACACAAAAAACATAGTACCTCTCGACTTGAACAATTAGAATCAAGCTAACTATATAGTTACCTTAACAATCAACCATTCTTGTGCAAAGGTTGTGTCTTGACCCTTATGACCCCCTGCAAAGTAGGCTTCTGGGGACCTTTGTTGGATGTTATGTCTTTTGCAGAAGGGTATCCAGTGTTTAGAGAAGTGAGAGGCCTCAAGGAGAGCATAGAAGGTCAAGTCTGAACCGCCATCGTCAGAAAGATAAACGTTTAGCTTCTCAGCCGGATAATTGTATGCCATAAGAGATAGAACGGTGTTCATCACCAAAATTGGAGGCTCTAACGCTGGATCCGCCGTACATACGAAAATATCAACACCTGGTAACTTGTCTCTGTATCTGTTTCATGAATATGGAAGAATAAGTACCTTGAGTTTAATTAACAATCATTGAAAATATCAATAAAAGGCTTACTTTGACTAACTACTCCTAAACTAGAGCAGGTAATTATGGACCACAATCCACCATACGGACAGTCTTGTTCAGGAAACAGGGCTGAGTATGCCCCAAGAAGGAAGCAACTATTGATCAGATACTTTTCCGTAAGTCACAGAAAACTTGGTTTTCCTTATCATGACTGAACTGCAGTTTACTGAAATCAGCAAATTATACCGAGTTACTATTTACCAACTTACATGCACCATATCCTAAACTTAGCAGAAAACAAGTGGCTACCTATAATATTTCCATTCAAGATGTTAAAGGAGTCAGAGGATTGTCAAATAACCTTCGTAAGAGCCTCTCTTTGAAAGGGTATCGACGAGTAACATTCCAACGTATGGCCTGCGTGCAAGCCCAATAGAGACCAAAACCTATTTCTGCCAAGAACATACCAATCCAAATCCACCTTCCTTGCTCTCCTACTCCTGGAAGGAACAAGATCCTGTATGCCCATATCAAACATATGCACACAAATATTGTAAATGCTATGAGCTTGAACGCAGCCCCGCCCTTTGCTTGTTTACTCTCAAAAAGAGGAAATGCCTCTTCATTTAGAACTTCCCTTGCCATTTCTCTCTCTATACCATACCTTACATGAGGGGTGATAGTATCAATATATATCTACAAGGAATCAAAATGGACAAAACTAAGATAAATGTTCGTATAAACAATGATGAGAGACACCTAACTCATGGAGGGATTGAAATGGCAAGTCTACTCAACTATGTGACTATGTCCGCCTAAACTAGTAAAAAATGGCAAGAAAACAACTTGCGTCGGCTGTTTGTTGTTCACGGTCAATCATTGATCGCCGGGACCGCACTTATTTGTTGGAAATCTAAACTTAATATGCCAATAGTTAAAGTGTTAGTCAACAAAATTTAAGACTGATTTAAGAGAAAATTTGAACGTTCAAATTATAGTCATTTTGTGGATGTAATCCAATGTTCTGAAATTCGGACCGGTCATCGAACCGATGATTTTACTAGTCATCGGTTTGACCGGTTTAACCACCGATCGAACCGATGTGACGTAATAATTATGCAATAATTATATTTAATTATATATAATATTAAAAATATTTTTAAAAAATTAAAAAAAATAATTGTCGGACTGGTCCGACCGGTTAATTGACCTGTTTTGACCGGTTCAAACAGGGTCAATTTATAGCCGATTTTGAAGGATAAACGGGACCGAACAACCGATCGGTCCAGTTCGGGTTTAAAAACAATGGTGTAACTTATAGATTTAAAACTTATTTAAGTTTAGTTTCAGTTAGTGAAAATCTCAAGTCATTTGAATTTTTATTAAAAAAAGTTATGACTATTTTAGTAAAAAATGATCAAAATTAACTATATTGTTTATAATTCCAATATTTATTGTTATACGAATTTCTAAAGTCTTTATATGATATTTAGGCTTTATAAGGAGTTGTAATAAGTTGTTATTGTAGAGAATCTAAAGAGTTGATAATACAAATAAACTTGCTTGTTATTCTTCTCTTCTTTCTACTTCAAAAGTTTATAATACATCATTAGACTCTAACTAATTGGTATCAGAGCAAAGACAACTTCTAGCATGACGCCGCTTGGTCAAGTTCCATTATTGCGCTTTATGAAGAGTAACTATGATAATTGGAATATACAAATAAAGGCATTACTCGATGTGCAAGATGTGTGGATGTAGTCGAAAATAGCCACGATAAACCAACAACAATGGGTAATATGTTGATGAATGAGATAAAGATGTTGAAAGAGACTTGTATGAAAGATAAAACCACACTTTACCTCCTTTTTCAAGCAGTTGATGAATCCGGTTTTGAGAAGATTGCTAGCGCGACAACATCAAAATAGGTATGTGAGATTCTTGAAAAAGCATATAAAGGTGCAGATCGAGTGAAACAAGTTCGACTACAAATACTTGGAGGTGAGTTTGAATTTTTAAAAATGGAAGAGATGGAATGTATGTCAAATTACATTACAAAGGTACAAATGGTGGTGAATCAACTCAAAAGAAATAGTGAGGTGATGAGGGATGGTCAAGTAGTAGAGAAAATACTAAGATCCTTAACTGATGATTTTGAGAATGTGGCGTGTGCAATAGAAGAGCTTAAAAACTTGGCAGAGATGACCATCAATAAACTCTCAAGTTCCTCGGAGGCTCATGAACAAAGAAAGATGAAAAAGAAACAAGAGGTGTTGGAGGAAGCAATTCAAGCCAAGGCGACACTAAAAGACGAGAAGTCAAACAGTCGCAATAGAAGTCATGGTATAGGTCATGGTGGCTATAGAGGTCAAGGTAAAGGTCACGACAGAGGCTATGATAGAGAACACGAATGGCAAGATAATAAGGAAGATAAGAATCCACAAAACTCGTATGTCAGAAGTCGAAGTCGAGGAAGAGGAAGATTAAGTAAGTATAATGTTCAATGTTATAATTGTAAAAATTATGACCATTATGCAGCATAATGTTATTTCAACAAGAAAAAAAATGAGAATCAGAAAAATGAAGAAAATGGAGGTGTTGCTAGCCAGCAAGGAGGCCAACCCCAATAATGATTTAATATGGTACTTGGACTCCAGTGCGAGCAATCATACGTGTGCTACAAGCATATGTTCACCAAAATAGAAGAAATTGTGGATGGTAATGTATTATTTAGAGATTCCTCAAATGTGAAAGTCAAAGGGCAAAGTAAAATTCTTATCCAATGTAAAGATGGAATGAAAGGTTTATTCATAATGTTTATTATGTCTCGGAAATCTAAACTTAATATGGTCCAATAGTTAAAGTGTTTATAGTAGATAGAATTTAAGACTGATTTAAGAGAGAATTTGAAAGATTAAACATTAGTCATTTTGGGTATTAACATATTGATTTAAAACTCTTTAAGTCTAGTTTTAGTTAGTGAAAGTTTAAGTCATTTGAATTTCTCTTTAAAGAGTTATGACTATTTTAGTGAAAGATAATCAAAATTAACTACGATATTTAGAATTTCGTTATTTATTGTTATATGAATTTTTAGAGTCTTCATCTTATCTTTAGGCTTTATAAGGAGTTGTAATCAATTATTATTGTAGAGAATCTAAGGAGTTGATAATACAAAGAAACTTGGTTGTTCTTCTTTCTCTTCTGTCTAATATGAAAAACGATAGGGGTGTAATAGTTTCGCAAACTTTCAAAATTTTTCTCTGTCGTTTCTAGCACAATCAAAAATCAAAAAATAAACGCACAAATATAAATCAACACTGAATTATTTTACTAAGGACAATAGTTATATACGAGACTTTATTAAGCCGATACTACTCAACTTTTGACACTATTACTCGTCCTCACAACCCGTGAAAGAATTTCATATTCAATAATACGACTACTTTATACTAACTTCAACAGAAGATTTTCTCAAATAATATTTAATAATAACAAAACAAAATAAGCAACTCGAGTGATTAAACGAAATTCAACATAAATGGTAGAAATCACACACAATATGCAGAGCAACGCAACCATGAGCTATACAACGAAAATCAACGCCCAGTTGTTACCATTCCAAGATGCCGTACCCACAAAGAAAACAATCAACAACTGTTGCAATCCAAGATGGAATTATATCAACATAGAGATTCCTACGTTTGTGCTTTTATGTTTTGTGTTTCAATCACCAAAACAAATAGGCTATGACCTCACTTGACACACTTCTCTAACTTCAACAGTTACACAATATCCCGCAAATCACCAAAATAATCATATCAAAGCCTCACTTTTTCACACACATCTCTGCAGCCAACACCGAAAAAGCAATCATCAGATCACACACATGAGCAAGCAAGAACTTCTCAAGCAATCTTACGAAATTCTTCAATGATCCAACGTGAGCTCCTACAATCCAATAATAATATACTTCTATTTCACTTCAACTTTTATCCAAGAATCCAATTCAAATAAGAAGTGTTACTTATTTACACCTCATCTTAATTTGATTTTAATCATTATCTTAAAGATCCAATAATCAAAAATTTCAAAATTAAATAATAAAAATTATAACAAATATCTTAACATAATACAATATTAGACTCTAACATTCTTAGTATGGTTTTTGTCTCTCGAGATTAAAACTGAAGCTCGTCCTACTCCTCATAAATTCCATCATTTACCAAATTCGATAAGACGTTTGTGTTTGTCCTCAATTTGTTAACGAACCTCCACTTGATGGAATAAAAATATGCAACTCTCATAAAGACACCAGGATTATTAAAGATTCATTCTTTCTTAAATACTTCATCTTTTTAACGTGAAAAAAGATGCGGAACCAAACTCGTACAAGAGGAGATTTTTTTTTTTGTCAAGCCATTTGGTATCTATGAGCAACTGATTAGTTCAGATTTAAGTCGGGTAGGATCCTTATGGGACGGTGAAATTCTCCCTCACGAGTTTTAAAGCGGCTTCATTCTCAAGACTCGAACTCGAGACCTTAGTTAAGAATAAAAAAGTCCCTACCAATCCACCACACCCCTCGTAAGTCGTACAAAAGGAGATTTTAATTAAGAAATGAAAGCCACTCATGAAACCCCAGAGGCTTTTGTATGCATACAAGTCTATACTGACAAAAAAAGAACTCAAACAACTATATATTTAAGATCAGTGCAAATAAAAAAAGTTAGCAGCCACTAATTAAGTATTGGACGAGCGTCAATTTCGCAATTCGCAAAAAGGTCTTTGCTTTCAACAAACAAACAGAAGCAAATAAAAAAGCTTCTAATAAATAGTGCCGTATACGACTTTCTTCAATTGTCTCGTGCCCATCAGACAAAAGGCTGTCTATTGGAGATTCTCTACTTTTCGGTTAAATTAATACCTCAACATGTTGATGTTTTGGCTTCTACTTCTTGCCGACTCTTGACGCACTGTACTTGGAGCTACTCAGGGAGGCGAAGAAAGATAGCTCTATGGTCACATGTAGTCACTATCTACTTGTTACAAGTTGACAAGAAAAGAATTGTTGATTTGGATTTTGTATGGTTCACTTCCAAATTCGTGCCATACAATATGAAGGACGGGGTCCAATCAGCAAAGATAAGAAAAGGATTCGGAGGCTCAAAAGCCTCGTAAAGTCAACTACAGAGCTAACAAATGATATAGATGCTTACACTCCAAAGAACACAACTTTGTCGTAATGTGTTTTCCTTATCTTTAGTGAAGTGAAAGTCCCACTCGGTTGGTAACAATATCGCTTTCGAACCATTTAACATGACTTCTGAAAATCAAATGGAACTATGGAGCGGTGTCAGTCAATCGTAGCCATGATATCGAAAAACAACTTTTTAAAAAAATATGAACAACGGTTTGACTACTCTATGTATATTTATATACAGCTAACTTTTCGTTTGAAATTGCAATACTAAAATCAATGGATCCAAGCAATTCCAAAGCTGAATACGGAGTATTACACTATTACTGGAGATGGCTGCAGCCTGGTGTTCCTCAAAACACTGTAGATGATATGAGAATCTGTCCCAACGTTTGACACCCACAATATGTAAAACATCAAGAACCCACTCCTCTAGTTAGCTATATCTGGTTCTTGTCCACGTCCTTGTCCACGTCCATGGTGGGCACACCCAACAAGCTGACCATTTCAGGTGTGCCACCGTGGATGTGGACAAGGACAAGGACAATAACCAGATAGCTAACTAGAGGAGTGGATTCTTGATGTTGGGTGTACCGTGTCCATGTCGACGATAGATATCTAGATTGGCATGGTGGATTTATAGTTCGGTTGAAAATGACATGCCTGTTGACACGTGGGTGTTCGTCCTGCTGATTTGGAACATACACATCCGCAAGAACTTTGATGTCCCAGGTTGACCGGGAATTGTGTGCAAAAGGAAACAATCATAGTCACAGGCCCAACCCAGGGAAGCTTACTGCTAGAAAGCCCATGACAACAAACTTCCAACTGTGGACCGACTGGATGGCCTTAACTAAGTAAATAATTATTTAAAATGCATGTGTAAATTATTATATAAAATTTAAAAGTTATTCAATACAGGTTTAGAAAATAATTATTGTAAATATTTTGGTTCTTAAAACTGCAGTCCCTTAATCTTTCAACAAGATTAACACTCACCTAATTAAATTATTTTGTTAAATTAAAATATAAATTAAATTGATATCTCTTTGTTTATTGACAAAAAGAACGTTAGATATATATGCATAAGAATTATATATATATGGCTTGTAGTGTGTTGCTTTTCTTATAAAATATTAATATCTTACCTGCCGTTTTGTATTATACTTTTATTCCTTACATAGTTCTCCTAATAGTGATATAAATGCTCTCTTTTTAAATTTCTCATTGCTAGGAATTAGGACCAGATCTGATCCGTGCGCAACAAAATCATTATGAAATTTTTTGGTTTTAGTTTCTCGAAAACTAAGATTAATTTAAATTTTATAATATGATTAGCACATAAAATATAATAAAGTATAAATTATTATTCGTACATTTTTTAAAAGTTTAATCCTTATTTTATTGTTTTTTTTAAACTGTTTTTGAAATTGACCCATCTCAACTATCATAATTGTATGTCTGACTTTTAACGGTATCTAAAGTAAACGTTGAGAGAACTATTTAACTTTTGCAAAGAGAGTTACACTAGGAGTGATAGATTTAATTAAAATTAAAAATCTAATTTCAATTAAACTTTAATTAAAATTAAAATTATTTTTAATTAAACAATAATTATACCTAAATAAGATTCAATATCTAATATTTATCCATATTTATTAAATATTTCATATTTAATCATAAAGTTTTTCAAACTTTACAATTATATGTTAGCTTGATTAAAACATTTTTTTTCTCTTCAATTCATTATTTGTGTGTGACTCATTAAGTTCTCAAATATGTTGGTAATGAATATAAATTATAACCATAAATCATATTTAAGATTAAATAAATTAATCTCCCTTAATTTTCTAATTAAATAATTTATATCCATAAATCAAGATTGGTGCCTAACAATACATCACGACTACTCAGATATTTAATAATGTCAAAATAATTTTGACTGACCTTTTTGTGTATGATTTTTCATATAGTTCAATTTTTTCTTCATACAATATGCCAACTAGAGATAGAGCATGAAAATAATGCGTACTTTATTTGAGTCTAATCATGTCAATTCTCTAGCATTATTAATTAAATCAATTAATGACATTTGAAAACTATTTTTAAAGTGTCATTCTACCCTGACTAGAAATTTCTTGAATTAGTACTAATCGAGAATAATAAAATATCCTCTTTAATCATTTTAGAAAGATGAATTTTATATTGATTACTTAATTACCTTCATGTAATTCATACTACATTCGATAACTACTGATTGAGTTATACACTTATACTTAATTAGAATAGGTCATAAATAGTATTAAAATATAATAATTCCAGTATCAGATAACTTTAGTATTTTAAAGTCAAATGTTCAGTTACGTAACTATCACAACAAAAATTTTCATAGACGCAAAAGTAATATTCTAGATGAATTTCTCACATAATGCTAATTCAATAAATTTATTCTCTAACAAGCATATATACGTTTATTTAAGTATTTTAATATTTTAGTCTTACCTAAGAAACAAAAAATGTGACAGTGGTGTTAGTTAGTTTGGATTTTCATTTTTTTTAAAACAAAAAAGAAAGAGTGAGACAACAACGTAAAACGGACCAACAACCCACTAACCAACACGTAAACAAGTCAACTACAAGATATCATCATTTCAACCAATCATGTGTTACAGTTAAGAAAATATCTGTCCTAAGATTTTGACTCCTAAGTATGGATAAACGATCTTAGATATTGCATTAAAAAGTTAACAGTGAGTAGTGACACGCCACTCACTACGATACTCTTATCTCAAATTAGGAAATGCAGCTGAATAGTTTTTTTTTTTCCGAAAATAAATAAAATTTTGTGTTAAGGTAAAATAAGTACATGTAACTTTAGAATGATTAGAGGGAAACCACTTTTCAAATTTGCTTTTATGTTTGTCATGACAGGCAGTGTCAGAGTTGTCATTTTCTGTTTGTCTTGTCTTGGTCATCTCTCATCTGGACTGGATTCTTCCCTGTCTTTCTTTCTTTAGTTACTAATTGCCAAAATCAAGAGCTAAGTAAAGCTTTTACCCCCTATTTATGCTCATAATCCTGTCCTTTGTTCATGCTTATATGGTTCGGAATATATGGACAATATTACCCTAATTCCACAGCTTTAACGCAATTTCCCAAGATGTCCCCCTTTCATTGTCACAAATAGAACCAAACTGCCAATTCTCTGTAGATGAAGACTAATCATGGACAAATGCTGTTGGCTGGCATACACGTAAGATTGAAAAGACACAGGCACTACTCGGTGGCCCCCTAAGTAAAAGCATACCAATCCCATCTTTCTGTCTTTCCCATAGTAAGTAGATTGTACAAACTTATAAAGCTTTGTTCTTCCTGAAATAACTATGCAAAGTTCCAAAATTCTCTACGGCTCCTTTCTCTCTCTTGGGGCCAGAACTGTGATCTACCCATTTCAATTTACTCCAAAAGACACGCTTTTTGAATTTTGATTCAAAACCCAGAAATCTTTTACGAAAAGAGGTGTTTTCTTTACCAATAAAATCGTCGGAGAATATTCTTGGAGGTTCTTCGAGGCGAAAGTTCGAACCTTTGTTCGTGGGTTTTGCTGTTCTTGTCAAAAGAGCAAAAGGGTTTTTCGACTTTGCGCAGATCGAGAAGAAGATGATTAAGAATCGGTAATGATCATGGAACTGAAAGGCGGTTGCCAAGACTGTTGATTTCCGCTTTTTGGTTTGTTACTGTTGACGAGCTTCATTGGGGTTTTTCTTTGGTGAGCAGTTCTGGATTCTCTTTGATATTTTTCACAACTTAAGCTCTTACCTGTCATTTGTATTTAACTTTCTAATGTTGTTCGATGTCCGTTTTGTTTTGTTTCTTGAATGTGGTTCTTTGTGTGTGATATCTAGCGCTAATTACTGTACAGGTCTTTTCCTTTTTCCTTTCCTTTTCTCTCGTGACTGTTTTTATACTTCTTTGTTCACATGGAATTTTCACCAAACTCTAAACGCAGTTTGTTCTTACCAGTATTAAGTGCCATAATAGGTGGTTTTGGTTGTGAGAATCTGACTTCGGAAGTATGTACAGCTAACCGTGATACTGAATAAGCTGATTCTTTATCATCATAAAGAAAGTGACGATGAATCAAAGTGAGTGATATGGAACAGGTGTCCAAGTTTTTGGCTTAATGTAAATATTATTTGACTGCCTGTGAATGATTTTCGTTTGAGTGTTGTTGAAAGAACTATGGAACTGTTAGCATCGTTGTGCTAGAAAAAAATGTTAAAGATGAAGCATAACTTGAATTAAAAGAATGAATGCAGTGAACAACAGGGAGGTCGCTATTGCTAATGATTCTGAACCTTGCACAGAACCTTGGAAGAGGTTCATGTTGGCTCTTTAGTTATGGATATAATTTCTATGGTTTATATCAACGTGTTATTCGTCATATTTGTCAGGGCTACTCAACATGAAAATCCTTCATATGCGTTGCTTCTTCCTTGCCAACTGAGAATGAACCTTTTGTCTATTGTTTTGACAGGTGCTAATTGGATCAATATATACATATAAGCCAGTATGGCTGCAACAGAACACAAAAAGACTACAGACTCACCGAAAGTAGAGGTGGGAGAGATAGACACGAGAGCACCATTTCAGTCAGTTAAAGATGCTGTAACCCTCTTTGGAGAAGGTGCTTTATCTGCAGAAAGACCAACCATCAGGAAGATAAAACCTTATTCTGCCGAGGTGACTAGTCTGGACTGCTAAAGCAATGCATTACCAAGTCGTGGTTATGAAATTTCCTCATGATTATCATTTTTGCTTTCAAAACACATTAATCATGTAGATTTTGTGATATCCATGAACAGTTATTGGGCAAATCAGTTTTTTCTTTTTTTGGGTTTCAACAGTGTCAGTGATCAGTTTAGAGTTTAGGCTTGGATTATATGAACGAGGTTTTCTCAGCTTTACATCATGATATTTGAGGCATTGTCAAACTTCTTCCCATAATCTCTGCACTTCCATCTTTGAAAATGTTAATGTGAAAATGTCATGACAAAATTTTCATTATCTAAGGTTGTGATCATATTCATCTAAATCTGAATGAAGTACAATGTATCTAAATGTAATTTTAGTGTGTAGGTAACATTTGAACATTCTTTAGTCTTTGATTGCCTCACCTTATGTCTTGATAGTGATAGTGTTAATAAAGCTGTTTTGGAATTTTTTTTATTTGCTGTCATTGATGCAGAGAGCATTGGCTAAAGAGACACAACTTCACCTGGCCCAGAAGGAGTTGAAAAGGTTAAAGGATCAAGTAAAGAATGCTGAAACTACAAAAGCCCAAGCATTTGAAGAGCTTGCAAAAGCTAAACGAACTGTTGAGGATCTGTCAAAAAAACTTGAAACTGTCACTGAATCGAAAAATTCTGCAATCAGATCAATGGAAGCTGCAAAGAATCAGGCAAAACGAATTGAAGAAACAAAAGATGGCAGCCTTGAATCTGATGATGATAGTAAGCAGGACTTGGAATCTACAAGACAACAGTATGTGACTGTCTTCACTGGACTTGATGTTGCGAAGCAAGAGCTAAGGAAAATTCGTCAGGAATGTGATGCATCCCTGGAAGCAAAGCTTGCAGCCTTTGACCAAGTTGCAGAAGCAGAACATGCTGCCAGAGTAAATATGGAAAAAGTTGGTAAGCTCTCCAAAGAAATCTCAGCATTACAGGAATCAATTGGGCAGGTGAAGCTTGCAGCTTTGCAAGCACAACAAGAGCAAGTGAAAGTATTTGCTGAAAAGGATGCTCAGAAACAGTCCTATAAAGAAAGCCTAGAAGCATCTGGAGATAAACTGCTTGCATTGAAAAAGGAGTTTGATCCTGAACTTGCCCAAAATCTTGAAAAACAGCTTGCTAAAGCCATTAATGAGAATGGGTCTCTGCAAAACCAGATGGAAAGTGCCAAAGCTTCTGATTTAGGTTCAGTGAGATCTGTCACCTCAGAGCTAGATGGGGCTAAGGAGTCAATGCTGAAAGTTGCAGAGGAGGAAAGCTCCTTGCAAAACTTGGTGGAATCTCTTAAACTGGAGCTGGAAAGTGTGAAAAAGGAGCATTCTGAGTTGAAGGAGCAAGAGGCAGAAACAGAATCTATAACTGGGAACTTGCACGTCAAGCTCCGCAAAACCAAGTCTGAGCTTGAAACAGCCCTTTCAGAGGAATCGAAAGCAAGGGGTGTGTCTGAAGAAATGATCTTAACGCTCAGTCAACTGTCACTAGAAGCAGGGAAAGCAAGGCAAGATGCAGAAGAGATGAAGATTAAAGCAGAGTTGTTGAGATCGGAAACTGAAGCTACCAGGATTGCCCTTGACGAAGCTGAGAAGAAGCTGAGGGTCGCTCTAGAAGAAGCCGATGAAGCAAAACTAGCAGAGGAAAAAGCACTTTATCAGATTAAGACATTGTCTGAAAGAACTAATGCTGCACGTGCCTCAACTTCTGAATCTGGTGCTAAGATCACCATCTCCAAGGAAGAGTTTGAATCTCTGAGCCGGAAAGTTGAAGAGTTCGACACATTGGCAAAAATGAAAGTGGCTGCTGCCATGGCTCAGGTAGAAGCCGTGAAGGCTGGCGAAAATGAAGCTCACCAAAGATTAGATACAATGCGGAAGGAGATGGAGGATATGAAGGCTGCAACTGAGGAGGCTTTGAAGAAGGCAGAGATGGCTGAAGCGGCCAAAAGGGCAGTCGAGGGAGAACTCAGAAGGTGGCGAGAACGAGAGCAAAAGAAGGTGGCTGAAACTGCTACACGGATACTGGCAGAAACGGATATGCCATCAGAATCATCCCCCCATCATTATAGGATTCAAAAGCAGAACCAAGAAACACAGAAATTTATGGAGTTTAGGAAGTTGGGAAAAGAGAAGAGTTCTGCTTCGAAAAAAGCTCTTGTGGCTAATCTTAGTGGCATCTTTCACCGAAAGAAGAACCAAGTTGAGGGTGGGTCTCCTTTCCTACCTGGTGCGAAGTCTCTGTGATGTGATGTGATCTGTTTGGAGTCAGAGCAAAACATGTTTATGAGCTGGTTTTGTGTACATCCCAAATTAGTGGAATTAATTCCATATTGCTTGAGCTAAGAAAAGATTTCATATCAAGACATAAACATGGAAGCTGGTCGAAAATATGAATTCTGTACATGGGACGAGTTAATTGGAATTCGATCTAAGAGATGCGACTTAGTGAGTTTTTGCTTTCAGAATAATGCGTATGGACAAGTCAAGGAAAGTTTGATTAGGAGCACCTTCATCAACGGTAACACGAGTATGCACATATGGATACGTTATTGGTAAAGCTAAAAACCTAATGTGAAGTCACCACAGGAGAATCTGGTAAAAGTCAATTGTGGAGTGGTGGTGATCTGTTGTTCCAACACAAATTTCAAACTATAATGACGAACTACCCTGTCTACTCCAATTAGTTCCTTTCTATGAGCCGGCAAGCCTTTGTATCGGGTGGCGATGGTTCGAATGAATCAAATTGGCTGGCTCTGTTCATCTGTTGTTATAGAACCATGCCAATCCCAGTATAGACTCCTTGGTTCTTGGAATAGTGATGCAAATTCATCCAAAAGTCATGTTATTCTTCCATCCAACTGTGAAATATTCACTGTGATTAGGAGTTGTTTACCACTAAAAGAGTTCTCCAGTCCCTGCAATTCCACAACTCTTCCATTTTTCTAAAAATCCTTCTTTTAATGTTAAAATCCCATAAAATTGGTCCCAAAGATTGCAACCAATTCACAGGCAAAAACTACACCTATCCCTTTTATGCTAAGGATAAACAAATGGATGTAAATCAAGTGTTATCCAACCTGAATTGGGACTTCTCGACATTGACCTAGGCATCGGATCCTATTGCCTTAAGCGAACAGGACCTGTAATTTCTCGATTAGTTCACACTGCACTCCCAATTTATTTACCTTTCGGGAATTCGCAAAAATATGAGTGCTGCCCGAATCTATCCAAATCACCAAAGGTTGCTGCCGTTGTTTTCTCGGGTGACGACATGAAGCAGGATTTGAGGTTCTTCTTCTTTCTCGGTTTCTGATTCCTCTTTGTCTCTTTGGATCGACTCTTACACGCCATCTAACCAAAATAAACGTTTAACATTAGTATCCTTTGGTGTAAACTTCATCACAATTGAAACATAGTCCCCTTGCACGACGGTCAACCACCTCAACACGAGTGAGGTGGTTCTTTGGTTTTAAGCTGGAGGCTGGAGCAACACTACTAACGGCTGTTTTGGAAGGAGAATTCATATTCTTTCTTGGGCCTCTACGCCGATCATATAAACGGGCCAGGCTCATTGCTCCAACTAGTCTCTGACGCTGAGTGTATGAAGCTCGACCTCAACAATGATACGTTCTCGCAATCCCCTGATAAAGATTTTGATTTCTTGTTCCAACATGAGGGTACCAGCTAGTGCCGCAAATTGCTCGACTCTACACTGGTAATCTTCCACAGTTTGGCGAGCTTGTCCAGTTGGTTGCCTTGAATGGTCGGTCTAAATCACAAATGACACTGACATTTGAATTCCTCTCATGAAATCCCTGGGCGGTCCCGATCCAATTTGAGGAACTAAACTCACACATCAGAATATAGATGATAGGAGGCGATTTTCACTTTTTGTTCTTATATACATTTTACAAGCATCTAATGTATGGAGTACTGATAAATGGATTCCAGATTTAGTGATGACTTTTTTAATTTAGCCGAAAATGATTGTATGTGTGACCAGAAAAGCAGGTCATTGAGTTCTGTTAGAAAGCATTGGTAATGGCTTGCGGGGTTATTTAGAGGAGCAACAAATGTATATTAGACAAGTTCCTAATATACCTTCTTGGAGTTGCAACCTCACGTACTTGGCTCCACAAAACCAACAGGACCCCGTTGATCTGATGCCAGCACTGCTGTGAACCAGAAGGTACATCTGTTCTATGTATGTAAGTCCTCATTATTAGTAGGGTGTAGTGTATTTTTGATGCTCTTGACTCTTCTTTTTAGAACCAATGCCATCTGATCGGCATTTGCTTCATAGTAATAAGGTAGGTATATATCACCATGAATCTGGACCGCAATGATCTACAATACTTGTCAAACGGTTTTACATAAATAACACATTACATTTTTAACCACTAGTTTTCTAACAAACCTCTTAGCAGTAAATAAACAAGAGTGTTTCTGAACACACTACGTCAACAGGTAGAGTATAACCAGCATTCCTACAAGTGCAGTCATGAAATAAGATGCAAGAGACGCCTTGATGGTAGAGTTCACTGAAGGCGGTCCCCAGGAGAAACCACCCCAGTCATCACCTTCCTCTTTTCCACCATCCTTGTTGCCATTTTCTTCTGGTGAAGGTGAAGGTGCAGGTGCAGGATTTGGAGCCTCCTCATGATCTCCTCCTGCAGGGTGCGCCATCACTCGTACCACCAGCTTTTGGCCTGCTTTGCAGTGACCAGGTTGCCCACTGATGAAGTAAAAGAACCCATGTCGATCAAACCGGAAAGTTGTGTTCCCATCATCATATCTAGAAATTGGGTTTGAAATGATACAGTTCTCGTAATCTGTAGAATTCACTACTAAAACGGAGTCCCTTCTGTACATGAAATCTGACACAGAAAGCCAAGTTTCGTTAAGAAACAACCTTTTAAACAGTAGCAGATAAGGCATGAATGATTTGTGCTGCCACATTTTTGTTATTTGCTTGAAACCATTCAGCAGTTCAAGGTTTCTAATTAGGACCAGAAAAAGAATTAACATCTATAGATATACTAGAGTAGGCTGCTAACACAGAAAGAGAAAATTCCCAGAATTCGTAGTACTTGCATAATTGCATGCCGTCACCTAATAAATTTGGATTGCACTTCTCTGGTAGAAAAAAGGACTGCTAAATATCGACTTACAGAGTGAATCACCAACATGGAACCTATGTTTAGTGGCCCACTTATCATAGGTCTCGGTATCATTTCCAGATGGTTTGATCCAACCAATCTTCCCACCAACTGGGAACTGATATGAAGACACAAAGGAGACAGCAAATATTGAGATCAGAACTACAGGAATCAAAGCAAGGTTGTGAACGTGTCTGATAATTGAAGATGAAGCCATTTGGGCACTCCCTAAGTGAACTTTGTTCCAAGACTACAGGAAGAAAACCAAACTTGAGAAGGAAAATGAATTTAACGGGTACTGAGTACGAAGAAATTAGCGAAAGACATTGGTAGTTAAGTCAGTTACTTTCTCATGTGGGGCTCATTGGCCTTTTGATCGATAGTGCAGTTCATGGTCAGGTAGTTCAGCGTACATACCGGAGCACGTTCTTCACGTTTTACTCATGAACTGTCCTGTTCATGTTTCTTGGTAAATTAAGACACAACATATGACATGACACTTTTAAGAAAATCAATTCAACTAGATAAGACAAATTTGTTTCTTTCATACTAGATTATATTGTGTGGTCTCAAGCTAACTGTAACTTTCTTCTTAACTATTCATTGGACATTAATAGCAATTTAATTTGATAAAAACCTAATAAACCTAATATATTTAATACAACAAAGTATTTTTTAGATAATTTTAATCAAAAAATTATATCTGGTTAAAGAATATGTATGATAACATACATAGTTTAGAATAGTCGTGTATAGAAGTGGGTATGGATTTGTTTAGTTAAATTTCAGTCTAAAGTTTTTAAAAACATTTACTTCCATACTTAATTCAGGGTCTTATTTCAAAAATAAATTTGATTCATTATAAAAATTTTAAATTTAAATCTAGTTTATGAACTCGTATTTTTAAAAGATTTTAATATTATACAAAATATAAATCATTTATTAAAATAAAATTTCTATCTGTAATTAAAGTCTAACTATATTTAAAATTAAAATTAAAATTGCAATTAAATTTTAATGAAATCAAATATCTTATATTTCATTCCTAAAATTTCTCAAACTTTATAATTAAGTCCAACTTAATTTAAATTGAAAATTTCTCTTTTGATCTGCTTTTTTATGTGTGATAGAAATGATTATAATTATAATTATAATTATAATTCATAATTAGAACTAGATAAATTAAAATTGTAACATTCTACCCATGATAAGGCTAGAATAGAGAATTATGAGAAATTAGGAAAATTTACGTTATGCATAAGTTAAGTGTGACATGCACATTTTTACACATGTACATGACTGTACATGTTTTTATTGACATTTTCCGGGTATAATTGGACTGAGTTGTGATTTTTGGGAAATTTGTGAATTTGGAATTTATTTATATTGAAAATTTTATTGATTAGTGGAATTATATATTTGTGAATTTTGGCGAATTTAGGATTTATTTCGGAATTTATAGAGTATTATGGAAAATAGGAAAAAGGAATCAAAAGATATTTGGAGATAATTGGATTGTAAAGATAGGAGTTAAAAAGTTTAGTTTAAAAGAAACTTAGTTAGAGCTTAGACCATAGGAAAGTGACGAGTGTCAAGTTCCTTTTTGTACTTGTGCTAGACGTAGGTTACTGTTCTCTGAGAGTTGAAAGGTTAAGTTTTGTCCAGTTAACTTCTTCATAATCACCTTCTTCGAATTTTCTTCAAACACACAGAGTTTTCCACAAAAATCCTTCTGAGGGATTTCTTTACTTTTCCTTTTTCCTAAACCAATCCTACCTTGCTATTATCTATTTTGTCTTAAGGAAAACCAGAAGTTGGTTATTTTTCACAGTGAATACATGATTTCTACATAGAATTAGGGCTTGAAGATAGTTGAAGCTTTTGAAGTTTTTAACAAGTAAGTAGTGAATAAATTTGTTAGAGTTGTGGATTTTTTTTGAAATAAATTGATAAATTTACTATCATTTGCATGGAGCATGGCATTTACGTATTTACATATTCATAAACACTATTGATGAGATGAAAAATTGGGTTATAATGTTAATTTAGTTTTTGATGGATTGTTAGTGATAAGGTGTTGTGGAAATGGTTTTAAGCTGAAGAATAGTTGTAAAATGATGGTCTGAGATGAGAATGAGTGTTTAAATGGAAGTTGAGAGGAAACATGGAGATTGAGAATGAAAGTTGGAAATACAGAAAGTTGACAGAGCATGAATAGGTTGAATATGAAATTTTGACTTTTGATGATTTTTTTGATTAAATTTGTATATTTTGGAGTAGTATGAATTTATGGTGACTGAGTTGATTGAAATAGAGTAGAAATAAAAATATGAAGTGTTGGATTTTGGAGAATGAAGTCTGGAAATTTTTGGGAATGAATAGTTAAGAAGTTGAATTTTTGATCTGAAACATCTGTGAATTTTCTGTACTGATCTAGAGAGAGATTTTGACAAAGTTGCCTTCATGAAAGTTGTAGATCTTTCTTTTATCTTTCCAACGATATATAATATGAAAATTTTGAACATCTGAGTTGAAAGTTATGGTCCTTATAAGGGGAGTTGCTCAGGAGTATATATAGTATCGTCTGTGATGATGTCATATTATCTGTGGTGACATCGTATCGTCTATGATGACATCATATCATTTGTGATAACATCATATCATTTGTGAAGATGTATCGTCTGTGATGACGTCATATCGTCTATGGTTGACTTTCTGCTTCTTCTTATGTTAACCGAAACTTCTTCTGTGTACTGTTCATTTGGTCCTATGGTCTGGTCCTATTTTGACCCTGCATATGATAGAATTTGTCTTCAAGGTCTTCATAAAAGTTGTAGATCTTGGAGTCCTCTTTCAAAACATCCTAAGAACACCTTAATCTGTTATCTCTAGAGAAAGTTATGGCTATTGTCCCGGAATAGGTTCAATATGATTGAGGACAAAACCATGTTTGATTCTTTTGGCCATAACTTCTTCTCTAGACACCCAAATGACTTGATTTTTGAACCAATAGGTTCCTAACTCACTTTTCTATCTCTTCAAAAAATTGGTAGCATTCTGAATTTAATTTAAAAGGATTGATCAAATCAAAGTAGGGAATCTGTTGGAACAGTGAAATATAATTATTTTACTGAATGTACTTCCGTGTTTTGGTTATATCTAAATCTATAGGATTCCAAATAAGATGATTTTTGATTTGGAGTAAACTAGAGAAATAGGGCTATAATTCATATGAAAAAGTCTAATTGTGATTCAGTCTCTAAGATGTTCAATTTTTGGATGAAAGTTGTGTATAGTACACTGTTTTTGAATATGAACAACCCAAAATTTTGTGAGGCATATCTTCCAAATTACTAAACCAAATTGAGTGATTTTGGTGTCAATAGAAACGTAAGACATTGGAGAATAACTTTATGGAAGGAAGGGTTGCCTAATTTTGCCATTTACCTTATCAGATTTAGTATGCAAAGTTGACCCGTATGTATATTGGAAGGAAAATCTGAAGTGGTCAATGAAGTTATGAAATGGTTTTGACATTGGTTAATTATGGTCCAAATTATAAATACACATGGTATTAATGAAGGCTTTGATATCTGAATGATTTGTTGATAAGGATCACAATAAAGTACCCCCGGAATTTGTCATTGAACATGCGTTGTGCATATTTTATAGGTACGTGTGCATTAAGGAATAATTGTACATTTGTGCAAATATTTGTACATGTGTTTTGTATAATCTAGATGAGCTAAGTGGATGCTAGACAGACATTGCCGGTCCATCCAGGCAATAGTATATTGGAGCGTACTGTGAGTCAATCTAGATGATTTCCTAGGATTGATTTGTTTTGAATTGATTTGATTTGTATTTGTTTTGAATTGATTTGATTTGTTAAGCTTCCATATTGAGGAATTGTTTGTGAATTGTTTCTGAATTCCTGACTTAAAGTCCGAGGAGTTTAATATTTGGGCATGTATTGAAAGTGTTTTGATTTGATATGAATTTCTGAATGACATTTGATTTTCAACGAAAGTTGAATGCCGGACTTAGGTCTGATGATTATGAGCTTTGTTTGAGCATCATATGTGATTGTGATATATGACATATATATATTTGTTACATTTCATAAAATGCATTTTCAGATAAAGGAGTTGTGACTCGAGTTGTCATTATGAAGCACTTCCACGTAGAGCTTTGCTCTGTGATTTCTAATTCTATACGTAGAGCTATGCCCCGTGATTCTGTTCTGACTGAGCCCTACGAGCCAGTATTTGTATAAGTTTGTGATAGGCACTCAGTCACAATAATAAGAACGAATGTGAGTCTCATGCATATAGGATTCATATAAGATTGAAATTCATGAATGTTTTGCAAAGCTGTATTGAATGACTATATGATATGCCATGTTATATGAGTATCTGAATAATAAATGTATGTTTAGAATGACTATTTGTGCGATATATGATGTGTGTATGTGATCCGGTGAAATCATCAATAATGGTTCACTCATTGAGTTTCGCAAAACTCATCAAAAATTGCAATGTGGCTTTTCAGGTAAGAGACAGGAGACCTGGTGCTTTAGACAGGACTAAAGGCCCCTTTGGATCTTCTTATGGCTCAAAGGTCTGTCAGTTGGTCTCAAGAGTGTGGAGTCTTTCTTTTTTTAGTTTTGTTAGAACCTATAAGAGGTTTCGTGAATTTCTTTTGTATGATGGAATCAGTGTAAGAATTGTGAATGAATGCAATCAATGGTTTTTAAAAATTTAGTGACTTTTGAGTATGTTAGATGATGCGATGTATAAGTTGGATGTGCTTTTGCTCCAACATACCATTATCATAGGGTATGTACTTGAATGTCCTTCAGGGATTCGGGTATTTGCCCTATGGTAGTGGGATGTTACATTTCTTGGTATCAGAGCATGGTTTGACATCTTTAGGGACAAATATGAGTTGAGATATGATAAATAGTGAGATATTCAGGTAGTGATCACCACTTTTGTTTGTTATAGATCACCTTCTATAGGAAATCTAGTTGGTGAGTCAGCTGACATGGAGTTTGTAGGATTCAATGTAGAGTCTCCTATACCTGAGTTTGCTTAGATGCCTCCGAGAATTTCCGTGAGGCGAGAAAGGAGATATGATAAGCTGAGGAAGCAAAGGGCTGTAGACTTCTATGGAAGTACAGACCCAGCTGAGGCAAAAGGGTGGTTAGAGCGAACTGAAAGAGTGTTTGATTAGATGGATTGTGAAGCAGATGAGAGATTTGACTATACTGTCTCACTACTACAAGGTCTTACATACTATTGGTGGAAGACTGTCCCGGGCAGTACCACCAGACCTTGTAGTTTGACTTGGAGTGATTTTCTGAGAGTCTTTGAGAGAATAACATGCCAAAGATTTATATGGATAGTGTTGGAACCCAATCCGAGAACCGGGTCCCAATCGAAAAACGGACGGAAACAGAATCGAAAGTCACAAAGGACCGAAACAGGAGCGGAAACAGAAAATTTCTTATCGAATTCGAAACGGAACCAATTCGAATTAGCGGAAAAATCAAATACTGATCCGACATCCTAAATCGCGAATCTTATAATATTATCGCGTTGGAAACACTAAGACATTCCAAATCCGGTCTAAATTTTTTTTTTAAAAAAAATTTTTTTTGAAAAGACAATTTTCGTTTATCTTTCATTTATAAGTATGTTACCCATTGAGCTGTCAAGCTCACCCCCTCTTTCATCCCCATCTCCAGGTTTCGAGCAGGAGATCGGATGAATGCGGTCAAGACGTCAGTTCGACATTTATATGTTTTTGTACTTTGTATATGGCTTGGAACACCATTCATGCTTATGAAGTATTTTAGTTCTTGATGTATTCGAGTTTGTGTATGAAAATGAACTAAGGGATTTGGTTATGGTTATAAGTAGATTGTGTGATTTATTTATGAATTGTGGATGTATGAGTTGGATTTAGAAATGGGATTCTATTTTGATCATGGAGTATAAATTGTAGATGAAATATGATGGTATGAAAATATGATTGGATTGTGTTGAGATATGATGTTTTTAATGATGTTTGAGATTATTGAAGTGTTAGGTAGATGTGTGTTTCTGCCGATGTTGGATTCCGGACGGGGAGTCCGATGATTTGTACTGCTTAGTTGTGTTAGTGGTGAAATTAGA
>JAOTAX010000198.1:42252447-42291521 GCA_025629825.1 Erythroxylum guanchezii
AAAGAAATTCCACAACAATTAATGTAAAAACAATGACAAAATAGATCTAGAAAATAACAAAAACAACAAATTATCATGCAACAACTGACTACTTTTTACTTTTCCATGACACCGGGTTTTCACCCAAAAATACACAGTAGCCTAAAGTAGATCTTGGTCATAAGAGCCTGCCCAGTCTGCATCTGTATACCCTTGAATCTGAATGTGTCCATGATTATAATAAAGAAGACCTTGCCTTGAAGAGCCTTTCAAATATCTCAAAATTTTAATAATTACATCCCAATGAATAGTCTGTAGAGATCTCATAAACTGACTCACAACATTTGTAGCAAACGAAATATCTGGGTGAGTAATAGTCAAATAATTCAGATTACCAACAAGTCTTTGATACTTACTTGGATCTTCCAACTACTCTCCTTTATCAACATTAAGTTTTACATTTGGTTCCATGGGGCTATCAATTGGCTTTGTTCCCAACAGATTTGTTTCCTCTAAAAGATCAAGAATGTACTTTCCTTTGAGATAGAAAAATCCCCATTTTCGACCTTGCTACCTCGATAACTAAAAAATATTTTAGTAAACCAAGATCCTTTATTTGAAATTTAGTATGTAGGAATGACTTTACAGACTGAATTCCTACTTTATCATCTTCATTAATAACAATATCATCAACATACACGATCAAAAGAATTTTACTAGCCCTGGAGTGATGATAGAACACAGAGTGATCCACACAACATTGATGTAGACCAAATTCCATAATCATAGTACTAAAGCATCTAAACCAAGCTCTCAGTGATTGTTTTAGACCATATAAATATTTGTTAAGGCAACACACTAGATTAGTCTCCCCCTGAGTAACAAACCCTAATGGTTGCTCTATAAAAACAGTCTCTTGAAGATCACCATGAAGAAAAACATTTTTTGCATCGAGTTGATGAAGAGGCCAGTTATGGGTGGTTGCCAATGCAATGAAAACACGAACGAATGTCAATTTGGTGATAGAAGAAAAGGTTTCATTATAATCCATACCATACACTTGTATATAACCCTTAGCTACCAAACGAGCTTTTAAATGATTAATCATGTCATCAGAATTGGCCTTAACATTGAACACCCATGACAATCCACAATTATCTGACCATGTGGAAGAGGAACTAAGTCCCATGTAATATTAGCTTGCAAAGATAACATCTCTTCTTCTATGGCATGTTTCCATCCAGGATGATCCAAAGCTTCTGAAACAGACTTAGGTATAGGTATAGAAGACAAAGTGGATACAAAAGCAGCATATGATGATAATAATGAGTTATAAGAAACAATGTTTTAAATAGGATGAGATGTATAAGACCTTCTTCATTTACGGAGAGCAATGGGCCAATCAAGATCATCATATAATGGAATTGAAGATGAAGAAGACAATGGCGATGAGCATGAATCGTCTAGTCATACTTTAAAATGAGTGCATTGAGTATAAACCTACAAATCAGGATGAAAGAGATGCTCCAAAGGAGTAGGGTTAGTCTCAGTAGCACCATAATTAAGAGTTATTTGGAAAGGAGCAAAAGGAATTGGTAGACACTCATCAGTGTCAGTAGAGACAGACTCAGCATCAGAAAATTATGGTGTATCTTCAAAGAATGTAACATCAGCAAACACAAAAAATGATTCAAAGAGGGGCTAAAACATTTATACCCTTTTTGCAAATGAGAGTACCCAAGAAAGATGCAGTTTATAACTTTTGGATCTAATTTATTCATGTTAGGCTGAAGCTGGTGAGCAAAACAAAGACATCTGAATACTCGAGGAGCAATGGAAAAAAAGGCCTTGATAGGGAAAGAGAACTGAGAATGGAGTTTTACCCGTTAACACAAAAGATGACATTTAATTTATAAGAAAACATGCAATAAGTACAGTATCTCCCCATAAAATTTTGGGTACATTCATGTGGATTAACAGGGTACGAGCTATTTTAACAATATATTGGATTTTTCTCTCAGCTACCCTATTTTGTTGAGGAGTGTGTAGGCAGGAAGATTGATGTTGAATACCTTGTTGTTTCAAGTAGTTGGAGAATGAGCTAGAGAAATATTCTTTAGCATTATCATTACGAAGAATATTGACTCGGGTATTAAACTAATTTTGAATTTCAGTATAGAAAGAACAAAAAATAGAGAATGGGTTGGAATGATCCCGCATTAGAGATAACCAAGTTATTCGAGAGAAATCATTGACAAAAATTACAAAATACTGAAATCCCAACTTAGACTTGATGTGACTCAGACCCCAAATATCTGTATGGATTAACATGAAAGGTTTTTCATCTCTTTTATTGACTCGAGGAGAAAACGAAGTACAATGATGTTTTCCTAACTGACACGACTTACAATTTAAACTATAAATAGAATCTAACCTTGGTACTACTTTTTTGAGATTTTCTAAAGATGGATGACCCAGTCGACTATCGATATCAATAGGAGAGACTGACATTGGGCATGTGATGGATGATTACAACTTGTCAAAATAGTACATTCCATTGATTCCCGCCTTTCTCCAATCGTCATCCTAGTCTTCAAATCCTAGATAATGACATTCTCAGGGTAAAAACATACATAATAATTTAGTTGTTTAGTCAATTTGCTCATATACATAAGATTGAAAGGAAAGTTTGGTACAAATAATGTAAAGGGTAATGTGAGAGAAGAACAAGGATAAGAGGGTCCAACACCTTTAATGGTGGTAGTGGATCCATCACCAATAGTTATCATTATGAAAGGCAGGTAAAGGAATGATATAGTTAAAGTTGGTTATTTTACCTGAAATATGATCAGTGGTACTAGAATCCATTTACCATGATTGTTTTCAAGGAATAGTTGAATAACAAGTGGTTGGGTTACCTTGATGAGCCACGAATGCCATAGAGGAAGAAGATATTTGTTGAGCTGACTAATACTGCAAAAACTTACTATACTCATCCTGAGATAAAGTAATAAACGATTGTGAAGTTGTAGCCGAACATTGTTCTTCAAAAGACGCAATATAAGCAGCTCGCAAATGGAGATGTTAACAAGATATTTCATCATGTTTGCCTCTATCACAATGTGTGCAATGGAGTCATGAGCCTCTATCACGTACTCCTCAACCACCACGACCACTACGTCCTATTTGACTTCGCCCATAGTTTCCTTTGACCTGTGAATCAGATTGTGTTACAAGAGCTGATTATTCTCTTATGGATTCGTTTTAGTCATAGAGCGAGAGAGTCTATAATATACTTCAACCAAGGATGGAAATTTACTCTTCCCGAGATTTGTGCTCTCATAGGTTCAAACTCAGGTTTCAGTCCAGCCAAAAGCTTTATAGTTGCCAAGTGTTCTCTTTGAATATGCATCTCTTTAATATCAGATGCGATCGGTAATAGAGAATTCAACTCCTCAAATGCACGTTTCACTTTCCCAAAGTATTCAATCAAACTTCCTTCCTGTTTGGGTTGAAATAAGTCAACAGAAATATCATACATGCAAAGCATATTACTAGAGTAAAGAAGCTTGACATAGTCCCAAGCTTGCATACAAGTGCTAACATGAGAGAATAGGACTGAAATTTTAGGTTCCATAGAATTGAAAAGAATATGTAGTAATTGTGCATCATCACCTTGCCAATTTTCTAATATTTTCTGACCAGTTGGGGAATCAGATGTAAGATGGGACAACTTTCTCTGACCTCGAAAGAACAATTCAACGTTCTTAGACCAAAAAGGATAATTATTACCATTCAAACATTGCTTGGTGATTCGCAAAGTTGAGGAACCCATTGTTGGAACACCTGTCAATGATTTGCTTCTAGAATCTGACATCTCTCAATTATGCTAGATGGATTTTCTGGCCAAATGGACTCTAAAAACATTGCTAATGATGTTCTAAAATATATAAAAACATTATTGTTATAAAAAATGTGCATGTTCTGGTTAGTTTGACACAAGGTAAGGCCAAGACTCCATTCAAAACAGTGGCGAGTTGCCCATCCAGCTATTATCGTCAGTGGTCGCTGGACGATGGCACGAGATGTCCATGCACCGACACATAGGTGGTTTTTCGGTGACACTGCCGGTACTCTGATGGTCACCGGCACTCCCTGGTTACTTCTGTGGATTTGGTTTTTGGTTTTGGTAAATGGAGGTAAGTGTTTTGGATAGATTGGACGGTGTTAGGGTTTACGGTAAAGAAGTTCTGAGGTTTGGAAATTAGGCTCTGATACCATTGGAAGAGCATAGTTAAAAATAGAGGGCTTGATACATGCTCAAGACCCTTATATCATTTATATAGAAGTAATTACATAGGGAAACAATCTTAGGAATAAATAGGAAATCACACACTAAAGAGGGAGATCATACTCTCCCTAATATAGATAATTTCTATCACCTAATATAGGTATTTCCTAACAGGAACAATTTGGCAAAGGATACTACAGCTATAAGATATGAACCTATAATTGCGAAAGTGAAAGGAGATTCTTATGTAGCACTGTAGTAAGAGGAACAAGAAAAGGTTGACTGGATAATCTTCAAACTTGCTATAAGCAACATTGTACATGCCATTTGGTTAGAAAGGAATTGACGAATCTTTAGGATGAAGACTAAACAAGAGGACAATCTAGTACATGCAATCACTAACAAAACTCAGGAGGTGATCCTTATGCATAATCTACATATAATGTGTTATTTAGAACTAGTTTGAAGATGGTGTGTTCCCAGATAGGCTATAAGGGTTGGGTAATGTAATTAATAAATGGATTAGGCACTTGGGATTGTGGGGCGTTGGGCTTTAAGATTTCATAGAGTGTCCAAACTGTAAAGCCTTACAAATGGTGTCAATTAGTCATATCCTTTGTATTAATTATGTACCAATCTTGAAAGTTAATTAATCATTTAAGTTTTCAAAAAAAAAACAAATCATAAGGTAATCTTGTTTATAAAACTTAACACGTACATCTCCATTTGCTATAAAGCCTTGACAAAACTTGTTTAGTTTTTCTTTTTTACCTCTGGACATTCCCTTTAATGTATGCTTCCCCTTTTTGAAACAATGATTTATGATTATAAATTATTTAATCAGGGAATGAAATATAAATTAAAAGGAGTTTCAATTTATCTAATTCTAATTTATAATCATTGCCCATATATTAGAAACCTAACAGATCACACATAAAAGAGTAATTAAAAATTTTTAATTTAAATTAAGTTGGACTTAATTATGGAGTTTGAAAAACTTTAGGAATTAAATACGAGATATTTGATTTTTTTAAAATAAAAAATGTAACTATAAATTAAGTTAGGAAATTTAATTTTAATAAGAAAGAAACCCTAATGTCTTTTTTCTATAAATAGAAAAAAAGGTATAAGGGAGCTAAGACTCTTGCCTTTTCCTCTTAAGTATTAAGTTCTTTTTCTCTACCCTATAAATACCATTCGAGGCTAAATACATGGACAACTTGTAGTTGACAGTTTGAGAGAAAAATTATGTTGGAATTTGAATTAGATACATTTCAACCCTTTTATTCATGATTCTTTTTTTAATTAGTTAATTAAAGAGATTTGATGTGATTTCAATATAGCTTTAATACTAATTAGGGTTAGGAATGTAGCTTGTTATGAATTCTGCGATTATTAATGCATGATGAGTTATCATTTGGTTGAATTGGTTCGCTTTGCTCTTGATTGTTGAGTTTGTGATTGATCATAAATTCAATCTTAGGAATTGTATGAATAGCTAAGGGGTGAAGTATGATCCATGCACTAGCATAACAAACTATTTAGATCTTTAAAAAAGGGATTTTCTAGCATATTTTCATAATTAAAAAGATTAATTATAACTAATGAGTTTAGCTAGGTTAAATTGTGCATCAAGAGTTAGTAACTACCTAGTTTAATATAAATGTATGCCTTAAGAAAGAGCAGGGCATAGAT
Organism: Erythroxylum guanchezii; assembly: GCA_025629825.1. Classification (NCBI taxonomy): domain Eukaryota; kingdom Viridiplantae; phylum Streptophyta; class Magnoliopsida; order Malpighiales; family Erythroxylaceae; genus Erythroxylum; species Erythroxylum guanchezii. The sequence goes on from JAOTAX010000198.1 coordinate 42,258,413, forward strand.
ACGTTAGATTAATTTTATTAGAACCATAATAATAAATCTTTTGCGAAAACTGAAATTGAACATAATTGAACCTTAAAATAATAAAATTTATCTATTGATTCTTTTCACTAATTTAATTGTCTTGCTGTGATTAGTTTATTAATATGATTGTTTCTTAAATTTTTTTTATTTAGTTTCATAGTTTGACTAGGATTAATAAGCACCGCAGCGTAGTCATTGTGAGATTGATACTTTAGAATACTTCATAATTTATAACTGGCTATAATTGACTTTATGCACTTGTAGATATATTTGATCAATTTCTTAGCATCATTATCAGAGACTATTTGATTTGTAATTTGCTAATTCTAGTTGTCTTTCATTTGTTTCGAAGTTGTTGATATGAGATTTAAGATTTATAAGTGATAACTTATTGTAACTTGAAACTAAAATTGAGCGAACATGTATACATAACTGAGTATAAAGATGAAAAGAGATGGCTACACATCAAGAAAACATTATCATCAGTATGGAGCAATAAGTAGCCACCTTAAATTCACATAAGTAGAGATGGCAATGGGTTGGCCCCAGATAGCCCGGGTCCTAGTTCAATCCTACGGGGCTCGAGATTGGCCGACCCTGCCCTACCCTAATTCTTTTAGTTTTAGAAAAAAAAAGCAAAATGACATTATTTTGTGTTACTGGGCTCGAGTGACCACCCTACCCCAGGCCCCACCCGAGGCCCAATCAAGCTAAGAAAATAGGACTTGAGGCCCAGCTTGAGATCCTCCAATCAACCTAGACCTGGCCCGTTGACTTCAGGTCAAGTTGGGTCGGTTGGGCCCTTTTACCATTCCTACACATGAGAGACCATTTAGATTATGGGGATACATGTCAGTCGCTCATGCATCAAACTAAGTTAAAGGGCATATAATTACAAGTAAGTTCATCTCTATTTACTACCAATGTTTAGTGAATCTTGCAATGAAGACATAATTACATTCATCAATAACTTATTCAGTAATTTAGAATCTTCCCTTAAACGACCTTACAAAAGATGAGTATTTTGCTTATTGTATGAGATATAGTAAAGATGTGGTTGATCTCAATAGAAGTGAATTCTTTTAAGGAGTGGGATCAAGTGTATGATGCCTTTATGCTAAGATTTTTCTCTACAAATATGACCACTAAGTCGAGGATGCAAATTCAAAGTTTTATTCAAAAAGAGTGAGAAGCGTTTTATAAAGATTAGGAATGATGTAGAGCTTTGCTTAGTCAGTGCCCACATCATTAATACTTCCTTCAACTGGTTATGCAATTCTTATGCGATATCAAACATTGGTTCTGAGAAGGTCAAGGAGATCATCGAATCTTTAACTAGAAATTTATCAACTAAGTTTGTATAGGGAAAGTCAAAAGCATCCCTTTTTAAGATTCAAGCATTTTTAGAACTAACATCATAAGTAACTAAACTTTCAATCTAGGTGAGGATGAAGTTGCATTATGACATGGGTAACAAGTGGGTGTGCTATTAGGTATGGCATAGATAGGTATCATTCCAATGCATACATGAATATGGAGCTGATCTCGGATTACTATAAGAAAGTTGGCTGCCTATTGAGGAAAATAAGTAACAATCCATTTTTTAACACTTACAATTCAGGGTAGAACATTTACCTAAAGTTCTCGTAAAAGAAATAATGAAATGAACTTGTTATAGCTAAAAGACTACCTAAGTTCCAAAAATAACCTCAATTTTAATAGTTACCACCGTCACAGGATAATGGGATGGAAGAGATGTCGAGGAAATTCATACCTTCGATCAATGCAAAATTGGAAAAAGTTGTTGTAGTTAAGTAGTCATCCATTTGTAACTTAGAGGTGCAAATGAGTTGACTAGATAAGGTGGTGAGTGAATAGGTTCAAGAAAAGCTTCCAAGTAATATTAAGGTGAACCCTAGGGATCAAATGTGGATTATCCCATTAAGGAGGCGTAAAACTCCTGAGCCTAAAGTTAATAGGGAGAAAGAAGTGAGAAAGTCAAAAAATCCTGAGGAAGAGAGTAAGATTCAGATGGACAAAAGTAAATCATTATTGATAACATCTTTAACCAGTGTTGATAAGAAGAAAAACCGCTAACACACTATGAAGCCATACATGCCACCAATCTTATTCCCTCAAAGGTTGAATTGACTTTGGATTGTGAAGCTACATTGATTATGATATATTATGCAACTTATTATGGGTTTGTGTTACTAGTGTTATTATGGCAAGCATTTTGGAGTAAAGATTTTAAATTATGGTGAGAATGTTAGCATATTTTATTGTGTGTGCTCCTAAAATAAAAAATGGTGGCTAAGAAAAAGAGGAGTCATACCACTTCTTCTTCTGCACCACCTTCTTTAAAGGAAGTTTCTAAGTTACAAACCAGAAAAATAAGGAATGGTATAATAAGAGATGCAACAATAATTTGATAGTTGAAAAGAATATGAGTGTTAACATTAAGAGAACCTTCAGGTTCATAATATTTTTTGTAATTTAAGGTGAGAAAGGTTGTTCACTCTTTAAGGAGATTACTACCCAAAGTTGATGAAGGTCTTCTAAGCCAACATCATCGACAAGTCTAAACTAAGTCTGATGGCAATATAATCCCACATATGAGGCATTGAGATTGTTGTATTTGAAGAGGAGCATTTTAATTTTCCATTAGACAGTAGGATGCTAAGTTTTCATAATAGGAAGCCATCGGGTCACTATGAGTGGAGCCAGACTAATGTATTATATTGGTTAGGGTTGGAGATTACTTGAAACTAAAAGTCTACCTTTTTAATGTAAGCACCAAGCTATACAACCTCGGTTAAAGGCTTACGCACTAACCACAACATACAAACTCAGTCCAGTGGATTGAACTAACTCCAAACTTCAAATTTGTACCTTATAGATCTCCTTTACAATGGTTTCGGTAAGGCTCCACTGGTCAGGATATCATTTTTTATTATTTAGTTTATCAATAATATGGTTTGACGTTAGTTAAAGAAAAAAATTTATATTCCTGATATTGATCAACCAATTGTTGAAGAAGCAAATAGTGGACCTCTCTAGTGTTAGGTTTGCAACAATTGGAGAGGACAACTATATTGATGATGACCAGATGAAGTTGCTTGGAGCACCTAAAAATAATAGGTGGATTAATTAAGGGAGAATCAATAGAGGGTACCTAAATAACATAGGGTAAGAGAAGAGATAAATTGATGTTGATGAAAAGGTTTATAAGGAGCAAAATTAAGAGCAACTATTAGGCTATGAAGCATAACGAAGCAATAGTTAGTAATATCCAACAATAATATTTGAGGAGAACTTATAGGTGTTCACGTCAAACTGAATACATTGTGATCTTTTGCGCTTTCTGCCTCCTTTAACTTTCCAATGACTTTGGTGACAATCACTCAGGCATACATGTAGATTAGTTTTTTAATTCAAGTTGTTTGCTTAATTTAATGTTTTAACTAATTATTTTAACAAACTTCTATTGTTATTGTTTTGAATTGAGAACATTGAAAATTTAAATGCAATTTGGATGCATTCTCTTTTTTTATGCCTTGATAGATTTTGAGAGTTGTGTAACTAGACAAAGTAAAGTACTTCATAATGGGGTCTCTTTTCAAATTATTGGTTTTTCAAAGAGTTTTTACATTCTTTTTAGCTTACTACTTTTCACAATATTAGGGACAATATTGTTTTAATTATGGGGTAAAATTGAGACCTATCTAATTGTAACTCAATTTTTCAAAATTTTCAAGCTCATATTGTTATTAGTTTTGTTTTTATATTCTCATTTGTTACTTTAGAAGCTTATGCATAATTTTTGGTTAAATTTGGTTGTAAAGGTTAGGTGCGTAATATGATTAAGTAGTTACTATGTAAACTTGCCTTTATGAATATTAGGAAATAGAATTTATTAAACAAAAACACTTTGATTTGACTTAAGGAGAATTTGAACCATTATGCAAGATTTTTTTTCCTTCCAAATATGGATACCTTCACTTGTGTTGATTTTTTAAAACTTGAAGTTCATATTTTTTACATTACATGTAAGATATGTACAAGCATTAAAATGATAAAGACACTTATGATTAAGTTTGGTCCAAATTATCTGCTTTTTATACATTAATCCTTTACTCAGCCTTTTGAGCCTATTATAAAATTGTAGCCTTTTCTTAGCATCTTTTTACAAAAATTGTTGAACCTAAAATAAAAATAAGTAATTGCACCCTAACTCATTTTAGTGGAGCTTTTTGCTTATGATTTAATATGGCTATGAAAATTAATTGGCATGGTTTCTTGTATTTAAAAATATTAAAGGGAGAAGGGTTGTTACAAAGATATGAAGAGTTAGTGAAGTAATGATTGGAAAATTCTATTGATTTAAATATTTTTGTTCTACTTATTACATATGTTTTTATTTCTCCTATCCCCTTTTCTCAATTAACCTATCCTTCTCTTTAGCCCTATTACAACTCTATTCATTTTGATTTTTGCTATATATATATATATATATATATATAATATGAATTAGTGGAGATTAGATGATTTTCAAGCATATGGTAAGTTCAATTTTATAGAAATGATGAATTTACCTTACCAAATTTCAAACACTTGTATGAATGAGTGATACCTTATGAGAAAATTGTCAAATTAAAGTATTTGAACTTGATGAAGGAGGTAGAATAGTGTTTACATTATTTTGTTTGAATAGTGTTGCACTTAAAAAGTATTATGTGTTTTAAGTTTATCTTGTCTAATTAACTATGAACTTGACTAATGAATACAGGTTAATATTTGTGGATATCAATTAGCAAACCCTCAGGAGAATATACCTCCTCCACTAGGGACACCTAAGGGTATAAAGGCTTATGTCATATGTTAAATGTCACCATACACCTTCAAAAGGGGAATTGTTTCTTGTTTAGTTAGGTTAGTTTATGAAGGAGGTAGAATAGTGTTTACATTATTTTGTTTGAATAGTGTTGCACTTAAAAAGTATTATGTGTTTTATCTTGTCTAATTAACTATGAACTTGACTAATGAATATAGGTTAATATTAGTGGATATCAGTTAGCAAACCCTCAGGAGAATATACCTCCTCCACTAGGGACACCTAAGGGTATAAAGGCTTATGTCATATGTTAAATGTCACCATACACCTTCAAAAGGGGAATTGTTTCTTGTTTAGTTAGGTTAGTTTAGTTTATTAGTACTCGTTGTCAATTAATTGAGGATAATCAATGAGTTAAGTATAAAAGAATTTCATAAGTCAATATTTTACATGTTAATAGGGAATTAGTTTTATTTAGCACTTTTATGATAGATTTTATATAGATCATTTTTTTTCTATGTTTAGTTCATTTTCTTGTATGTGATTATTTTAAGGAGAAATTTTAGTTTGAGTGCAACTCGTTATCTGATTGAGGTTAGTTATTAGGAAGCTATCTTGATGGACAACGACTTTATAGAAGACATCAAAGATCAATCCAAGTTCGCAGGCGCCAAAATTGGAGAAGTTTATGTAAGATGGTAAACAAGATTTGAACACACTAAAGAGACAAGCGTTTATCTGTTGCAAGGTTCAAATTGCTAAGAAGCAATACAAAAGTGGTATATATGATCAGTGTCAGACTCGTCATGCTTTTATGTAAAAAGTTACAAAATAAAGTCATCACCGATTACAATTTGTGTCAACTGCTAGTTACACACTAATTTAAGACAATTAAAGTTCCATAACAAAATAGGTGTAGGTTTAAAAGTTGGTATGACATTGATTCTTGTACCAAAAATTATAAGGATGCACAAACTCACAATTTCAAGTGATCTAGGACTCTATTTTGTAATCCTAAATATAAATACTTTTACCAAATATTGCTTAGGGGACTTTTGTGAGGTGTGTGATGACCACCTTATGATTTAGTATAGTTTCATTCAATCTTAGCATTAATGCAAGAATTTTGGAGCAAAATCAAAGGAGATCATGAAAATTCTTTTATTTCTTTCTTCGCTTCTTTTTCTTATATTAAGAATCATTTGTTTTTATTTTGTTCTTAATATGTATAATAGCTAAAACCCTAGTTACAGTTAAGGATGTAGCTTATGATATATTTTTTGATTACTAATACATGATAAGTTATCATTTGGCTTAATTATTCTCTTTTTTTAAGTTTATAGCTAGCCATCAAAGATTCAATCTTACAAATTGTATAGAAGACAGGAAGGTGAAGTTTGATCTATGCACTAAGAGAAATAAAGAGAAATAAACACTGATAACTAAATAGATTAACTATGTTTGATATATTTAATTAGGTTAAATTATGCATTCAAATGTGATCATTATGTAGTTAAATATACCTATGTGCTTTAAGAGAGGCATAGATACATTAAATTAATTGTTATTTCAACCATAATAATAAATCTTGTATGATAATAGAAATTCCACACAAGTAAACTTCGAACTCCTAACATATATATTATTGATTTCTTTTCACTATTGTAAATATCTTGCTTTCATTAGTTTATTAATTTGATTGTTTCATAAATTCTTGTTTTTATTTAGTTTAACAATTTGACTATAATTAATAAGCATAGTAGTATAATCCTTATTAGATCCATAGTTTGAATACTTTAGGCTTTATAACTTACTACAATTAACTATGTGTACTTGAAAATAGATTTTGATCAAAGTGTGGGTTCCTTCATCTACCTCTTAATAATTTCTTAGAGCCCAAGAAGTTGCACCTATTGGGTCATCTTAACCTTCATTGTAAAGCTATAGTGATTTATTGTTTATTCCTTCTTTATCGTGACTACTAGAGATGAAAGAGGAGTCAAAATGAGAAGTCTCTTGTTTGTAAACTAGTTGGCTAAAGGAGAAGAAGATTATATTGAATTATAAGAAACCTCCATTGAAAACAAAGAAAGAAAGACTAATAACCATTTTTTTTTTAATATTTTGGCAACCAATTGTCGAAAAAGCTGAAAATAAGAAATTTTATTTCTATAATCTTATTGCATATTTTTATTTTTTAAAATAAAAATAAAAATAAAATGGAATCAAATATATTTTAATGTCCTTTTGTTTTTAAAAAAACTGTAATAAAAATTGCAAAAATAAATAGAGCCAGGTACTCTCTTTATTTATTAAAAACCATTTAAAACACACAAATAAAGTTTTAATACTCTCTTTAAAGCATCTTTCTCAATAAATAAATGAGATAGTCTAAAATATAAGGATGGGAAAAGTTGGCACTGAGTAGGTACAGGCAATCTGAAACAGACGATCTCAAGCCATTAATAATGCTGCCCTGTCACAAATTGATTGTAGAAGAAATAACTTTCAAGTTCTACCGCGGGCGGTCTCATCAGAGATGGGTGTGGCCGGTGGCTTGTGGACTTTGGTGCCAATGTTGGTTTTTGTTCGACGTGGCGTGCTGCATTATGAGCTGTCTTTTATGAGCTGCAGCTCGCCTGGACGTCTGGTTATACGCGTATTGAGCTGTTTGTGAATTTGGCGTTAGTTGTCTCGCTCATCTCCTCTGAATATCGTTCGGTGGTTAATGCCTTATTTCGTGCTGTCCGTGAGCTACTTTCCTGCAATTGGGAGGTGCGGGTGTGTCATACATACTGTGAGGGCAATCGTTGCGCCGATTGGCTTGCAAACTACAACTTTGGCCTTCCCTTGGGTGTGTACTGGTTGCCTGACCCGGTTGCGGGTATTTCTCAGTTACTGTTAGCGGACCAAATGGGAGTTTCTCTCCCCCGTGTTACTCGTTTGTAGTTTTCTTTCATTAGGCTTCGACCCGTTTTTTATACAAAAAAAAAATTACTTTCAAGTTTTAAGATTATATCTTACTCTTGGTTTTTATGACTCCAATCTCCGTTGTAAACATAATTTCTTTCCACTATGGTTGGAAAGGTTTTACAGGAAAAATATGAGCTTATTTAACTATAACTTTTGTCTAACCTAAAATTAAAATTAATAATATTTAGCAATTAATTTAAGTTGGGTTTAAAAGTTAATTAAAATAATTTATTTATCAAATTTTATCACCCAAGTCAATAATAGTCACGAACAAAGGTAACAAAAAATTATAAGGAAAAAGTATAATTTATAAAATATCTAAATTAGCCTTTATTGTTATATATTGTACGAACTTATCCCTTAACATTTAAAAAATAGAATAATTTACCCTAAAAAGAATTACTCCCTTGGCTTTTAATTATTTTGGATGCGGAGTCCTGTTATTAGGATTTTGGATTTTGGCTATTAAATATGAGCTCAGATCTTCTATCTAATATTATGGTGTCTTATTGTGTCTAATAAATCTCAGTCATTTATTTATGTGAGGCTCGCATAGATTCTGCGTGGGTCCCACAAAATAAATGAATAAAATTTCATGAAACAAAATAAAACAGAGTAAAATTGGACAGAAGATCTGGATTCATTCAATATGGTTGAATATGGTAATAAAATTTTGGATTTTGGCCATTAAATATGGTTGAATATGCTAAAATTGGATAGAAGATTCGAGGTACTTATTTAAGGACATGTGGCGTGCCAAATCAACTAATGTACCAATTTAGTATTTAATTATACTTTTTAAAATAAAAATATTGCTAATAATCTGATCTAACCCAAAGTAATACCCATCACTCATACTTGAGAAATCCTTAACCCAACACTAATCTTCGTCTTTCTCCCCTAACCTCTGCCAGTTCAAAAGAAGCAATCAGTCATATATATGATTATGATTGCCTCTTGTTCCTAAATCAAGTCGATCCACTAACGTAGCCTCTGCCACTCCTTTCATCTTCCTTAACAGGGATATATTCAAAGAGAGAACTTCGCTAATTAAACTTGGATTGGAGAAATCGAAGAAGGCTTTGATGGAGGAGCTGAGGAAGTAGGCCTCTCATACTACGTAACATTAGTCTCCGAATCACAGAAATAATATTATTAAAGAGAAGCCTTCAAATAGTTTAGAAATCAATTAAGCAAATGAAGCTAACCTAAATCTAACGCCAGAAAGCAAAATGGAGCATGCAGACACAAAACACAAGATAGAGAAACAATGAGCGAGAGAGCAAGTCCCAATATGAAAAATCGAAACTTGAAGAAGGGAGGGCCCAGAAACGCATAGACGAAAGGAGAAAGATATTTATAGGAAAAGGGAAAAGTAGCAGTGTTTGTAAAATTAAGATCATCCTCTTGCTTTTACCAATTTAACTTGGAATTTTCTGGAACGCATGAGCTGAGCAATCCATGTACATGGTCAGACAGAGATGCTTTCATCGGTTCCACATGCTGCTACTATTACCAATAGTGTTATATGTATTTTTGGCCAACATTAATAGCACAGTCAATGTCAATCTTTAAGGAAATATTGAATAGCCCTGGTAAATATGGATACTGCAGAGCTTTTGACTGTGAGAAGAATCTCTACATACGAGGAGAAAGCCAAGAACTGAGTAATACATTATACTATTTTGATATGACAAATGAAAGTGAAACTCTTGGTCACCTCCATTAAGCGGTCATCTTGCAGGCGTTACTGGCATCCACCAGTCACCAAGTCCCTATAAATAGCCACACCTTCATCACACGTAATTCAACCATTGTTAAGAGTTCTTAGCCTAGACGTCAGCTCCTCCTCTACTCTCTTTTTGGTTCTTCAGTCCTATGTATAAATTCTTTTCATGTTCTTATGTTTTAATTAGCTTTTTCCTTGTTGGTCAGTTGTTATTCTTTGGAAAACCTAGTTTTCTTGGAAAGTTTATCCTGAGAAAAATATACGAGAAAGCAATCTTTTTTCACAATAGCATCTCTCTTTTTAAATCTATGGCACCTTATCCGAAAACCCTTTTATTAGTTTTGTTGTCATCGTTATAAGTCATTAATCCATTTTCTTTTCCATCAAACCTATTTTTCAGTGATGTAGGAAACAAGGGTTCCAGGAAAAGTCAAATCTTTCACAGATCTATGCGTCTTAATATTGGTAAGTACATATAGTAGTTCAGTTTCTTGAACCAAATGATTCCTTAATATGGATTCCAATTTCAAAGTAGGAAATAGTATTCACGGAAAGAGTTTGATGTTTTCTTTTCTTTTTTGGTCCATATAAAAGGGTTATCTAGCTACATAAATTATATTGGTTACAAGCAATTCATCGAGGAAGAGAAATGATAATAACATAGTAAAATAGTTTCTATAACATGTAAGATCGTTTAGATAAATATTAGGAGTAATTTTATTGAAAAGAATACAATCACTAACCATAAGTACTGAATCTAATATGTGTTTGGGCGACATGCAGCAGCAGGATGGTCGATGTTATTTTTCAAACATACGGTGCAATTTGACGAGATGGATGGAGCATTACATATGTTGTTGACAGAAGAGAGGGAGCACAATCCGCCATTAGCTAAAGAGAGCTTTGCTTTTGTTGGAACTGTGCTTTCTCTTCTTCTGTCACCATCTCAATCTCTCGTGTCCTCCGGGAGTGGCCAGCAGTGTGATTGGAAAACCATCAATCTTACTATTTCTCAACAGGAAAGTATTCTTTGTTGCTATGATCTTCATTCATACTTGCTAGGTAAAAGGAGTATTCAAAGAGCATTTACAATGTGACATAACTAAACGTACTAATTTTATCTTTTAGATATGGCGAACACCATGGACATTAGGGTGTCCCATCTGAGTCCTTTTGGTATATTATACGCAATCATAGATTTCAACTTTCTTTATCTAAGGGCTGAACCGAGTAGTTCAAAATCACCAAATCATGTCAACTTGAGCTCATGGATTACATGATATTGTGAACTTTAAACCCTCCACCGATCGAGTACTCCCCTCCCCAAAAAAACCATTTAACAGAAGCCCTTGTCTTCTGCATAATTGATAGTGTAAGTCATCAAGGGAATGTTAATAGGAGACTTGTAATGTTTAATTTTCTTTATACATCATAGCTATAAACCTTAGGTAATTGTGAAGAAAAAGTTTTGAGTAATAAACTAATTTCAGAATCTGATGATCATGAAGAACCTGAATTGTTGCCAATACGAGGAAAGTACAGAGGGAAGCATGGGAAGAATTCAGTCCAAACTGAGATGGAGAGCGACTTGAGAGCCAACTTGAAACGCGAGAAGCTCCACATATAGTTCAAGTCTAGCAGTACTGGAGGACCAACAAGCTTTAAAGGGAAAGGTGACCGTGCAGGCTACTTTAGAGGAATTAGAAAGTGACATCAAAATATACATAATAAAATGTAACGTAAGGGTCAAAAATGGTCCCGTGGTTCCTTTCACCTCACCATTTTAGACCTACCACTGCCTTGCTTACATACCAAAAGAAAGCAAGTATACTATCAACTTTCGGACATATATACACCCAAAAAAATATGGAAGATGAGAATGAATAGAATGAAGAGAAGGAAAGCAGATTTTGCGACTTGCATATTTAAAAGAATAAATTGAACATGTCAAGAAAAAATTTTTGGAGCTTCCATACTCTAAGGAATCCTAAGAGAGGGAGAAAAGAAAAAAAGAAGAAAGACTAGCTGTTTTTAGCTAACACATTAAGGGGGGGAGTCTCTGAAACTGAAGTTTTCAATAAAACATCACTCCTAGTATGGTGGTTAGTTATGCCCATTGGTCTGTCGAAAATACAACATAACCATATCCTGATTTTGTGATCCTATCTTTTGTCTGCCGCCTTGTGCTCTCTTATGTTTATATGCTTTTGTTTTTTCCATATTTGAAGAACGAAACCAATAAGATAACCACATAGCTCATACCTTATACATGATGTATCTTTGCTTCTACTGTATTTCCAGATTAAAGTCAGTCAACCACCCTAAATGTATGTTTTTTTTAAACAGAAATCATGTACTGATTATGACTGTAGCCTCGAGAAGGTTTAATTTCACTCTAGTTCTGTATGCTAAATGTCATCTTTACATTTCTTTCTGCGTATCCATTTGCATGCATACAAGTGAGAGATCAAAGATTGATCTGTTTTAATTACTAGAAACAAAAATAACTGGTAACTTATGCATGCAGGAGATGTGATATGGGAGCAGCATTTCATCTAAGAACGAAAGTAAATGTCTTGGGATGAAGAAAGTCTGAGGTTTACAGAAATGTCGGAGAGCAACCTATAGAGCCACTTAGGGATGTCAACATGACATTCTTCAATTTACTGTATAACTCCCTATAAGTCAAGAATTAAACTATATGTAAAATGCCATGACAATGTAATATATACATAGGCATATCAACAGTAGGACTAGAAACAAGTCACAGTGCAGATGTGTTTCATACGGCAACACTGCTAGGGCCTTGACATTCCTTAAATTGACAATGAACTGACGGCTAGAAAAATAAAGCTAAATAAGAAGTCTCACAGTCAACGCTAGGAGACTGTGGAAGTACGGTTGCGACATGTTTAAAGGTCCCATCTTTCATGAGCTAGGAAAGAACACGTGAAGAGATGAACGAAGCCATAAGCTGGGTTACTGGATCAATTAAGAATGCAAAAAGCTTTATGATAGATTTGATGTATCAGATAGTTAAGTTTTGATACGTTTCTTCGATAAAGAGACATTATAAATGCTTTGTGGAATCTTAAAAGTGCAAAGTCCCCACCAACTTGTCTTCGTTCTTTTGCTAGTTTCTGTTTGGATGGCAAATGGGTAACGGCACCCTTCAATTGATAATGGAGATATCTTCAGATCTCCAATTAAGTAGCTTGCAGGTTTAAGATTCAATTCTTCGTTGAAGCAATCAAGCAGTTCTAATGGCATGGGAAAGGTCATCATATTTCTGCTTGAACTGTCTCCATTCATATTTCTGCTCAGCATCATCATCCTCCACTCAAATCTCCACCACCCCTTGCAATAACTATTTACTTCTCTGATATTTTATGAACCCTACTGTTATACTCTACTCTTATTCTGCTTCTTATCGCTTGCTTCATTTACGGGAAAAACAGCAGGAAACTTATATGAAAAGGGAAAAGATGGAGGGATATATATCTTTACATCTGCTTGACTCTTGGGGGTTTTATTTGCAAAAGCTAAACGAGCAGAGACAGGGACGGCAAAATCTCGTAAATCCCCAAAAACATTCTTGAAATAGTCTTCCCTATGCACGAACTAGTTCAGAGAGACATTCTAGTCTTTACTATGCACAAACTAGTTCAGTTCTCTGCTTTGAGGACCAAAAGTTTGATGCAAGTCTCCATAATTTTGTTGGTTCACGTCCACCAGTGAATCAAAAGTTCTAAGTGCAGCAATTTCGAAAGACACTTGATCTCGAAATAGATACTGTAGAAAACTACTTTATTCAACTGCATGAACCAAATGCGCAAGAAGGTTATAATAAGGAACATATTAATTTGATTTTGGCAGTACAAATTCTTAGTGTTAAAGAAACACTCCTATTCAGCATACAAACAAGCATCCCCTAGTTCAATTGAATAGTTTTGAACTAGAGGCAAGTGAACTCCCTACAGTCTCTAGTCACTGCAAATCAAAATTTGCAGCACTAAAACAAAGGTAAAAAATTTTTTTGAAAGAATGAAACAATCAACGGGAATGGATATTAAATCAATCCGCTGAACTCATTCACTGCAACTATTTGGCTCTATTCACTACTCACAATCAGAGACAATATCTTCAAGATTCAAAGACATGCCACAAGAGAAGGTGAGGCTTGGCTTCTCCTTTGGCACCGCCATGGGCTCAGCCTCACCACTAAGGATTTGAAGGACTCTTCTCATCGTAGGTCTCTCTGTGCTATCTGGGTTAGCACAACTCAACCCAATAAGCAGTAGCATCCTCATTTCTGCTTCATCAAACTCTCCATTCAATCTTTTGTCAGCAGCTTCAATGATATGCCCCTCGCCATACAATTCCCAAACCCAGTCGACCAAATTCACCATTTTCTGACTATTTGGTTCCCTCTCAATTGGCCTCCTACCACAAGCCAATTCAAGCATCACCACGCCGTAGCTAAAAACATCAGTTTTCACTGTAGCTTTCCCAATATGAAGATACTCAGGAGCTAAGTATCCCATTGTTCCTGCAGTAAGTGTTGAGACAGGACTCTTATCATGATCCATTAGCCTCGCCAATCCAAAATCGCCAAGCCTCGCATTGAAGTTACCATCTAGCATAATATTGCTGGTCTTTATGTCTCTGTGGATGACCTGCTGCTCACATTCTTGATGCAGATATGTTAATGCAGAGGCCAAACCTAGAGCAATATTTTTCCTATGATACCATGTCAAAAATATTCCATGCTGAGATTCTTGGTATAGGATCGTATCAAGACTCCCATAGGGCATAAACTCATAAACAAGTAGCAGTTCACCTTTCTCAACACACCAACCTTGAAACTGAACCAAATTCTTGTGCCTCAGACAAGCTATAATCGACAGTTCAGCTAGGAATTCAGTTTTACCTTCATGTGAATGTTTTGATCTTTTCACTGCAACAACTGTCCCTGAAGAGTTAAAGAAGGCTTTGTAGACGTACCCAAATCCGCCCTTGCCTATGATTCTGCTAGGGTGAAACCCTCTAGTGGCTAAACTCAGCTCTTTGTAAGTGAACTCCCTTGGCCCTGCCACTAACTCTGCTTTTAAGTTCTTCATTACTTTGGTACTCCTCCATTTCTTGACAGAAATATAACCAAAAACCACCAGGAACATGCAAAAGAATGCTGGACCTGCAATGCCAAGGCCCAAACCAAGCCTCTTGTGATGCTTATTGGTGGACTTGGACGTTTGAATCACCGGTGTTGTCACCGTGACCGAGCTATCAGACACGTTATGAGGATGTGAGTTTGGCCTTACTGGAACGAATCCGAAAGTTTGAAAGCTCCAGTTCTGAATATAGTGAAGTTCTGTGCTCCCTTCTGTAGAACCTGAAAAACCAGCGTACATGGTCTCTTTAAGAGACACAGAGAGATCTATATTCACAGTTAACAGTGGCTTGTCTGGTTTGGAGCTTGAATAACTCGTGAAAACTTTCAAGACCCTTAATTCATTCTTGTAATCAATCCAAGCCGTGATCGGTTTCCCACTCTTCAAATCGATATCTTGCAACATGGGATCAGCAGTCTTAATTGAATTAAGACTATCAATGTCTAGACCAACATGATGATCATTTGGATCACTGAAATGCGCATCAAGCCTGGTATCAAATTCTATAGCTACAAACTTGTTCTTGGTCAACAAAGAAGAGTTAACAAGGCCCAAGTACCCTCCAGGACTACCGAGAGTTTCATTATCTTGAGAGAGGAAAAAGGCCAAGCCATCACCATAAGACCCTGGATTGACATTATTGATAGCGAAAGTGAATTTTGTAGAAAAAGATGCAGTGATATTGGAATCTGGATCAAAAAAGGGAACTGGGTCTTTGTAGATTACAGTGCCCGAGCTTGAAGAAGGAACAGTTACATCTCTGGTGAGCCCAACAGCACCGTTGCGGAGATAGGAGTCGCCGAGGAGTGTGAGGTTGCGAAGATTCAAACTAGAGAAGTCGAAACTCACATTGTAGGCTAATACAAGAAAAGGGTCTATGAAGATGGCGAAGAGAAACAAGAAAACAAGAAGCTTTCTTGGAGGCATAGGTTATTGAAATTCTTGAATTATAGGAAAAGGGTTTGGTTCTTTCTTCAAGTTACAGAGAATTAAAGGCAAACAGATGAGATCTTGAAGGTCTGATTCCTTTCATTAGGTTCGGTGGTGGGAATCTTCTTTGGGTGGGAAAATGGGGTTTAAACGGTAGGATGACAAGAGCAGTGAGCAGAGCCGGGTGAGCTTGGAATAATTGGAGGCTTTATAACGGTTATGAATGTGTAATACCGGCGTCGTTTTCTGGTCAAACTGAGAATGGGGTGAGTGGGTCATACTTGCAAGTTGCAATGATGCTCTTTTAGCACAACTCCACTTTATTCAAATTGACCGTTTTTAAGAACCTTTCGGGTCCATATATGTCACCATATGGAGCCATATGGTCTTCCCACTTAAACAATATGACTCGTTAATTAAAGTATTCGGTAAAACCCCTCTGATAAGAAGATGATTCAGCTTTCTTTAGTTATCACTGGAGGAGGGAAAACAAGAAGGGGTTAGGTGCAAAAACCAAGAAGACCAACTAACTGCAAGAGCTTTTGGCTCTAACTTCCACAAGCAGCAAGATGTCATGGACGTTGGGGTATGTTATGTTTAAACAATATTATAACTTCTGCAGCTCTGAAATTTAAACATCGCACATTAACATGGGAAATGTGGTTTCTTCGTATGGGAAGGGAAGTCAAAGAGCAGGGAAAGAGATACAGCACATGTGCTCGTGTCTTGGAATTTAGTACGGACAAAGTCAGGTAGCCGTTGCAAATAATAATATCTTGTAAGAGCTGGTATTTCTTTTTATCATATACTTTTTTCGATCTTAAGGAATTGAAGCTGATCGATTGTACTTTTGTATATTGGTGAGGGTTAACACAATCCCGTAATAAGGAAATCGGAATTAAAAAAATAGAAATAATAATAAAAAGTAAAAATAATAATAAAAAGTAAAAAAAAGTAACATTCTAACTGTTTAGATATAGAACAAGTATGTTCTACACTAGTCTCTTTTTAGGATTTTGTGTGTCAAATTTTTTTACTTATATTTACTTATTATATGATTTATTTTATAAATAATTAATTAAAATATTTTATATTTTATAAATAATTAATAATTAATAATTTTATGATTTATAAAATTGTTAGTTTAATAATTACGAGTAATTTTTATAATAAGAATAAATGTATTAATGAAATAAAATAAAATAATTATTAAAAAATAATATATAATATCATAATATATAATTTTAATGATAATATTCTAATAAAAATTAATATCCTTACAACATCTTAATAATATTTTAATAATAACTTGATAATATCTCTTCTTTTATTTGTAATATTTAATTATAATTTTTACTCATATTCACTCTCCTTAGGAATAAAATTATAGTATTATTTAAAATTCATTTCAGTTTATCATTCGGCAACCAAACAAATAAAAGTAAGAAATGAATATTACATTCTCGTTCTAAAATCTAGTTGAACTAAAAGAAAGATCAAAAGGAAGAAAAGAGCAATAGAAACACAGTAGATGAAGGGCCTGAACTGCTTTGTTTAAAAACTACAAGACAAGCTGATGCTGTTGGAGGTCTGCAAAACACTTGCTGCCAATTATCTAGTAAGACACTACAGTTGAAGTCATTTTGCTACATTGTCAAGTCCATTTGTAATTTCAACTGACTTGGAGACAAAAAAATTTACACCATTGCATTTTCTTCTTAAGCTTTTGATCATCAATGCGAAGCACGTGCAAGTGAGATAAGGTACGTCGTCTTGCTGCTCTTATGTCAACAAACTTGAGGCATTTTCGCTAGTTAGCAACTCATTCAATGGTTGTTAGATATGCTAAAGCTTCCGAATGGTTCTTGACATCAGAAAAGAATTATATACACCACTATGAATCTACAACTTCCAGCTACAAATATGTCAATATGGAGTCACCTGTTCCTGAACTTCAATAAAGATGTTTTAGCATCTGCAACCAGATCAATACAAGCAATTAATTCAATTTGGTTTAGACAATCTAACAGAAAAGTAGTGCAACACAAAGCAATGAAGCCCAAAAATTCAAGGAAACAATGAATGGACACAATTTGCCAACTTCCCTTGATAGAGAACTAGTAATGGAGTAAAGGAAGTCCAACCTTCAACTGAAGAAGGCTGTGAGGCATATTTGTAAAGTGCCTAGAGAATACGATACATTTTGCAACCCTCATTGCCGTGTCCATTGTTTCTGTTGAAGCTTCCTAGGTAGCAGAACTACAGAAGGAACATATTTTTAGTCTGCAAAACTGTATATAGATCCTGTCACAGTCCATTAAACTATACTATGTAAGATTACCTTCTGAAATGCTGCAAAAGCTTCTTGGGGGAAAGATTGATTTTGGGTCTATTCCTTGCTGAGAAGAAACCATTTGAACAAGATGACTCTTACTGCCACAAAGAAAAGTTACTTCATTCAGATGTTAAATGATGTTTAAGTCCAAAATTGTTGAAAATATGAGATTCCACAAGACACAAGAAAAAGTCTTCATGGGGAGTAACCAATGCATGCAGTGGACAAGCACAACCACTCTACGTTAAACAAAGGTTGGTTGAAATGTCTATAAATGCAAAATTTAGAATATATACCTGACCCAAGAAGGAGTAAATTTAGTATTTGGTATCTCATCATCTTCTTCTTCATCTTCATCATCAGAACCTTTGTATGGAGAAATCTCATATGATTGTTCTTGAATAATCTTGGGAGATAAATTGTCATCATCAGTTACCTTGCAGAACTCACTCATTTCCTACAATGGTACAAGTTTGTGAATGAGATCCACTAATCCCCAATAGGCAGGTGAAAAATATGCAGGGACAGACAAACAACAAAGCTACTTTCAAGAAAGCATGCGAATAAAAGGAAGAGCCCCTCTTCATATTATTCCTAGTAATTGAAACCAAAGATAGCACAAGTAGAAATTCAGCAATTTATCTTCCCTTGAAAACATCACATTCCTGTATTTTTGCTCTTTCTAATCCAAACAAGTTATGATCCCCAAGGTCATCATTTACGATGACAGATGCAAAGGCACAAATTATGAAAGCATTCATTGCCTGAACAGATCAAATGTCATTCTCAGTACACTAAATTCACCATGGGTTTTACCCAAAAAAAAAAATTCACCATGGGTTTTTGCTTCTTGTTGATACTATAAACGAATGTGACATACAGTTCCGCAGAAAATGAAGGGAAGTATAATATATACTATGCTAAAAATCTTAAGAAAATGATGCGTAAAAGTAGTACCTCTGAATAATCACCAAAATCACGCAAAGTTTGTTTATCTCCATTTGCAATGCTCTCAGTTTTTGCGTCATTTGTTGAATCCCTAATTACCATAACTTTGGTTTGGGGTCCGTTCTGAACATTGTTCTGTCCCTTTGAACTTTTGATATCCTCTTGTTTTCCCAATTTGTCCTTAGCTACTGTTTTCTCATGTCGTCTTTCATCCTAAAAGGGAGATGCATGTCATTATAAGTATTTAGAAAACACATGAATTTAGAAAGAAGTTTGTAGAGCATGAGGTCATACTGCAACCAGGCATTTCACTTCTTTCGCAGCACGTAACTTTTCTCCTTGTTCTAGCTGCTGCCTCCTGACTTCTTCAACACGCTTTTTTTTTCTTTCCTTCTTCTTTTCTTCTTCTTCTCTGTGTCTTTTCTTTGCTGCTAAATCTGCCTGTTTCTTCCTCCTTTCAACTTCTTTCTTTTCCTTCTGTAGCTCCAACTGCCTTAGATTTTGTTCCTCCATCCTTGCTCGCTCAATTTTTAAGGCTTCTTTCCTCATCCTTCTTTCATTTTCTTTCTTTTCTGCAAGAAGTTTTGCTTCCTCAGCAGCCTGAAGGGCCTTTACTTTGATTTCCCTCTTTCCTACAAGGAAGCACACATAATTTCACCTTATATATTAGAGTATACACTGGAACAAGGAAAATGATATCAACATGCTATAACAAAAATAACACAAAACCACATGGATAAAGGGAATATTTTTTCTTTCCCAATCAGAATTTTATCATAGCATGCAAGCTAAAACAATTAATACAACGATTTTTATCATGCAAAGGCTCAAGAGCAAATCCCAGTGTTATAGTTCGTCTCAGTATTCATACTTGGCATCTCTTTTACAAAGCTATGCTACCTTAAGATGCTTTCCAGATCAACAATACAAAGCATCAATACCTAACAACATTTTACATTTCAAAGAGACCAAACGTCACAACTAAATTGGATGGAGAAGGAAAATCTAAAATACAGTTCTTGGAGCTGAAAATTTGGAATAGTGTAGTGATGAACTTCTGGATACAGGCAAGATGATCACTGCCTACTTTACATGTCAAACCACAAACAAAGCAATAAAAACATGGGACAGTAAATTTAATCATCTGATATTACTCATGCAATTCCCAAAACTAAGATTTAGAAAAATGTTGAATCAACTATGATAGAAGTCATATAGAAAAATAGAAAATATTGAAGAAGAAAAGGATCCTTCTATAAGTACTTACAGAAGGAGAACTTTGGAAGGCAAAATAAAATATTCACAGGTTTACCTGTAATTATCGCAGCTTCTTGGTTCTGTTGAACAAGTGGAATAAAGGAAGTTATATTTGACACAATGTTGTCTGGTTTCGACTTCTTTTCAGAGAGACATGGCCCATGATTTCTTGAGCTTGTTTTATCAGATAACTTGGGCTTATTAAATCTACTATGGAGTGATCCGTCAACCCTTTTACCACCATTGGCTCCTACTGACATAATCTGGTTGTCCTTGATATTACGTTCATATTTTTTCTTATTGCCCTTATCATTTCCAACCTTAGTCCTGTTACAATTACCAGTAAAACTGAACTCTGTGTTCACAGAAGCGAGACTACTTCTATCATCAACCGTTTCAGATTCACAAATTGATATTGGAAGATTGGAACTTTTTGTTATCTCAGCAAGCGGTTCTCTTTCGACTGAGCCAACTATGGGTTGAGACTCGACACTTTTTCCAAAAGTATCAGTTACCTCATCTATGTTCTCGTTTTCTTCACTGATACACGGTAGATCAGGAACTGAGCTAGCTCGCTTCTCTGAACTGCCAGCCTTCGATGCAATTCCATCCCAGAACTTCCCAACTGGAGAAATATAGGGTTTATTGGCATCCCGTGTAGATGTAGTGTTTGGAAATGTTAGGCTGTCAGAAAGGCACCTTTCATCAAGCGTTGTATCAGGTTCCCATTTAAAACTACTGTAACTGACCTCGCGTTGTTTAAGAATTTCCCCATCTACATCAGAAGCGTTTCTTGAAGTCAAGCCCTTCAAAATCCCATTTGGGGTAGACTGGTGTAAGTTTAGAGTTTCATGCAATCTATACGTGTTTGAAAAATGGGAAAGCGGTGTATGTAGGCAGGCAGATCTACAAAGCTGCTCCAAAATGCTTGCACGTTCTAATGCTGCTTTTGGAAGTTCCAAATTGTCCAGATCAATTATGTATCTAGTAACTCGTGGCTGTTCGTCATCTGTTTCCATGACAAACCCTTCAAACTCCGGTACATCCCCATCAGTTCCTCCCAGATAAGATTTTCTTTGCTGAATGCCCTTGTCACTCTGACACAAAATCTCAGCTTCTTCAAGCTCCAATCTATCTTCAAGGTGCAATGGAACTTGGTTTTCTTCTCCAGCACACATCCCTACCGCGCCAACATATATGTTGGTACAGTCTAGTTCAGCTTTCTCTGGCAAATGATCTTTAGAAAATCGACTGGCCATGAGTGTCACAGTTGAGACTGTAGGTATTCCTAGTTGTTCTCCCATCAAAGTAAAAGCAGCATCTGGACTTCTCACCTTCCTTTCCATGCTAAGGTTGACCTATCGGACACAACAACAAATCACATCTTCCATAGCATACAATTCTTATCATCAGTAAAGGAGAAACCTCATCAATACAAGGTAAACCTGATTTAAAACAGGAGTAAATTCTCACTATAGTATTCAATTTTGTAAAAATCAGTGAAACACACTAGCAGCACACCAAATCAAAGGTCCATCGGGTTAACACTTGCTTTTTGATTAATAACACTTTATTAAACCTCATATCTGATCATCAGATGCATCTCATTATGCATTAATCAGAAATGTGATGTGTCCTTCATCAAATAACAAGAGCAGAGGTATCAATGTTTATGTACCAAAGACATTAAACACTAGAGGTAACTTTCAGTTGTTCAATATTTATAGATGACATATGAAGTTTAAAATCCCAATCATTTGCATATTTGATATTTACCCAGGGTCATAAGTGTAAAAGATTAGCAGCATCATAATCAAAGAAATGGAGTACTGCAGATAAATTCTTCCTAGAATATAGATGGCAAGAAAAACAATGCAGTCAGAGTTCAATTGCTGCCTAGAATTTTGCTGTCCTTGTTCAAAAAATTTTAATGTCCTTATACCAAAGGATCATAAGCAAATGCGGAATGTGCAGGTGCGGCAGGAGAAGACATAATAAAATCTCCTTATTTGGGTAAGTACCTTCTCAACTTCCAATTTGGGTGATGAAAGTTCAGATCCATTTATCACATAGTGCTCTACATTTTGATGCATGTCTTCCACCAGGCTATTGCGGAAATTAGAAATCATAGAATCTCTTGTCTGTATAGGCAAGCCGTCAGACTTTTGGAGAAAATTTTGATTAGTTTCCATTGGATTTACTTCACTATGTACATGAACTGTGTCAACAGACTGAAATGGTTTTATCAAGTTCGGAGAAGCAGAAAGGGAATTGGCAATTTGATCCCCAGTTTTTATCCGCTTGCTTTGAGGCCACGAACCCATGAAGTAGGAATCTGCATCTTGTTTATGAGACACAGCTAAGCTCAAATCTTTTCGTACAACTTTTGTAATATTTTCATCAACCAAAAGAGCACATTTGTCCATGCAGCCTTCAGATGAATCCTTCATGGATTTGAAATCTTTGCAAGAAACTTTCTGTTCATTTAGCACTGTGATCCCATTGAAGGAATTCAGATGTCCTATGTTATCAACAGATGCTACTTTATCCATGATGATTTTTGAACAATATGGAGAGGCAAAAGTTTGCTCCTCCAGTGATATATCTTGTTTTTCATTATCAAATACAGGACCAGAGGTTTCATTCAAGCTGCACTCTCCCACATCGTCAAAGTCAAGTTGTTTGGGCTTTACAAACATTAAGCATTCAGTAGATGGTCTTTGCTCAATAAGATGTACTCCAACTTGAGTACCGTCTAGGCTGGGATCGGACATAACATGATAGTTGCCACTGACCCTCTCAACCGGAATGTCAGAATCCATATACATTTCTAACACAACTGAGTTGTCCATTTCCAGACCATCAATGCTGTCACTTTCTGTAGAAGACAGAACTATTGCTCTAGTACCCAACACTTCCTGAAGTTTAGTTCCCTCTCTTTGATAGGACCTTAACGGTGATGGTGGTTGTGAGCACTCACCAGAGGGTGCAAGTCCAAAATTATCATTCCCTTCAATAACAGAAGAGACATCAATTCCCGAAAGTTCATTCACTCTGATATGTTGCTCAGTACTTCTGTCCCTTGTTATTCTACAACAATAAGTATCAACTCTCCCCTCATCACTCTGACTGTCCCAAGTTCTGGCTTTAAATTCTTGATGATTTATGTTGGCATTATCAAAGGATTTAACCAATTCCTGTACGTTATCAAAGTCATTGAGCAACTGATTTTGTTTCAAACAATCTACTTCCTTATCACTAGTATAACAGTTCTTCACTGGTTCTTGGCCGAAATTTCTAGATTGCAATATACTTCCAAAATAAACAACATTACTTTTTTTTTCATCCCTCTGGTTACCACATACATCCTCCTTGCTCATTCCACGACTTCCATTACAAATGGTAGGTGAAGTGTTATCTGATTCTGATAATCTCTCAACAGAGTTAGAATCTAATTTGTCGATTGACTCTCCAAGTCTACTGTTTTTGTTGGCAACAAAGGAAGATTTGCCAACATCCAAGGGCTCCTTTATAGAGCTGGGTTGAGGGCTACCAGGGAAAAGTATGCCACTCCTTTTGGAGCCCTTGCAATCTCTCAAAATAACTTCTGCTTCACAAATTGGATCATCAGCAACAGGAAAAGGTTCGAACTGCTCGTCAACATCCAAGGGCTCCTTTGCAGAGCTAGGTTGAGGGCTACCTGGGAAAAGCATGCTACTCCTTTTGGAGCCCTTGCAATCTCCCGTAATAACTTCTTCTGCTTCACAAATTGGATCATCAGCAACAGGAAAAGGTTTGAACTGTTCATCAACATCCAAGGCCTCCTTTGCAGAGCCGGGTTGAGGGCTACCGGGGAAAAGTATGCTACTCCTTTTGGAGCCCTTGCAATCTCCCAAAATAACTTCTGCTTCACAAATTGGAATATCAGCAGCAAGAGAAGGTTTGAACTGTTCTAAAATATCATTACCATGGTTTGAGTGCTGTGTTAATTGATTGACAGAATTGGTCAAGCCATCTTCTTTTGCAACATTGGAACAATTGCCACATATACTCCTGGATCCATTGATTGAGCCCTTTTTCTGGCTACAAGTTGTGCATGTCGTAGGTCCTCTATTATGGATATCCCCAGAATTTCCATCACCCCTAGATTTTTCTGTTTTAGTCGCTTCTTCCATGCAAATTCCATTACTGGCATCAACAGGTTTTAGCAAGTTAGGATCACAGGCATTGTCATGCTGTAGGGATGCAATCCCAGACCCCACAACTGGAGTAGAAACATTGTCTTCTGAAGGACGGGGTTTAACAGGTTTTGCACTGCTACGAAGCCGCAAAGCCCGCTGCCTGGACTTTGATCTTTGAATGTTTGCTAATGATTGAGATTGGTCAGGGCAATTGTCCAATAAACTTTTGTCTGTACAACCCCGAGGAGATTTAACACTAGAACCCATGTCAACGTCATTCGAAGCGTGAAGTTTGGTGGATAAATGATTCGGTAAAACATGATTATGAGATGCAGCGACGTGTGTTTGGAAGTTAAAAGTGGAATAACGGGTGGTGGGAGGTTGAAAATGTGGAACTAGGAATCCTGATAGTAGAAGCTCTTCTTTGTTTAACTCTGCAAGAAGCAGGAAATGTTTTTGAGAGATTAAGCAAATAGAAAAAATCTAAACATCAACTAGAGTGTACATTGAAACTCAAAGCTCAACTATGACTCTGAGGCCAACAACCAAGAGATTCAATGGAATTTCACAATTCAAGAACCCAAAAATGGCAAGAAAACCCCCCACTCCTCCACCAGCACTTAATTTACTAATATTCCACACTATTGAGTGCCAAAGGAAAAACCACCTAACAAACACTAATTCGTCAAAAATTGAAGCATATTTGTATAGAAAGAAGTGGAGAGAGAGAGAGAGAGAGAGAGAGAGAGAATGAATCGAAATAGATAAACAAACCGTTGGCCTTGGGAGGGAGAAGGAAAGGAGGAGGTGAGATTCCGGCGAGAATGCATTTGGAAGCGAGGTGGTGGTCGAAGGAATCGACCATGTGCTTGGCTTGCTCCACCATCCACTTCTTCCGTTCGAATATCTCCACCAACATCTTCTCCATTGCCGCCGTCGTCGTCGCCATGTTGTCTTCTGGAAGATTTGAATTTGGATTTGAAATTTGGTGGGGGGCTGTGTTACATTGGTCTTCTTGGACTTGAAACTACCAAAACAGCCTCGCTTCTACATTTAAACTACTATTCTGTCACTGAGTGGGTCCATTTAAACTAAATACAGAACACGTGCATTACAAGGCCATAGTAGTTAGATTCTTCTGTTTTTTTATTATAATTTTTTAGTTTTTATCTATAGTTTTTTTAAATAAAAATAAAAATATATTTGGTTATAAATATTAATATAGTTATATTTTTATCATTGATAGTAATTACATATTAGATAAAATTTAATGATAATTTTTTAATTAAATAAATTTATTTAATCTTTTATATAATATTTATTAACAAATTATTAATAAAATTATGTTATTTTAATAAATAGATAATTTAAAAATTAAAATTTTATTTATAAATTAATATTTATTTGAAATATATTTTAATTGTTAAATCAAATTTTATTTGAATATTTATATAATTTAAAATTAATTATATTTATTAATAATTATTAAAACTTATTTACATATAATTTAATTATAAAAATTAAATTAAATTATTCAAAAATTTTATAATTAATTTTAATTTATTAAATATATAATCTTAAATTAAACTATTCATAATTTTTATTAATAATTAAATAATTAAATAATATATATTTAAATGATAGTAAATCAAATTATGAAAAGAAAACAAAAACAGGAAACAAAAATCACTTTTTGTGATTTTCATAATTTTGAAAATTGGAAGAAATCAAAACCAAAAACAAAAATTAAAAACTCAAACAAACAGATTTTTTTACTGAATTTGAAAACAAAAACAAAAAATTAAAACAAACACCACCTTCATGTTCAAATTGATATAATGCTACTTGTAAAAGGGCAATAAAGAACTAAATGTTTAAAGGGTGTTTGGTTTTTTTTAAAGGTTTTTTGTTGCTGTTTTTGTAAAAAATGAAACAGTCTCACAAAACTTGTGTTGGTTAAAGATGTTTTCGTTTTTTGTTGTTAAAAATAAAAAATATGACAATGATTTTTTGAAAACGTAAAAAATATGTTTCGATGCATTTTGAAAATAGGTTTTTATATTTAACGAAAATGATTTCCCTGTGCCAACTCCGTCTTCAGCCTCTTTTGCTATTTCTCCGTCACTGTGTCTTTGTCATCTTCTGCCTTTTTTTGCATTTTCTACCGGCTGTAATTTCTGTATCTTCTGTCGTATTCTGCCCTTTCCTGTGTTTTCTACCGTCTGTGATTTCCAGGTTTGTTTTCATTTACTTATGTGTGCGTTGTAACTCGTTGCTCAACTACTGTTATTTACGTTGAAACATAACAGGTTCATCACCTTATCCTCTTCGAAATCACGCAAGAGAATGCATGTTATGCTACTACTGTAGCATAATTAATTCATTAAATTCATTAACGTTGTTTTATTTCATAAGAGAGGCACTTCTTATGTTTCTCACTTGACAGTGATCAGGGATAGCATAACGACATGATACCTGTCTCAGATATGCAACTTGATCACCTAAAACATGTGCATAATTAATTCATTAAGTTCATCAACGTTGTTTTATTTCACAAGAGAGGCGCTTCTTATGTTTCTCACTAGACTGTGCTCAGGGATAGCATAACGATGTGATACTTGTCTTAGATATGCAACTTGATCACCTAGCTGAGGGATATAACGATATCCATCCTCGTGCTTTGACAAATCTGAAATGGAAAAAATTAATAGAAAGCTGTAGTATGAAAGTATCTTGCATGTCTTGAGTGAAGATGGGATCATTTGTTCACCTTTTCTAATGATAAAGTAAAAAGGTTACAATTTCAGGGATGTCTAGTTCATTAGTAAGAATTAGCTCCGATGAACAAGTAGTTGTGCTCCTAGTTTGGAGCATTGATAAGTATCTTAAAGCACCTGATATTTTGGTGTTATCATTATTCATGTTTGTATTCACGTTTCTAATTGGTCAAGGTACTCCTTGACGGCTCTGTTTCTGCAATAAAATGCTTGTTTCATTTAAGATCACCACTATTTAGAACAGGATAGTACTTTTTGAAGCTATAGTTTTGAATTGTTGCTTAAATGGCAAAAGCTTTAGAGGATTTCCTTGAAGCCATATAATATACTGACATAAAGAGAAGTGGTTTCTGAGATAAGAAGATTGCGTGAAAGAGAAAAAGAAGAGAGCTTGCGAAGAGGAAATAAGAGTGAATAGTAGGGTGGTCCAACATATTAATTTGTCAATCAATGAATAGTGAGGGGAGAACAAAGAATTGCGTGAAAGAGAAAAAGAAGAGAGCTTGCAGAAAGGAAATAAGAGTAAATAGTAGGGTGGTCTAACATATTAATTTGTCAAATTAGTGAATAGTGAGGGGAGAACAAAGAGTGACGGTAGAGAGAAGCTTGTGGCAATGAAGAGAGCCGAAGTGGGGCTCTTGGCTTGACCATCATGCATATATTATGAATTTGCTTAAATTTATATCTTTATTTTTATGCTATAAAATCAAATTTACACCTTTATTTTTGTTCAATCATTTCCATACACTTTATGCAATTTAGCATTTAATATGGTTGTCTCATGTTTATTTTGAACCATGTTTACCATTTAGTACTTTGTAGAAATTGTTATGATTCATGTCACTTATATGTGGTTACATTTAGTGATGGAAGGATTGAACAATATGAACGATTCCAATGATTGTGTGGAAATAAATGAAAAAGATGGGGTATGAAATGATACCATAGAGATGTATTTAATCTCTTTGACGATTTATGAAGTGAAGAAGGGAAATTGAACGTCTAATATCTTTTCCAAATCTGGTTGGAAAAATATTAAGGCAAAGCTTCAAACAAAATTCAATAAGGAGTATACTGATATTCAATTAAAGAATAAATATAATGGATTAAGAGCTAGATTGAAGAATTTCAAGAACTTATTGAAAGAAACAAGAATCGGCTACAACTTCCTTATTGATGAAGTTAAAGCTACAAATGAATATTGGGAAAATTTATTTAAAGTAAAATATGTCTTTTTATTAATATATCATATTATATAATATTTATTCTCATATTCATTTTTCATCATTATAGGTGCATAAAATGGCTCACAAATTCAAGAAAAAAGGATGTAAGGAATTTTCAAACTTGTGCCGTATTATTGGAGATACTATTGCAACTGGTGTGCATGCACATCTATCAACTAAATCTCCATCGAATAGTACAAAAGAAGAAAATGAAAATGATGTTGATGAAGATTACTCGTATAATGAAAAAGAAGATCAAGATATAAGTTCTATATCTAAGAGAAAGAAATCTCCTAAGAATAAGAAGACAAAGAAGACACATTTTAATATTGTAAAAGAGGTCTTAGTTGTACTTGGTTAATAATCAAAAAGGAAGAATGATTTACTTGCGAAAAACTGAGTGAAACATCATCCACCGCAGACAGTAGATCTCAAGAGTGTAACATAATGATGCATGTATGAAGTCCTTAGATGAATTAGGTGTTGACGATGTGCAATATAGAAAAGCGATAATGGCTTTACATGATTCTTCACTTTATAGGGATATTTTTATGAAGATGACAGATACAAGGAAGCTGCATTAGATTGTATCACTTTAGTTATATTTTCATGTTATTGCATATCGAATTCTTATTAATTTGATACTTTTATTTTAAACATTATTCCATAGTTTGAACATTTTAAGTTTGTGATTTATATGAATATTTGACTTAATGTATGATTATTTTGTCTACATTTGGTTAAACTTTTTGATTAAATGTTTTATTAATTATTTAATGTTGTCATTATAGATACATGAATTTCTTATCAGAATTTGATGATGAACGTAAGAAGGTAATCATTATCTCTAGTTGGGGGAGAGAACAAATATTTTCATTTACAAAAGCAACCATGTAGAACTTCTACTCTACCAGGTCATGATTGGATAATGAAACTTTTGAATGGGAATCCCACAAGGATTTATGAAAACTTAAGAATGAGAAAGATAATCTTCTTGAGCTTATGTGATGAGTTGAAGAGTTTAGGAGGGCTAAAAGGAACAAGTCATTTGACTGTGGAAGAACAAGTATCAATTTTCTTGATGACTATAGGGCATAGTGAGACAACTTGAGTCAATGCATAACGCTTTCAACATTTGATCTGGACAATTTTGAAGTACTTTTGTAAAGTCTTATATGCAGTTAATCATCCTGCGAAAAGATTCATTACTCCACCATCTTTTACTAATAAACCTCCTGAGATTAAACATAATTCAAAATTCTTTCCATATTTTCAGGTACATTAATATATTTAATTACTATTTTAATTATGTTTTTATGATTAATAATTATTTTACTATATATTTTAATTAGGATTGTATAAGAGCAATATATGTTACACATATTGATGCACATGTTCCAACCAATGAATAAATACCATATAGGGGCAAAAGAATTAATCCAACCCAAAATATTATATGTTGTTGCTTATTTGACATGCGTTTTACATATGTAATAGCTGAATGTAAAGGTACTACAAATGACTTTGAGTTCTTTTAGAAATAGTGACAAATCTAGCAAATCAATTTCTTATCCACAAAGTAATATATTATTTTAAATAAACATAGTAATTATGATTCATTTTAAATATTTTTTGTTAACATTATGTTATTTATATGTTAGGCAAGTACTATTTGGTTGATTTGGGTCATACTAATATGCCTGAATTTATTCACCATACCGAAATGAAAGATATCATTTGCGAGATTATAGAGGCAGAGAAAGACCTTAAGGTTCACAGGAATTGTTTAACTACATGCATTCTTCATTAAGAAATGTTATTAAAAGATGTTTTGGTGTTCTAAAAGCAAGATTCCCTATACTTAAAAATATGCCGAGTTATGATATGAAGAAACAAAAATACATCATTATTGCTTGTTGTGTTATACACAACTATATTAAAATGTATAGACAAAACGATGAATTATTTGAAAGTTATGATGAAAATGAAGAACAAATTAGAGAAAGTGAAAATGAAGATATAAGTTCTCAAGTGGAGTATAATATCATTCCAGAACAACTTCGAGGTATGTCTTGGAAGCAAGATGAAATTGTTAAATAAATGTGAAGTGATTATATTATTTCTAATTGATTTATGTTTCTTTTTGTAAATAATATTACTATTACGTTTTCAAGAATTATAGTATAATGGACATATTTTATTGATTAAAATGACTTAATATAATTTCTAATTTATGTAATTTTATTATATACAATTAATGTGTAATTTTTAATAATATTTGATTTGCATATATTTTAATTTTAGCTATAATGATAATTAATTAATTTAAAAATATAATGTATTATGTTATAATTATTACATATAAGAGTATAATTACAAAAAATAGAAACAAGATGATAAAACCAAACATGTTTTGTTTCTAGTTTTTAATTACAAATTTCAACTAAACGAGTTTTTGTTTTCAATTTTTATATTACAAATTTCAATCAAACAGGTTTTTTGTTTTTTTTTAAAGAAAAAAGAAGCCAAAAATAAGAAACAGAAACCAAAAACAACAACAGAAAAAATAGAAGTGGAATCAATCAGCTCCTTAATATTCAATTTGAATCTCATGAACTTTAGTCTTCTCCTTAATTATTTAACATTCTCTTCTTAGTGAATTTCATTAATGATAGATAAAATTAACCGTTAATTCTACTTCTATTTTTCTATTATGATTTTTAATTTTAATTTTAATTTTTTGTTTTTCTTTTAAATAAAAATAAAAATTTATTTGATTGTTAATGTTACTATAGTTATATTTTTATTAGTAATAGTAATTAGATTAAAGATAAATTATTTTTAATTAAATAAATTTATTTTAATCTCTTATATAATATTTATTAACAAATTATTAATAAAACTATTTTATATTAAAATGTGATGCATTAATGTTTAAATGAGAACCTTAAAACATTGGGTGCCTTGCAAGCACTACAAGAAAATAAGACAATCCGCGACGTTTTATTGATAAAACGTCACGGATTGTAAAGATTTTTTATGACGTTTAGAAAACGTCACGAAAAGTTTAAATTTTTCGTGACGTTTTATAAAAACGTCACAAATTTGTATCATCTTTTGCGACGTTTTATCAACAAAACGTCACGAAATAGAAATTGCGACGTTTTGTTGAATAAAACATCGTAAAAAAACATTTGCTTTTTTGTTAATTAAAACATTTTGAATTATGAGGTAGTAAGAATTGGGCGGAGAAGAGGAGAATTAAAATAACCATCGGTTTGTCTTTTCAAATTTCCTCTTTTGTTTTTTTTTTATCTCCTCTCTTTCTCTTTCTCGTTCTGCTTCTTGTTTCTCTCTTCTTCCCTATTTCTTCTTATTCTCTCCCAAATTTGAAACTCTAGCGAGAATCGGCGATTTTAGTTACAAAAAGCTTTGACCTCCGCCGAGTCTCATTCCGCAGTCGATGAGACCGATTTTTGAGTAATGGCATTGGTGGGGAGAGGAGGAGGAGGAGTTGCGACGACGGCCTTGGTGGTGGAGAAGGTTAGGAGGGGTGTGCAAACGGTGATATTCATGATGACAATGGTGCTATCCGGAATCTCGACAAAGACTTGGATTCGGAAGGGTTAGCTATAGATCCCAGAGAACAATGCACAGTGAAGTAAGTGGAAGAGTTCAAGGCATTGATTAAAGTCCTTCCAATCGGGGCATCTGGAATCACCGTTGTGGTGACTCTAAGCCAACCAACTTTTCCTGTGCTCTAAGCAAGCACTATGAAAAGACACTTTATTGGAAAATTAACCATTTCAGCAGCCTCGTATGGTGTTTTTTACAATCTTCACTTTGACCATATGGGTTGCAGTCTACGATGTAGTTTTAGTTCCAATCGTAGCAAAGATCACTAAGAGACCACGAGGACTTACCAACAAGCAAAGAATGGGTAAGAAGAATTGGATAACTCTGTAAAGTCGAGACGATGATGCATCAGAGGGAGAGGTAGGACTCGCGATCCTCCGACTGGCGGTGCGATTATACTTTCTTCTTTATTTTTCCACTCTCTGTCGCCTCTCTGTCTCAGCCTTCCACGACAAAGAGGTTGGTCTTAATTCCCTGCTCCTTCGTTCTTTTTCCATTGCCTCTTTCCTAAGCTTTAGTTTTTCAGCTTTTCAAAAAAATAGGGTTTAGGGTTTATCAAAATGGTTGAATTTTCTTTTGTAATTTGCTTTGACTCCTTGTGGGTAGACATCGATGGGGTCCCTAACTCGCAAATGGGTTGGATTCCAACAGTTCCCTGTTGCTACGCAGATCAAACTTGTTGAATTGTTTGGAAAATTGAAGGAGGAGGTTTCATTTCTGTCTTTAAGTATTGTTTACTGTTGGTTATGTTTTGAAACTTCATCAAATTGTTTTGGTTTTAACGATAATTTTGTCTTGTTTCCGTTTGATCGGGTTGCAGGGTGTGGGTAGTTTGACAATCCTTGTCGTGGACAAAGGTGGTGTTGGAAAATCTTCAACAGTCAATTCACTCATTGGGGAGAGAGTGGTCAACGTGAATTCCTTTCAGGTATTAATCTGCTCTGCCCTATTATCGGGATAAGTGTTAGGGATTTACATGTAATTGATTTCATACTTATGTATTGTAGTAACATTGTTTGCTTTCGCAATTTATTTTCTTGTAGCTTTTAGGTATCCCTATTTTTCTCCTCTTAAAATTTTATTAATTATGG
>JAOTAX010000198.1:42321478-42340524 GCA_025629825.1 Erythroxylum guanchezii
TAATGGATCCAGCTCTCGGGAAACCCCTATCCTTCCTCCTTTGATAAACATAACGGACTGCTGGCTTTGGCCCATCAGGATGCGATGAGAGATAGGTTAGATAAGAGAAGAAGAATGTGTGCGTTTTAGGGATTTAGGGTTAAAATTTTTATTTTTTTGCAGATATACCTTTAGAGTTTTAAAAATTCTAGTTGGTACGAACCGGTACTTAAACCTGGTACACATGACCTCCTATCTCATATCGTTTCTCGGTCAGTACGGTACGAGACGCAAAACCCTGGGCTGAGTACACATATATATTGAGTTCTTAGAACCTTTATTCTAGTAGAAAATAGTTTTAAACAAATTTAAATCTTATTCTAACATGATCTAAATTTTAGCTCTTATCTTTTGTTGTCAACTCAATTCCCGATCTTCATCCTACCAAATTAAGGCTTGTGGTTAACAATTTTTTCCTCTTTTTTGTCTTCTATATACTTTAAATTCATTTGTATCAATTCTCCCTGGCTTATCTAAAGTTGTTCTCGATGTATAATGCGATAAATACTTTCATATAAGCTTGGATTCAACTTTTGAAATTCTTATTCAAGAATACAAGTACTGTAAAAAATTGGTCTTCCTTTCCACTACAAGAAATTGTCGATATCCTCCAGGTTTTATGGCTACAATTTGTTCATCAAGAACATTGTCAATTATCTCTTTAAGATAAGGAGTGCTTGTAAGTCTTAGGGTATATTTGGTTGGCAGTTTTATAATGGAATGGAATAGAATGAGAT
The DNA here is from genome assembly GCA_025629825.1 of Erythroxylum guanchezii. Taxonomy (NCBI): domain Eukaryota; kingdom Viridiplantae; phylum Streptophyta; class Magnoliopsida; order Malpighiales; family Erythroxylaceae; genus Erythroxylum; species Erythroxylum guanchezii. The sequence goes on from JAOTAX010000198.1 coordinate 42,322,255, forward strand.
GGAAGAGGAGAGTTTCATATTACATCTCATCCCATTCTAAACAGTAAAAATGGAAAACTTCAAATTTGAAAGGTTTAGGATAGAATGTAAAATGATACACTATATTACATTATAAACCCTTCATCTAAACAACATTTTACTATATTACATTATGAACCCTTCCATCCCTTCCAAACAACAATTTTCTAATATTATATCTATTTACGTTACATTCCATTATAAACCATTCCATTATATTCTATTCCATTCCATTTCATTTCATTAAAAACTTTACGTCTAACCAAACATAGCCTTATAGTAAGAGATTTGCTCATCTTGTCTATGATAAATAGTTAAGTCCACAATGTTAAAGATAAGACTTATTCCCATGTCACTTGGTAATTTCAAAACATAAGCATTAGTACTTATCTTTTTGATGATCTTATAAGATCCAACATTTCATAAATGATGTTTCTTATATTTTCTTTTTTGAAAATGATCTAGACGAATCTTAACCATTACCATATCTCCTTCACTGAATTTCACCAATCGATGATGTTGATCAACATGTTCTTTATAAGACAAATTGTTGGTTATTATCTTTCATCGTATCTTTTCAAAGATGTCCCTCATGTTTTGTGCAAAACCTTCAACTCCAACACTAGCTCAAATCAATAGGCTTCTTTGGTTGAACTCCTGAAATTATCTCAAAATGACTCTTACCAATAGACCTATTTGTAGAACTGTTGTATGTAAATTTTGTTGCAGGAAGAATTAGGTACTAATCTTTTATATTGTCTCCAACCAAACATTTTAACAAGTCTTCCATGTTTTTATTCACCACATCTGTTTGTCCATCGGTTTGGGGGTGGTAAGAACTTTAAAATTGAACCTTAGTGTTTAATGTTTTCCATAGAGTTCTTCAAAAATAACTCATGAACTTTACGTCACGATACGATAGTTAAAGGTAATCCATGGAGACGGACAACCTTTTGAAGAAAATTTTAGCAACATGGTTAGCATCATAGGTCTTGGAACATGAAATTAAATGATTTATCTTGAAAAACCTATCTACTACCACAAAAATAAAATCATATCCTCTTATAGTTTTGGGAATTCCCAAGACAAAATCCTTACTTATGTCCTGCCATGGTTCATGAGGCACAAGTAGTGGTGTGGATAATTCAGAATTTGGTTTCCTTCCTTTAGCTAATTGACATGTTCGACATTGCCGTATAACCTTGACATGTTCTACTTTGAAGAGGGCAATAAAAGCGATCTTTAACCATTGTGATGATTTTATTTCTTCCAAAGTGTCTTGTTGCTCCTCCTCCATGTACTATCAGATTTTGTATAGCTGAAATTTTAAGGTTTGATTACTGAAAATTTAGGTTTAAGATTTCAGAGTTTAACATACTGGAAGTTAGGATTTTGGTTGCTGGAATTTTGTGGCAAACACAAATGATAAAAGGTAGGAAACTAAGAATTACTCATAAGATTTAAGAATCACTCTTAGAGAAAAACATCACACCTTCTAATTGGAAACTCAAGTTTTAAGAAAAAAATTTAAGATTGCTTATATTATTGAAGGGCTGAGTACACATATATATAGAATTCTTAGAATCTTCATTCTAGTAGGAAAGGGTTCCTAATAATTTAAATCTTATTCAAATAAAAATACTATAAGTCTTAAACAATTAAGATAACATATGTAAAATAGAATAACATATTTAAGTTACTGCTACTTCCTATCTAATAAGGAATCCTAACATAGTCTAAATTTCAGCCTTATATTTTGTTGTGAACTCAATTCCTAATCTTTATCCCATCAAATTAAGGCTTATGGTTGACTAATTTTTCTTCTTTTACTTCTTCCATATACTTAAAGTTCTTTTGCATCACTCCCCTTTCTTAGACCAATTCTTTTGTTTCTCAGATTGATGCACAATTTCTGGAGGTTTTAGCATTCAGGTGAAAATTTCCATACAGTTTGACGTAATAAAGTCATCAAGCAAACATCTTGGATATTCTTGTAGTTAGCCTATCTGAACATTAAGTAAGAGTCTTTATTTTCAGTCATTTTGATGCGTTGAGATGTTTCCTTACAATTTGCAACTTGCAGGCAGTTACATAAATCATATTTTGGCAAGTCGGACTTGTTCTTCCTCTGCATGATGCGCCCTTTGTCTTATGACATCCAGAAACAAGAAATTGAAATTGAAGCCGCTCAGGTAAGTGTAAACAATAAAATGAGACGATAAATACTATAAAAGATACAACCTCTATTATGGTTTTACTCAGTCTAGAAATTCAAAATTATCAGACATATATCGTGTGGTATTAGAAATACTAAAAAGAGAGCTTGTATTAAGTTTCTTTGGAGTTATTTTAATAGAGCTGTCATATAGATCCTGCTTGTTCTTAACAATTAGTCATATAGATCCTGCTTCTTGCCTAACAATTAATCATATAACAGCCTGTGTTGAAAAAATTCAATAGAAACTGAATAAGCATTTCTTTTTTAGTATTTCTATTACCACAAAGTGTACATTACATAGTTTAGAATAGTAAAAGTATTTTTTAGGATGAGCAAAACTACAGAAAAGATCTGCATCTTTTACCGAATAAATATTATGCAACATTGGTTTACCCTCTCAATTTGCTTTGCATCTCTGAAAATTTTTGGTATATTATTTTCTTTTCTCCATGGATATGGGCATGGCTCTTTTGAGTTGTCTGAAAGACAATGATGTAGGTTCATAAAAGAAGATGACTAAATATGTTTAGTTTTTAGCGTAAGAGCATGTTCCTCGTAACGTGAAAAATGATCTGTGTGATGTCTTGCGTCATGGTGCTAGTCCGGTCATTCGCTGTATTCTTTTAGAAACTGATAAAAAATTAGTAACGCTTTTCTCATCTTTCTTGGGTTTCTCTGGAATTTATTCTTGTACTGGGGATAAGATTGAACAGCTGATTAGTATACCAGCTGCTGCCAATTTCATGTTGATTTGATTTGTGTTTCATCATTGTCTTTTAGGTATGTTGTGGAAGCTAGCTGAAATGTGGAGAATGCAATAGCTGATAAAACTTTCTCATCCAGTTTCTATTTTTTTATCACAGTGGATGCCGTTGGAGGAATTTGCAGCTCAACCTTTTGCACAGAAACATGACATTTTTAAGTATATCATCCGTTTATGCTTGGCAAAGGTAGACACAAATTATTCTGGATTTCATCCAGTGCCCCTCAGCTCCATTTTGGACGATAAGACAAGTTATTTGTATGCAAACTTCAAGGATTTGACGCTGTCAAGTTCTTCTGATTGCCCATAGATTAGGGATATTATTTCATTTATTGATGTCTGGCTTGGTTTTGAGGGAGAGCCAGTATTGTTACCATCAAGTGCGGATGCTATCTGTCAACTACACCCAGAAGGATCCACTTTGCATTCAGCTTCCTGGAACGTAGTTCCCAGTGGATATATTTGCAATGGGGGTCAAGTAATTTTTTACGCTGTTGAAGATGACAAGTCAGTGTTTAATATTGTAATGTATCCGTTAGAACGATACATCTTGTAATAACACGGTTCAAATAGCATCAATATTATTACACTACCAAGGACAAATTAATGGGATAAGCTTAATGATATTCTCGTCACTATGGTAAACATATTTGTCTGTATTTGGTCTACCATTTGTCCAGGGATGTGAATTTATGCTTGCAACTTCCACAGAAACATGACAGGTGGTATGCCATGCGGCAGAACATCCGGAATAGAGAAGAAAAAGACATGACTGAGTTACCAAGTTATAAGTCTGTACTAGGATGAACGGTTCTTTAATCATCTGTAACTCTGTTATTGTCAGTTTGATAAAAAAACTCCTTTCCGATCGCAGATAGTCGGTCTTTGTTGTTGTTCAGGACAGACACATGTCACCCACAAGTGTTGCTTTTCTTTTTACACTTTCTATGTCAGTCTTGAGTTTTGAATGCATAGAATCCAGGAAAGTTTCCAGAGATAATGTCTTCCCCTCCCCAGTTGGTTGTCTGAATTGTACAATTTGTCAATACCCATGCCAGCCTCTTACTCCACCGCCACCACCACTTCCTGATTACCCCGTATATGCCTCTCCACCACCACCACCACAACTTCCAGGCTACCCAGTTTATGGTGCACAACCACCGCCCTCCTCAATTCCCGGTTATCCTAAATACGGTTCTCCACCTTCATCACCGTCTCAAGTCAATTGTACGCAATTTCCAGTGCAGTGCTGCCAGAATCCTCCTCCTCAGCCTTTTGTGTATCAGCCATATGAAAACTTCTCTGCTCCATGCTCATCTCTGCATATCACTTCAGTTTTAGCATTGATATTATGTAATATTGCTCTTCTGCTCTAGAGTTTCATGCTCTTTTCTTTCCAAGTTCGTTATATGAGCACATAAAGCCTTGTATTGCTTCAAATTTGTAATAAAGCCCTGTTTATAGAGGCCTGTAAATGTAGTGCTTCATTTATGGGTTTTCTAGACATGGAGACACTGAACAATATGCTTTTTCCTTTTAACATTAGTCTAAAATTAAGATTTAAACGTGAGGTTTATCTTCATTTCTTTGAGCTACTAGGTCCAGCGATTCATTCTTATCCTTATACTTGGGCAAGATGAGTTAAGAAACTAAAGCCTGATTTCTCGTACTTTTATTCTTATCAAAATACAAATTTCACCAAACTGGGAAGTACTTTTTAAACCCCACCACCACCAAGTAAATAATAATTTGCCTCCACTTGTTAGCATTACATTTGTCCTTATAGTCTAACGAACAGATTGAACAAATGAGATTAACGACAAATAAGATACAGGGAGTTGTGGGGGCCTGGAGGAAAGGTGGGGGGATGATGGAAACGAGAGTATTTGACAAGTAGCAAAGAAATACTTGACACGTTTGAATTGCACTGTATGCTTGTTACGTTTAATTTTGACTTGCTTCCAAATTTGTTTGTCCTGTATCTTGACTACTTGACAAGTATCTCACTGTCATCAGAGAAGAAATTTATGACCTTGTGACGTACACATACACCTCGGGATCCTGAACCTCTCCTCCTACCTTCCAAGTGGGATACTCATTTCCGTTAGTTGTGGTGTTGCTTGAGACCGGTATTCTGATCTTGCTTTTCATCACGTGAACATTCATTCCTCAGTAAGGAGCTTGGGCTTCCATTTTCTATTCAATTATGCACAGTATATGAAAGTTTTGTATGGCTTGCTTTTGGATCGACACTTGCTTGTTTACAAACATCAAACTGGCTTCTTTAGATATAGGTAGTATACTTTTTCCTTCAGGTATTTTGAGACCGTTGGCAGGTAAAGCAGTAGAAGCTCCCCTTTACACTGCTGTTTTCAGTTACCTCCAAACATGTTCAAGCCAAAAGCTTAATCAAGCTACAAAAAATCCAGACTCAATATTACATTGGTAAATGTCCATTTGGAATATAAAGCCGATAGCTCTACAGTATTAAACTACAAGATAAGTGAATGCAAACCACCAAGTCTTGGAACAAGTGGGAAAGAAAAAGAAGAAAAGAAAAACTTACCACACCAAAAATAATAAGAAAAATAAACAAACAAATAAGCACAAGCCTCGATGATTAATCAATTCTAGCCCATCAAAGCCGGGCTTATTTCCCGCACAAATTGGTCAAATGAACCATCCGTTATAGAAGACACATTAGAAGTCCCAAGAGCACACTCATAACCATGGCAACAGATCTGCCACCATCCAGTCTCATACCATTGTTGCCGTCAGCTGTTTGATCAGCTGCACTATCTGCCCCTGGTGCATCAGCTGGAGAGTCTGATGGTGATGAGGAAGCGTGCTTGCTAGCCTTCGGGGTGTCGGCTGCCTTATCCACTGCTGGGGCTGGAGCTGGTGTTGGTGCCGGTGCATCCTTGAACAGCTCCTTGGGCAACAGGACCTTGTCAATTGTGTAGATTGCAAGTGGCTGCTCATCCATAAGGGTCCCGGTTATTCTTGCCGTGGTACTCTTTGTCTTTAATGTCACTTGATCACCATCATTTTGTACAGTGAAATCATACTTGTTAGCCCCATCAGTGGCTAAAGTGTTCATTAGCCCGTTGTTGGCTTTCAACATAGGCATAGATTCATATACAGGCACGCCAAAGAATTCAAGGAATGAGACTTTGCTTGCAGCTGTCAAGTTCTTGAACCTCGGCATGAAGAGTTTGAATGGATCGTCCAGAGGGCAAAACACAGTCAATCCTCCATCAATATTATCCTGAAAACAGTCATCAGTTGTTGCATCTGAAAAAACTACATAGAAAAGCCAACGGCTTTTTGACAGGTTCATTGTAACCAGTGTAGACGATAGTAAACAAGCAAAGTTGTCCTATTTCTGTATCAAATGATTCAAATCACATTCTTCCCACATGAAAAGGGCCTGTCAATTCCTATGCTGCTGTCACGTACTTTCCTTTTTTTATGCTTCTTCTGATCAAATTTTCTCTTTTATAAGCATTTCATAAATTGCCATCAAACTTCAAAGCTATCAACTTTTTCGGTATGTGAAATGGGAAGTGCTTGCAATGTCACGACTTATCAATTGGAGGCTTGCCAAAATAGAAAAACATCCCAAAGATTCCTAAACCTTGAAATTCACTACACTAGATCAAAGCCCCCTTTATTTTCACTTACACCTACAAATAAATTAGACACTTGATCCATCAAACAAGTATTTATTCTGCAACGAAGTAAGAGGTTTAGCTCTCAACCAACTGCTTTTAGTGTACTTCTTGTTGGCAGTTAAATTAACAGTTAGCAGTTCAGTAGTTACCTGATATGTCTTGGAAGCTTCAGGATTTGCCAGTAAAGTGTCAGCGAACACTTTACACCCATGAGCCGACATTATACCGGTCAAGTTTATCTGACTCGGTCCCGGAGTCGGCGCCTCCGCCACCGCCGACGGCAACACCTTGCTGACCTGAATAACCGAGATGTTGTACGGAACCTCCTCAAGCGACTTTACAAAGAACACATCAAGGGTACCACCATTATCCTGCGGCCCAAGCGCCACTTTCCCACCTTTCATGTCGGTGATATTAACGAACCCGGAAGACCCCGGCGCCGTTCCGGTTGCCTGAAACATGGTGGCGGCGAGGGCTGTGCCGTTGGTGATCTGGTGAAGCTTCTTGGCGCCGAAGTAATCGAGGAGTATATGTAGTGAGAGGATGTTTTTGATGGTGTAGATAGAAGGGTGTTTGGAGAGGAGGTCGGACATGACGGCGTTGTCGACGGCGAGAACGGTGATGGTGGTACGGGAGTTAATCTCAGCGGCGAGGTGGGTGGCGGTCAAGTAGTGGTTGAAGGTGGAGAAATCTGGGTGTTTCGCCAGAAGGCGAGTGATGTTGTGTGCGTTGGACAGAGTGGTGGCCGTAAGGAAGAGGACAAGTAATAGTAAGGAGGGGAGTGGAACTGAAGAGAGCTGCATTGTGCTAGACTTAGAGTGAGTGGGGAGAGAGAGAGTGTCTGTTTAGGAGCTTTGTAGTTTGTAGTTTGTAGCGTGGTGCGGTATAAAATGCGGGTAAAGAGGGAGTAGGAAAAGGGTCTTAGATTTGTATCATATTACAATCATGGCAATCCTATTTCCATTCATACAGTTGAGTAAAATACTAAAAGAGACAACGGAGGAAGACAAGAATTGGGAATCAGAAGTTGGAAGCCTATGCTTCATTCGTTCATCATAGTTATTAGATTTAGCTTAGGAGGTCGAATTTATATGTATTGTGCGAACTTGAAGTCTGATGGAGACGTCAACATTTTATTTGGGCACTGTGTGTGAATACAATTAAGTTGTTCCTATTTATACATTATGAATATATGTTGTATTTGAGGTATGTGAAGTGTAATAATAGTTGGATGATATAATGGGATAAATATAATTTAATTGAGTATATAACACGGTCTCGTTAAGATGTAGAATCGTTTTAACTCCTCAATCAGCAACTTCGGTGCCAGAACTTAGATACCGAGCAAGTGGAGAAGGGATGGAAGAAAAAGGTACAAACTTTGAGAAAAACGTGAAGTTGAGTAAAGAAGCGTACGGGAAGCAGCAAATCACGTGGTTATGACTTATGGGAATCGCTTCCTCCGAAATCAAGGCATCAATGAAGTATCCTTTTCTGTTCTTTTGTACTCTTCTCTATATGATGATATCAATAGATTACAATCGGTACGTAATCACAATTCACACGCTTGGAATAATGCTTTCACGTCTAAAAATTCACCGTTTAAGATTACACTTTATTCAAAAATAGATATTAAGTATGTTTTTCTTCGTTCCCTAAACTCCATTTATTAAAGTATACAAATCAACCGTCTTGGTAAATAGAGAAGTCTCTACCATGAAACAAAAGTCCCAATGTTTTTGAGTTGTCTTACGTTTAGGTCTCCAGGAGTTCGACATGATGATCTTGTAGGCCCATTCCACAAATGCCTCTGATTGTGACCAATCATTAGCCTTTTAACACTGAAATCTTGATATGCACATACCAAATTCAGAAAGACCGTTCAATATATAAATTTTAGTAAGAGCGGCCCTACTACCGTCGGTTGATTTGGGCTGAAATGCCACCGGTGTTGTGCTTGACCAGTTGACAACAAAATGCATAACCTGGAACTGTCGGCAAGCACGGAACTTGTCAGTCAAACTGAGGCATTGTGGTAATTTAAGTCAATGTGGAGGTTTAATGGATTCGTAACGGGAAAAAAAACAGGGGAATCATCGTGCTCCACGAACTGACAGGCTGGCACGACTCACCAAAGAACGCCACGTGGACAGCTGGCGGTCAGTAAATCTCCACCGACAGCTTCAGTTGGAAGCATTATTGTGCTGGGTCAACAAGTTTTGTCTTAAAAAACGAAAAAAAGACCAAGTTAGGCTTAGCTAAAGCGCACTTGTGAAATTAAACAACGGTATTATTCTGAGCTGTACTTTTGTCTGTATTCCCAATTCTCCACGGTTTCATGTTCACCTCAATCTTGCATGCTAATTGTCTTCTGTACAATGTTTTATAATTATATGTACTGAAGTCATTTTGAAACTTCTGCTTATGTCATCCTTCTCTACTTTTGAGAGCTGTCCAATATAGGTTAGACCAGTGTTTTAAAAATCAGACCAAATCGGTCAGTTGGACAGGTTTAATTAGTGACCCGTTAGTTATCCGGTCCGGTTCACTTTTAAAAATTAGTTCTCAATTGAACTAGTGAGAATCGGTCAAAACCGGTCAATTGACAGGTCGAACCGGTCCAGTTCGACCGGACCGATTCGACCGATTCGACCACCGGTTCAATGAATTTATTATTATTATTTTTTATTATTTGGTATATTTTTGTATTTTTTTAATATTACTAATATTATATATAATTAAATATAATTATTGCATAATTACGACGTCACATAGATTTGACCAGTGGTTGAACCGATCGAATCGGTAACCAGTAAAGCCTCCGATTCGATATCTGTTTCGGGTTTCAAAATACTGGGTCAGACAAAACGAAAGCAACATAAACCACAAAGTCAGGAAATTGTAATTGAACGTAACCACTCCATCCAGCTCATCTCATTTCTTCTTATTATTATAATTTCTACCACATTAGGACAGTAATTTGGTCTAAATATGACACAATTTAAAGTTAAGAGATAAATTTTGGATGGACTCAAATTTAGTTGAATTTGGATTGAAAAATTAACAAGATTTGAGGCTTTAAATCAAATTCGAATTCAAGTTTTATAGTTTATTAGGGTTTAAAATTTAAAATTTTAAAATAAAATTTAAAGCTTAATCCCTATCTTAAGTAAAAACTTGGGACATATATTTTGTGCTAAAGGACTTTATAAAGCACAGGTGGAAACTGGTGAAATCAAAGGGCATTATTTCAATGCTACTGCAAGTACATGTGAAGAAATTTCCAAATCTCTGGTCCAAATCATGTGAGAAGTCATTATATTAGTTATTACTACGGGATGTCCCAATATCTTATCTATATTTAAACATTCAAAAGGTATCTTTTATTCGTTTTAATAAATTAAGATTTAATTGCAACCAACATAGTAATAAACAAATAAAATGAGTATTAAATTGGATTTAGATTATATTCAACTGTATTTCGATTAGAAGTATAGATTCAAATCACAAGACAACATTTTATTTAAACATCTCGTATGATATTGTTGCCCTAACCTTATTTGCGCTTCCGTTCTCTTAATTTATAATAAGAAACACTAGTTGTGAACTTCAAAAATCAATAAGGTTGGATAGACACTCCGAGGCTTACTCAATTCGTAGAATAACTTACTCTCTTCTTGAAGGCTTATAATTATTGTCTTTTAAGTATTGAGTTAGATACAGTATCATATATAATCTAAGAAGCACAGACACGGACACGGACACCGGTCACGACACGGACACGGACACGGGGACACACCAATTTCTAAAATTTAGTGGACACGGACACGTCATATATATATATTATAAAATTTAAAATTAAGAAAAAATTCAGAATTCATAATATGATATATATTGATTGATGTATTTTAAGACTTCTAACATCTTGATAGTTCATATATATTTGATACTTTATAAGCCTCTCTAAAAAAACATGGAGCATATACTCCATTAAGCAATGTCCGAGCGGTTTCCAGACGTGTCCGAGCTGTGTCCACCGTGTGTCAGTGGGTGTCCGACACGGACACATGTTCGACATGCGGACACGGCTCCACTTTGCCGTGTCCGTGCTACATAGTATATAATTATACGCAGGCTCACTTAAATTTCATTTAACTTTTTTCAATTCTTCTCAAAACTTAAAAAGTACACATCCCTCGAACACAATTTGGGTTTTTGAAACCTGTCGTGTATGTGGCTCATATATTGATAAAGGAGCAGGTGTAAGAGCGGAGTGGAAGCAGTTTTAAGATTTTAAATCATGTCCTGTTGTAACTGTACAATAGTTTTAGAGTTTTATACAAAAATTTAATGTACCTTATTTTGCTAATAGTTGAATGATATGAAAAACCGTTTTAATCTCGAAGATGTACATGGCATTTGGAATTGTATGAATTGAATTTAATTGCAGCATTGAATTCAATTCAAGTGTTTAGAAACAAAAAAAAGGGATGAGTTCAATTCATATAAATCAAATTCACCTGAAAAACATCGGAATTGAATTATGAACTGGGATTTCAATTCTTCTTTTGAACGTTGAAAATATCCTTCCAATAATACCCATCTAATCCTACCATCTATCTCTTCACCTCAAGCAGCCCCTCTCATTAAGAAACGGAACAACAACACCTTCTCCACGAATGAGCATCTCCCACCATATCCAGGTTTTCCCTTTTTCTTGTTCATGGGTGTCTTTTCCTTTTTTGTTTTTTTTGGTCTACTATGATCATTGTTCTCTTTTAGATCTATCATTCGATTTAGCTTCTCCTTTCATTTTCTCATCCTGCTTTCATTTTTTTGCATTTCTTGAATTTTCTGATGTAACGATCTTATGTCTCCTTATTACAGGAAGACATGTTAAACTTGCTGTGATATTATGTAATTTGGAGTGAAATTTCAAAAATTGATAGTGCCTTGTAGTTGTCAACGCAAAAGAACTATTGCTCATTCATGCATTTTTAAGCTTGCAAATTATAATAGTTTTCTATTGTCTTCATAGCTCGGTCTAGCCTAATGTTATTTGCAATCAATTTTTTCTTTTTATTTAAATAATGAACTTTTTTGATGATATCATTTATAATAAAATTGATGTTTATAACTTGCTTTATGTAAGTATGAATGTTTATTATTTAATAAGATTATGTTTTTAGTCAAGATAAAAATGTTATATGAAATAATTGAATTCATTTTGATTGTATTCCAAACAGTTTAATTGAATTCAATTCTAATAATATTGAGTTTGTTCCAAACAATGTAAATTGAATTTAATTCAATTTTATTAATATAATTGAATCCAATTTGTTAATGAATTTAATTCGAAGATTTCCAAATAGTTCGGTAAGAAACAAGTTATTTTCCAAATTTCGTTAAATTCTGTTATTTATTTTTCTTTAAAATCTCTTTTGTTGTTTATTTCTCAACAAAACCTATTACCATCGAATCAGGTTAAGTCTTGGTAAATGTGGCTGATTGGAAAGCATCAATACTTCAATAGTGAAGAATGATGATAGTTTGGCTGATTTGTGATTGAGAAGTTCGGCGAGGGTGTTAACGTTTTGGTTGAAAACTCTGTGAATAAGATTTGACGATGACTTCTCTTATGCGGATGAGAAATCAAAAGCGACACATCTGGCAGCATGTTGCGCTTTGCAGCCTGGAGGACTCGCAGTCTGTCAGTAGTGAGCTGCTACATGGAGACGTGGAGGCGAGGATTGGCGGCGTCTGGCTGCAGGCTAAAGTGAGCCGGTGAAAGAGGCGTTGTTACTAATAACAATTAGCGAAACGAACAGACGAAGAGAGAGAGTGAGATGGAGGAAAAAATAAAAATCGTGAACAAGAAGAAGGAAACGACGTCGAAGGAGTAAACATCGGAAAATAAGACAAACACGGGCCGAATCTACAACGGTTGTAACAAACTAGTTAGGATCGTAACACGTGTCAAAATTGTAATAGTCATAGTACTATTTTTATAGCCGTTGTAACGACAGAAGGGATATGGAAACATTTGAATTAAAGTTACCATTCTGCTTTTGTTTCTCTTGTTTGTTTCTTCTCTACATTCTAGAAATTATCATAACAGTCAGAGTGCGTGATCTTTGGCTCAGACACGTGGCAAAAAACACATGGGGAGTGGAGGTTAGGTGTTTAGAAGAAGGAATGAAAAACCTTCGGAAGGTACAAATGAGAAACGAAAAAGAAGGTACATCAAGCGAACAACCTTCGGAAGGTACATCAAATCCATGCTTTAGCAACTTATAAGGAGAACTCAAAAGTGACTTCATGAAACTCCGATGAGTTGGGAAACTACACCCTTCCAACCAAATTCAGCAAAGTTAGATTTCCCTACCTTTAATGGGAGTGATGTGAGAAGCTGGATTTACAGGTGCGAACAGTTCTTCACAATTAACCATAGTCCAGAAGAAAAGAAGGTCCAAGTTGCATCACTAGACATGAAAGGCATGGCGTAAAAATGATTCCAGCTAACAATTAAGAGCAGAAGTGGAGGGGAGTCAATGGGCTGGGAGGAGTTCATAACTACAATAAGATAAGAGGTTCGATGAAGAAATATTTGAAGACCTATCGGGGATTTAGGCATGCTCAAACAGGAGGGGTGGGTGTTGAATACTACGCACAGTTTGAAAAGCATTTGAACAAACTAAGCTTACTAGAGACTTATTTGACATCTTTTTTCTTGAAGGTTCTTAAGCAGGAATAAGAGCTCACAATGAAGATGATGGATCCACAATCACTTCAACAAACATATGCTCTCACCAGGAAAACATGAAGCTATAGTGGCTGCTAGTGTACCTATGTCTTTTGGAAAAGGAGGAAGAGCACCGAGGCGGGGAAAATAGGAGTAATTAGAGTGAACTCTACTTACAAGGGTGTCACCTTCCCGACCTAAAATAACCCTAAATCAGGTTTGCTCCCTACACCGTGACACTTGGGAAATGAAAACAAACCCGGTTACAACAAAAACTTGAGAGGTACAAAACCTATGAATAGTAGAGAGTTTGACAAGAAAAGAGGAAAAGGATTGTTCGGTGCAATGAAAAATATACGTCGAGACATAAATGCATGAAAAGGAAATTTCAATTATACATGGTAGAGGAGGAGGACATGATAGAGAATGAAGAAACTAATAGGGATGACAATAGATCGGGCTCTACTGACCTTGGGGCTACCCTGCCCTGACCCAAACCTGACATAAATTATTATTATTTAAATTCAAAACAATGTCATTTTGCCATTGCGAGCTCAAGACTACCATCCCTAGAAATTAATGAAGAAAAGGAGGAAAAGATATCGACTAACCCCATAGTATCCTTGGAGGCTACGTAGGGATTAAAAGACTAAGGCGTGTTTAAGCAAATGAGGGTGATTGGCAGCCATCAAAAGAAACAGTTGAACATTCTCATCAACAGTGGAAGTATCCATAACTTTCTTGACAAAGAACTGATCAGGAAGGGTAATATGGAGGTATTAGACATTCCTACGCTACGTATCACGGTGGAAGGAGGCTTAAAATTAAAATGTCAGCAAATATGCAAGAATTTCATCTAGAAGATCTAAGGTCTGAGGTTTACCACCGAGGCGCTTTTCATCAAATTGGGGGATGCGACATGGTTTTAGGCGTCCAATGGTTAGCGACATTGAATAACGTGATGCGCAACTTCACAGAATGAACAACGGAGTTTCAATGGGATGGTAGAACCTCATAATGGACAGGCAACCTAGAGGAAGGAGTCCACGAAATCTCAGGTAAAAGTCTCCATAAATTGATAACAAATTCAAGTAGGAACTCCCTGTTTATAACATTTAACACATCCAATAAAGTTCCACATGCAACATTTGTCTTTGGATAATAAAACAAATACTAGAGAAGAACTAGAAGGGATATTAATAGAGTTTTGAATGGTGTTCTAGGAGTCAAGGCAATTGACTCTGAAAAGAACTCATGATCCTAACATCCTTCTCAAACAGGGAGTCGAATCCGTTAACATACATCCATACATATATTCAGGCAGACAAACAGACACAATAAAACGTTTGGTGCAGAAGCTATTGGAGCAAGCTTTCATTAGGTCGAGTGTACGCCCATACATGTTATCAGTGATCCTCTTCAAAAAGAATGACAGTATATGGCATATATGCATCGATTACAGAGAGTAAGACAAGTAGACCATCAAAAGCAAATTTTCCTATTTCGGTGATTGAGAAATTATTGGAAGAATTAAAATGTTCAAGTTGGTATTCAAAACTGGATCTTAAGTCTGGGTATCATCAAATTCAGATGAGGGAAGAGGATATCCCCAAAATAGATTTCAAGACACACGATGGCCATTTTGAGTTTTTGTTAATGCCCTTTGGGTTTAGAAATGTGCCTTCAACATTCCAAGCCTAATGAATGAGGTTTTTAGGCCATACTTGTAGAAGTTCTTGTTAATCTTCTTTGATGACATCCTTATCTACCATTGCAACTTCGTGCAACATTTGGAGCATTTGGGAAAGTTTCTACAAATCTATAAGCAATAAGGACTCTTTCTTAACGGCAGCAAGTGTCTTTGGTGCCAGACAAATTGAGTGCTTGGGACATTCCATTTATGAAGATGGAGTTACGACAGACACCAGGAAAATCCCAACCATCTAAGTTTGACCACAACCTCAAATGCTAAAAGAACTCTATGGCTTCTTAGGACTGACAGGATACTATAGACTATTCATCAAACACTATAGGGTAATAGCCAAACCCTTGAGTGCACTACTAAAGAAACAAGTCTCAGAGAAATGGGATTAGTAGGAGGATCAATAGCTGGCATTCGAGAAGTTGAAGGAAATGTGGGTAAGAGCCCCCGTACTCGCATTCCCTGACTGCTCATGACCTTTCACCATGGAAACAAATGCTTGAGAAAAAGGAATAAGGGCGGTACTCTAGCAAGACGAACACCCCATTGCATTCCTCAGTAAAAAACTAGCCCCCAAATACCAAGGTATTTTGACATACTAGAAGGAGTTCCTAGCCGTCATCAAGGTGGTGAAACAATGGCACCATAATTTGAATAAGAGATTTTTTAGTGTTTTAAAAGACCACAAAATGTAACATCTCACTCTCCTAAGACATGTACCCGACATTCATGGTGATATCCAAGTACGTACCCTGCAAGGGTGACATACTAGAACGATCATTCAGCCAAAATTTATTACAAAACTTTTGTTTCTTTAAAACAAGGTACATGTAAGCGGAAATCACTAATCAAATCGGGCCCATGTCATTTAAAAATATTTCCATTTACAAGTTACAATTATTACAAACATTGGTATTCAACAGTCACTTGGGCCCATTTCAGATACAAAACACTTGAAATCAAAAAGTCATTTCGTTATCAAATCATTTACATACACTTTGTACAATTTTTGTAGAACATAATTCAAAAAATAAAATCACTAAAGACATATGCAGGTGCAAACTGATCTCGACCCTTAATCTATATCTGACCTCAGTGACTATACTCCATTTAGCCTAACTGAATTATTCCTCAGAACCTGAAAAATCACATTGCAATTTTTGATGAGTTTTGCAAACTCAGTGAGTGAACCATCATTGATGATTTCATCGGATTACATACACACATCACATATTTCACAGATATTCATTCAGAACATATAATTATTTTCAGATACTCACACAACATGGCATAACATATGGTCACTCATTACAGCTTTGCAAAGCATTCATGAATTTCAATCTTATATGAATGCTATAAGCATGAGATTTACATTCGTTCTATCACATACTTATACAAATATTGGGCCATAGGGCTTAGTCAGAACAGAATCACGGAGTATAGCTCTACTTGCAGAAACATATATAACAGAGCAAAGCTCTATGTGTAGAACATATATCATGGAGCAAAGCACTATGTAGAAGCGCTTCATACTGGCTACTCAAGTCACAACGTCGTTATCTTAGCATCAAATACTAAATATCTCATGTAACACAATATTATACAAATGCTCAGACAAAATTTTCATAGTTATCGGACCTAAGTTCGACATTCAACTTTTGTTGAGAATCAAATTTCATTTAGAAATTCATATCAAATCAAAACACTCCCAATGCATGCCCAACTATTAAACTTCTCGGACTTCAAGTCCGGAATTCAGAAGCAATTAACAAACAGTTCAGTAATATTGGAAGTTTAACAAATCAAATCAATCCTAGGAAATCATCTAGGTTAACTCATAGTTAGCTCCAATAAGCTATTGCCTGGATGGTTCGGCAATGTCTGACTGGTGTCTAATGATCTCCTCTATATCATACAAAACACATTTACAAATATCACACTTTTGCACAATTGTATAAGTATTCCTTAATGAACATCTACTTATATGAAATATGCACAATGCATGTTCAATGACAATTCTGGGGTACTTTATTGTGATCCTTATCAATAATTTATTCAGATATCAAAGCCCTCCTTAATATCATGTGTACTTACAATTTGGACCAAAACAAAGCAATGCCAAAACAATTTTATAACTTTATTGACTAAATATGATAAAGTAAATTGCAAAATTAGGTAACACTTTCTTCTAGAAAGTTGTTCTCCAATGTCTTAAGTTTCTATTGACACCAACATCATACGATTTGATTTAGTATTCCATAAGTTATACTCAATTTACTCTGTACTGTTCTATGAACTATAACTATACTTTGGATTAAACTTCAAATCGGATTATGTAATTCTTAGAGACAAAATTAACATTTAATCTCTTCAAAAAATTTGTATCCTTATGTCTCTAGTTTAATCATAATTAATAATCATCTCATTCTGAGTTCCACAGATCAAGTTATAATCCAATTACCAAAGTATGTTCAGTAAAAATCATCCTAGTTATCATCTTTCAGCATAGTCACATTTCACCTTAAATTCATCAATCAATCCATTTTAGAAAGCTATGATTTTTGGTGGAGAAGTAGTTCAATGTTTTATGAAGCTATTGGTTCAAGAACCAAGTCATTTGGATATCGGATGAAGAAGCTATAATAAAAAGATTGAAGGATGTTCAAAACTAAAGTCTTTAGAGGAAACAATTGAAAGCACGATCGCGATTTTTACCCAAATCTAGCGAAATGCACGATTGCGATTTCCACCCCTTTAGCGAAGTCACTGTCGTGCAAAAGCACGATGGTGCTTTTGTTGTTTCTTGAAAAATATCACCATCATGCAAAAGCACGATGGTGCTTGGTGCTTTTGTTGTTTCTTGAAATATATTGCACGACGGTGCTTTTCCCACTTCTTTTTCCCGAATTCTTTCTCTCCTTCTCCATCCATTTTCCCTATTTTTCCAGCAAAACACAATCCTCATTCATCTATTACACATTTCTAACTCCAAAAACAAACTCTACACAAATCAAATTCAATTTTACACTTTAAAAATCACAAATCCGAAACTCCAACTATTCTTCCTCCCTCTACTGTAAATTTTTCAAAACTCAATCTCACATCAATTAACTCCGATAACTTGCAAACAATTCCTCTAACTCATTCAAAACA
>JAOTAX010000198.1:42394029-42414234 GCA_025629825.1 Erythroxylum guanchezii
AACATGTATATATATATGCGGCAATCATCCCCCTCTCCTTCTTGATGTTAATCTCTTCATTATCTTCTCTTGATTTTCTCCAGATTAGGTGTACTTCTAATTTCGGTAGGTGACTTCTTGGAAAGATGGCAAGAGGATCTTTAAAGATTGTGTTTTAATTTGAATCAAATTCTGGAATTTTATCTGCAGACTCCAGATTCCATCCTTAGGCGTGCCCACGCTTAATCTCTGAATTTCGGCCAAATTGGGGATTTCAGATTTCTTTCTTTCTTTTGCATCTTTTTAATCCTTTTTCGTCTTTAAAGTGTTGAAAACCATCTGTAAACAATTATAAAGCAATTCAATCAAGAGAGAAATAATAATTTCGAACACCTTAACAATAATTACGCCCAAAATATATGCAATTAAAATGACTTAACACAATCACAGAGTTATTAGAAGCAGGCCCAAATCCTCTCCCCTTGGAAGTGAACTGAGTATAACATTAGAGTCATTGCAACGATTGATTCGTCACGCAGCGAATGCATAACTAGTATTGACAGAATTCTTAAGAATAATATTCCTAGTCTTATATGAATTCAATTGGTTTATGCATTCAGAATATGTTGGTAATGGTGGTTTAAGAGCCATGACGGTAAAATCTTTGTAGTCATGACATAGACTCATAAGTAAATAGTCAACCTTATTCTTGTCAGGAAGAGGTTGGCCAATGGTGGCAAGTTCGTCACAAATTTTTTTGAAGTTCCTGAGGTGATCTGAGATAGATGTGCTTGACTCCTTTCGTAGGTAATTGAGTTACTGCTAGAGTCCAAATTCTCGTTCCTGAGAGTGGCTGGCAAACTCTTGTTCAAAAGCTAGCCATAATTCACACAAAGTTTCATGCCTAATCGCAAGTCCAAGTGCCTCTGTAGCTAAAGTCACAATGAAGCGTCCGAGGAGGGTTATGTCCACTTTCTGCCAATTAGGGAATTTCAGCAATTCCTCATAGGCGTCATCGGCATGTGTGACGCCGCTGGTGGCCAAAGACTCCTTGTCGACATCAACAGCGGCTTTGTCTTTCGCCGATTTGAATTATGTCGGCAGCGTGATCTCTCCTGTGAGATGGCCCCAAACCTTATAGGACAAGCCATGCTCTTGACTTGGGCTCTTCAGAAGACATGTGTGTTATGTGAGAGCTCTACTTTAATGAAATTTGCGATATTGATTGATATGGTATTGTTTTGGTTGAAGCTAAAGGAAGACATGTTTGATTAACGAGACAAACAGATTGTGTCTCTCTTTAACAAGGCTCTGATACCAAGAAGAAAATAATAATTGAATGAGCACAAAGGAAAGAAGACTTTATCGATATTATTTCGTCTTAACAAGAAGCAACACGCACGCCTACTCTTATAACAGTTAGAAGCCAGCTAAAACGGACAGAGGCCCTAATCTTGGCCGAAACCTTCCTTGTGGATGAGAAGAGTTTCGGGCCTGTTGGTTCTGATAACTCCACTTGAGCCTAAAGTTGGGACATATGCTTTTTTGTGTGAGCGATTCTCATCCATCCGAGAACACGTTGAACGTAGTTTATCATGACCAACATACTCTAGCTCTTTGACGTTGTCCACTTGAGTACCATAATTTTCAGTCCGTTCATCCTTATCGCTCCACTGAGGGAGCTTGCTTTATCAATTTAAGATCTTGAAGTTTTGCTTCTAAATCTGAGGTTAGTACGGGATACATAGATCATGGTTATGGAGTTTGGTTGGATTTTGCATGTCCTCTCTACTAATTAAGATAAAGCTGCATACTATTAGACTTCTCCAGATTCTACGTCTCAGCAGAATTTTTATTGAATGTTGCTGTTGTTATTAAATTAAATTTTAAAGTAAAATTTATCATTAAATTCAATTTATGCCAAATTTTGTATTATTATCAATAAAAACATTAAGAGAGAATACTTTTAACTAATTATAAAATTAGACAAATTTAATTGAAAATTTTAACAATTATTGATAGTAAATTTTATGCAAAAAAAATATATTTAAATATGATTGGTTGCTACTTTCTTAGGTGTATAATTTTTGTTTGGATTACACATATTATAACTTGATATTTTAAGTGTATAATTTATAAACCTGCACATCAAATAAACCCTTTGCTAAGTAAAAAGAAAAAGTTAAACCATGAAATTCAAACCCTAGCCTCATTGCAGGAAATGTATCTTAGAATTCCACCTCATATCACTTAGCCACTCTTTCGGGAAAAAGATAGTCATTTGAATGCAATTTGATTTCGTTCACTTGGAAAGGTTAAAGGAACTTTCACTCAAGCTAAAATTTAGAATCAAGATAACTCAAATACATTATACCAACATAAACATGAACGTTTTAAAACATTACATCAATTTATCGTTATGCCAACATCGACATTTACAACAATGATAAGGTTGGCCCTATATCAATATAAAGGTTCCATCGTGGCCCTGCATGTGTAATTGGTGATAACGTGCACTTTAACCGCTGTAATGAACTATAGTAAGATATCATATTAAATTGCATGATCATAAGATATCATATTAAACTGCACGATCATCATCAGCAACTATCTGGGCCTACCGAAGTTACTCCCAGGGCCAACATACTCCAACCCAACATCAGCCATCTCATCGTAAAACCCACCACTAGATCCTTGCACGCGTCCATCAACAACAAACCCACCCGCATGACTTGGCACGTCCTTCTCACGCGCTCCAACAATCTTTTCACCCTCCATTTCTCTGAACCTCTGCAAGTAAACCTTCAAAGGCTCCACGTATTCCTCGAATCCAAGGGTGGTCATGGCCCACAGGAGATCGTCACCGTTGATTGTCTTCCTTTTCTCTCTCTGACACTTATCGGAAGCCTCTCCCGTGATGAAGCTGATGAACTCCGACACACATTCCTGGACTGTCTCCTTGGCATCTTTGGAGATCTTTGCATTGGCTGGGACTGCCTTTTTCATGATTCTGCTAACGTTGGCTATTGGCAGTAAACGGTCTTGCTCCCTCGAAGATGATACGTCGTTGGTTGCGGTACTGTTCACATGAGTTGCCCCGGAGTCGTTGTCGTCTGAGTTTGACATTGACACGCTGTTGAAAACTGAAAAGGCTTCGGGATGATTATTGTCAATATGATACCGAATCTTCCAAGTTCAGGCACTTTTAAAGCTGGTTAATGTAACTTTGGCTTCTTGACTGCAATGGAAAAATGGAATTAGAAAAGCTATAAAGCTTTCGTCCTATGCTTCACAAGTTGTCAACAATTTATCAAAGACAAAGACTTCTCAGGTGAAATATGGTTTAGGACAGAATAAAGGAATGTTGCGAGGAAGTAGCAACAAGACTTCTGGGTGTTTTAGGTTGACGACATGGAAATGAACCTTAACTAAATTTGGAGCAAGGGTACTAATGAAGGCAAAGTTGATTGCTTGATCAGGTTCGTCAGTTCCTAATAAGAAGCGAAGATTCAGACAGAATTGCAAAACATGGAGCACTAGGTAATTGGGGGGTGGGGGCTTCTTAATTAATCAGACACCATATCAAACTTATGTACAAGAGAGAACCTGTGACCTGTTCTTTTGAGCAGACGATGAAGTTGCTCTATAAAAAGGATTCAAACAGAATCCATGAAAGCTAAAGTCCAAGTTGCAAGAGCGCACAAAGTCGATTAATGCCATGCAGAGCTCATGTAGAAAGTGTATGCATCATCAAGACATACTTGAGGCAAAGAAATGAACATTTTCCACAAAACCAACCGCAATTTCACATCCTTGAAATTAACAGAAAAGACCTTTTCCAGCTTTAAAACCAGGTTCAAGGGCTTGAACTTCGGGGGCGATTGGATTGGTAAGAGATATGGAGAAAGAAAGGGAGGAAGCAAAACATCCGATCTGATGGTGCTTTTGGGTGGATCTATGGTGTTAATAACGACCATCATTGCTTACATGTGGGTGATTCTGGACCGTTCTTTATCGATAAGTCTAGATGTTGTTACGGGTAGCTTCGGAATTGCTATGGTTCAACATCTTCACCATTCATTTTGTATTTATCGTGGTAAGTATCCAACCTGGATTTTCAACTCAAGTCCCACCAAGTGTCTTAAATTACGGTTAGAAAATTAAATGACATATTTATAAAATTAAGAAAATATACAATACTAGAGTTTCCCTGATCAAAATACAGCACAATATCCTCACTGAGTATAACAACGTTTTAAGGCTTTAGAACTAGTAAATTGAGCTACACCTTTCATGGTAATGTTATAATCCTTTATAGTCACAAATGAGTCCCAAACACAAAATGGGTATTTTGTTAATAGTGTTGTTTTAGTCCATTAGATAGGTGCCTTAAATTCAGACTAAAACTGAAGCATGACACTAGGCCTTCAAATGCATGCAAGTAGAGGGTTGTGACTTGTGATATAGGCAATCCACGATAGCTATACATATCTTCTAAAATCTATTAAAAGCACTGTGTGACATTAAATAAATGATAGTTAAGTCTTAGGCCCTTAGCCAAGTCTTGCTTGGGTCACCCACCCTCGAGAACAAGACAAGTTATCATATGGAAGCTTTAGTTTAGTTTTGGATTCATTAGGCAAATCAAGAGCTTGTTTAATTGCTAGACGATTATTAAATCCAAAAGCCTTGCACTAAACATCATTATCGACTAAACAGATATGCAATCCAGTAAGGAAGATAGCATCAATTTGCTCATCACCTTTATGGTGGCTAAAGAGACCTTAAGTGCTCCACTAGTTGGCGTGTGTGTGTAAGTGGAGCATTTGTCTCTTAGTTTCAAGATTTTGACCTTTTGATATATGTATGTATACTTGATAAGATGACAACAAACTCTACATAAAGCTTCTTTGTAGATGATACGAAAAAGATAAACTATATTCATAAATGAAAACACAATTGCCGTTCTATCATCATAAAGGAGCACATGCTCATTTAAATAACATAAGATACAACGATATTAAGATCAATTTTGATACTAGAATCTAATACAAATACAACCAAGGTCCAAATGCACTTTGTGATAGCTCACCGCCAAATTGAGTTTTTCGTCATCTTTTCCAAATGAGTTTGATTTGAGTAATCTACATTTTTCAACAACCACAATAACAATATAAAAAGAAAAATACTATATATAGACTAGTGGCTGCACGCACACTTCAGTGCTATTGCAGTCTTTTTTAAGATATATCATGTGATTCGTGTACTGGGCATGAACCCTTAAGAAGTATATTACATTTTCCTACTATTGATTGGAGATTTATTGTAGCACATTATTAATGAATACAAGGTCAGGAATCACTCCCATTGCTCTCTTGTATCATTTTTTTAAACAACTAGCTCGTGCCCTCCCCATGTTTAACCCTTGAGATCTTCTGTTTAACAATGAATGGCTTGGATGTAAAAGGTACAGAAGGGACAGGGTACTTGGGACACATGTTTAAACCATCCATTTTAGAACTTCGAAGGCCCAGATTAACATGTTCAGACGGTCTTTCAACTGGGATATTAAAGACCCTGCCAGAGTGACAGTTATCCTTTGACTTCATACTTCTACCCATATATTACAGGTCCATGTAAATATACGTCACCTACACATTGAAAGACACGCCAGCCCACAGAAGTTGCCTTAACTGTCATTAACATCAAACTAGCTCATCAACTTTGCATCAAAGAAACATCAATAAACAAAGAACAGGATACGATAAGATAATGATTCACTGTTAAGATTAGTTAAACTTTAGCAAGGAGAAAAAAGAGTTCCTACAACTTCCGCTCATGTGTACCCAACTAACTTTAATCTTGTAGTTGCAGCATAGTTTAGCAAGTTTTACTGCGTCTAGTTACTAACGAATGCTAGTTTACCAGCCAGCAATTAAACACTAAACATAAGTTACAGCCGGCTTTACAGATACAATAAACAGTACATGTACACATAACCGAGTGAGTGACAAGGTTATTATGATAACTACAACAGCTACACTATTTTCGAGCAGTCAAGTTACATGGTGTTTCAAGCTTCAACTTCTTGACCGGCAGACTGAATCTTGTCTTTCTCACCGTCTCCTCCATCATCGTCGTCATCGTCATCATCCTCAGCCTCATCAGCTAGTTTGGTAAGCTCTTCTTGGATCATAACCTTTATTGCCGACTTTCTTGGGGTGAGATCCATGTCAAAATGCCGAGCTGAAAAGCAGCCATACTTTCTTTTAAATAAACAATAATAAAATCAATTAAGTCGAGTTTTAGCCACAGATGAATAACTGCCAAATTTAAGGTGTCGAAACTTCTAAAATTATAGTGGTTCAAGTCAAGATAGAAAGATAACTATCTCAAGTTATTCAACTTAAGGCCTTCACCATATATAACCAATGGAAGATATTGCAAATCTAGTGGTTCAAGTCAAGATAGAAAGAATCCATCTCAAATCATTCAACTTCATGCCTTCACAATATGTAACCAATGGAATATAAACTGCAAATCGAGAACTATGCCACAGTGCAGCAAACAAAAAATCTATCCTCAAAAACAAAAAAGCAGGCAGGAAAGCCAGCAAAAAACAAGAAGTAACTTCTGTGAAGTTGTAGAACATTTTCACAATATTATTATAAAAGATAAAACAGTAAAGTGATGAATGCTTACCAAGTAGCTTAAGAATATCAGTAAACGTAGCCTGCATATAACAAAGTAAACTTCC
This sequence comes from Erythroxylum guanchezii, assembly GCA_025629825.1. Classification (NCBI taxonomy): domain Eukaryota; kingdom Viridiplantae; phylum Streptophyta; class Magnoliopsida; order Malpighiales; family Erythroxylaceae; genus Erythroxylum; species Erythroxylum guanchezii. The sequence continues at coordinate 42,400,766 of JAOTAX010000198.1, forward strand.
AGTTAAGCATCAAGCACTCTGAAGCACTGATAATTGAAAACCAGAACATCAAAGTATAGGTGAAAAGATTAGCTAAAAGACTAGTGCAACTGTTTGAGTAGTAATAACAACATATCTTACCGTATTGAAATCCACCTCTTTGAATATTTCACATATGGCATCTCTAAGTTCATCATCACTTGGTCCCAATTTCTCCCCTTTAGCACTTCCCTTACCTTTGACAACCTTTTTGCCTTGACACACAAAAAGTGTCCAGAATAAGTCAGAAGTATTAACACTTGGAAGACTTCCTCTATTATAATATGACAGTTCAGCCATCACTGTTATTGTGATCAGCAAGGTACTTATGAGACATTAAATAAATTCTAGAAACAAAGGGTCAGAACAATTTCAGATGTTAGGACCATTGTATTAACAACCGAGCATCCACAACTGTGAAAACAATAGACTTATGAAATAAAGAATTACCAGCTCTTTCTTTCGAACCAGCTTTAGTTGGAGTTGAAGACTTCTTAACTGTTTTTTCATCCTTCGTGCGTGATGAAACCTTTTCAATGCGCTTTGATAAAGATTTTTTAGGTGCTCTTTTCGGTGGTGGACTGGCTTTATTGACAAAAGTAATCTTCTTGGTTTTTGCTTTTCCAGCAGATTCCTTTCTAGGAGCTACTGTAGAACTTCTTTTGCCCTTTCTTGTTTCCTCTTCGGACTCTTCTTCAGATTCATTTTTCTCCTCACTTTCAGAATGCTCAGGTACCTCAGTATCAGGCTTCTCCGAAATTCCATTCTCGTTTTCGTCTTCTACATTTTCATCTTGTTCTTCCTCTTCTTCTTTCTCTTCATCCGATTCATCCTCTGTCTCAGATGGACTCTTTTTGTTTGTTCTTGAAACATCTTCAGCCTTCCTTCCACTCTAAAAATATGCCCAAATCATGTCAAACCAGAACATGATTACAGGACAGGAAGTAAGAAAAATTAACAGAAGCAGAGGAGAACAGGGTGAAAATTACAACAGGAAGTAAGAAAAATTAACAGAAACAGATGTGAGCAAGGTGAAAATTAGCCATTTCTCATGCCTCTCCATCTTGCAACATTAAAGAGTAACAACAAAAACCGGAAGAGAAAGTCAGGACAAGCAGAAAAAAGGGAATGTGACTATGAATAGTGGCAACTAGCTTCTGTTAGTGCCCAGTGATTGTGACAGTCATAAGGTTACCATGTAACTTCAACCATGCTACTACAAGGACAGCCAGTATCCATGTAATTGGATATTTGTATCATTGCTGTCATGCTAATAAATAAAAATGTACCTTTGCTGAACGTTTTGAACTTTTGGACACCCTCTTCCGCTTATTGCTTTTGCTTCCCTGGCAATTCAATAAAATACTCCAAACTCAATTGTACGTCTTCCTGGAAAAAGAAATACTCCCCAAAATTGGATCTATCAGTTTATTGGGGCCAACAAACCTTTTCTTTCTCTGCAAGTAACACTGTAGTAGTGGCATGAGGGGCAACCAAAAAGTCAATCAACTTAGTAACAATGTCTTCCTGCAAGCACATTGTATGTTAAAGAATACATCCCAATTATCCAAATTAAAGAGCAAAATTTTAGTTTAAAATGCCAATTATCAAAAGCAGTTGTTGAAATGTAAATGAAGTTAAGTATCATCGCTGAAAAACATTAAAATTCAACACTGAGATTATAATATTCAGGCAAATTGGTACATGCATATTCATCCAGACAACAAGCCCACGAATTGGAACTTCTAATTACCTCTTACAATAGCTAATTAGCTAGGAAAAAGTACAAATGTCAGAAAATGTCTATGTGTAAGAGAGATAATTGGAAAAACATACTGCTGGCAACTTAACCGCTGGGCCATCATAAAGCTGCAACTTCATGTATAATGAAAACAAACCAGCCTACCTTCTTTGTAGTAGCCTTGGCAATTGATATGTCAAGAATATCACAGAACTCCAGTAACTTCTCTTTGTTACACTTATCAAATTTTTCTTTCACTTTGATCTTTTGCTTTTCCTGCAGTGAATGATCAAAGATAGTAGAGATCAATTCTTCTTCAATGCAATTGATGATAGTGACAGCACTCCCCATCCAAATAACTGCTTATATGTTGCAAAAACATTTCTCAATGCTGTGACTCCTTTACCTCATTTTCATGCCACACAAAACCAGAGAAACGGGATATATTGCTCTTGATCTGAACAGCCTGCAACAAGAAAAGAAATGAAGTTGTATGAAAGCAAAAAAAAGTATCTCGACCTTAGCAATTCAATTGAAAGCATCTAATGACCACAATGTTGCAAAACTCATGGTTTGTTTAAAACTTCGTTAGTACTGCCCAAAAATGGTCAAAACAAGGATTACCTTTCCTCTTCTTCCAAACAGAATTGAGTGTAGCAGTTTGAAGGTATCATCCATCTTCCTTCTTGATAACTTGAATGCCACTAGAAAGTAAAAACATCCAGAGATATCACTTCTTTCACAGCCATACATTGGAAGATTTAGCGAACAGACTCAAAGGAATGAGGCATTTGCATGGTTGGGGAATTAACATACACTAATAGGTAAAGAAACTCATAGAAACTAAAACATAAAGATGACCTACATCAGTTAAAGGGTCTTTGGGGCTTATAAAAGACAATACAGAAAAGATGAGACATTTACATACATGGTGAACCAACATAAGTTAGTACTGTTAAGAAACTTCAAACAAGAGACCAAAGCCTTTAAAAACCAATATAAAGGCCCAAAAACCTTTTCAAAAAGATCCTGTGAAAGAGAAAGAACAGATGGCATACCATTAGGTATATCCTTTAGAGGAGTGCCTCGGCCCTGCAATTTATAGATAAACCACAATTAAGCTGACAATAATAATGACCCTGTGAATCCATATTACAAAGGAAACAAACAAAACACCTTCTGAATGTGGAATTCTTTTGCAGCATCTTTCTCTATGGAAGCCACAAGCCTTTCAACAGATTTCCGCTCGCGTTGTGGCCTGTGAGAAAAAGGGGTCTTTGGCTCTGGTTCCTTCTTCTCTCCTGCTGCTTTTTTCTTCCTATCAACTTTTCCCCCAACACTCTTCCGTTTCCCATGTTTCCTTGATACTTTCTCCTTATCATTTTCATCTTCATCCTCTTCTTCTTCTTCTTTGGACAACTTATCATCCTTATCTTCCAATTCTTTTTTGTTTTCCTCCTGATTTTCAGCCCCCTTATCTCCTTCTTTCCAAATATGTTCTTCCACTGCAGCAACTTTAGCTTCCTTCTCTTCATCATCTTCTTGCTTTTCTTTCACTTGTTTGATCTCATCTTCCTTTGGTTTGATGTCATCATCCATTCTCTCAGTCTCAACTTTCTCACCACGATCTTTATCTTCTTCCATTTCTTTGACACCATTATTTTGTTCATCATTTCTGTCTATAACTGCTTCCAAAGAATTCTCGGATGCAACCGTCCCATTTGTCAATGCCTCTTGAATGTGTTCATCTGATTCTTTCTCCCCCATTGCAGGATCCAATGTAATGCCCAAGCTTCGATAGAAACTCAGCTCCCTTCAGTCCAATGACTGGTTTAAAAGGCTCTGTTCAAAAGAATTACAGCTCTCAGTGTCTGAAGCCGTCAAATTTACCACTACAGAAAGTCCAATACTGTCAGTAGGAGCATGTATCATAATTTGCATGGTTCATCCAGTTCGCACACAATTAATGCAACATATTTTAATTCATACTATCCAATTGGTCTCCAATATCTACAATTCCTTGAAACAAAATCAATTCCAAACTAATACATAAATAGTTACCAAAATAATTACTCAAACTAATGACTACAACTAACACACAAGGGAAAGATACTGCTCGACAATCATATATTCACCCAAAGGTCATTCCACAAGGTAGACATTTCACACAGATGAACAAGAACCTGAACAGACACATCAAAATCCTATCTTTGTTAGTGGAAAATCGTTAAAAATGGACAGTAAGGAACAAATGAAAAACAAAGAACAAAGAATGAACCTTTAAGTGAAAATTTGGAAATGAATAGCAAAACCTCAGAGTAATTAACCTGACGCATGGTTTTACAAGCTGAACCAAGACAGAACATGTTAATATTCGTATTCGTATTCCACCACCCATTATCCCAGAGGCTTCAATCCAACAATGCCCACAAGCATGGAAATGAGAAGAGAATATTCAATTTAAGTCCAAATGTAGAAAGTTGAAACCCAGAAACTGAAAACTTTCTTCACCTACACTTCAAGCCATCCTTGCCCAAATAAAAAATAAAAAAATCAACACTATTATAAGAGAGAGAGAGGTCACAGCTTGTTGAAATGAGAACTCAAATGTTAAATTTTACTTGACAATGAAATCCGAAAGTTTAAGGGAATACGCTACTTAATAAGCACAGTGTTTAGCAATATTCGGTTCCCACAAGCATGACTCCAGAAAATCTCAAAACTGAAGTCCCCAACGAAAATCAGTTCTCGACGTTTTCTCAGCAAGAAAACGCACATAGAATTAGAAACTTCAATTCATCCAGAATTCACTACCAGGAAAACAGAGGATTTTCAAATCAATCCTTCAAATCCTAAAACAAGAACCAAACTCAACACTACACTCAAAATGAACAAAAAGCAGCAATTTGGAGATAAAACAACCAAAATTTGTAATCTTCAAGTTTTCATTTTCACGAAATGGATAGCTAATACTGAGTTGAATTGAGCTCTATGAATATAAAAATTTTAGAAAAAAAAAAGTTCATTTCAAATCACACAAGATAGGGGACCCAACTGCGAAATTCTAGTCCATTTCATGCATTTTCGAAGCAGCCATGCAAGAAACTAGAAAGCAATAGACTCAAAAATATAATTGCCAACAAACAATCGAAAAGATCAAAACTTTCTAAAACTTACCCTAGGAACCCTAAATTGCTATACTCAAATTTAATACTAAAACCCAGAAAAAAAAAGAAACACATTTTTAAAACAGAAACACAAACAGTCAAACAATTAGAAGCTTACAGATAGAATATTTAAGCAGTCGAACTTTCTTGATCGAGAAAAAGCTCCAAGGAGAGAGATTTGAAGCTCACTCACTCTTCTTTTGCAGCGTCGTTTTGCTCTTAATGATTCGTCGTTTCACGTTTCTCGCTATATCCTCTAAAGAGGAGATGTTTTAGAGTTCGGACTTGAAATCCGGATTTAAAAAGCAGTTTTAAATGCCACGTAGGACGGAACTGGGGAGACAAGTTCGATATTGTGATGCACGGCTGGGATTCATTGCTATGAGAATCTGGGGATTGAACGGCTACGATCTGATATTCCTCCAACAGTCAGGATTTGGCATCTTGAGGAGTGGTGGGACCGACGAGATGAAGAAGCCGAAAACAAGTTTTTGGGAGGAGCGTGGGGGTCCATTTGCATTAAATTCCACAGTTTTCTTTACATTTTGCTTTCAACTAATTTCGAGCCTTTACCTTATGATTTGGTTTGTATTCATTTGGGTTTGGGTCCAACGCTTTGACAAGCCCTCTCAATGATTATTAATAATACAAATTAATTTATTAATCATCCATAGAAATGATTAACCAAGGAGTAGCACATAGTTGTATGCAGCTCAAGAAAATATCAGCATGCAAACCAGACAAGAATTCAAAGCACTGTCCTGTTAGAACGCCTCCGGGGACCTATCCCTAACCGAGGAAACAAAAAACTTACCCTTCTCCCCACACATTCTATTTTTTGTCCCATCAGATTTAGATACTCAAGCCTCTCTGTGCACAAACTTAAACTTACCTATACATAACGTGCAAAGTAAACACTAGATACCCGATTTTCTTTCTTCTACAACAACAAAACTAACTAAGGCAGTTTAAATTGCCAGAAAATGCGGTCCATAGGCTGGAAGCAAACTGCAATGCAAAGGTTTATCGAGTATCGAGTTAAAAGAAGCTGCTCTCCCAAGTAGCATTGGTCTGTTTTCATTCATCGCATATGGCTGGTACCCGTATCAGTTCACTTAACAGCTATAACTTATGTAAAGAATTTCTCAAAGCTAAACCTTCAAGTCATTATGTAGCTCGTATATACACAGTATAAGCTGGAGATGACAAACATCGATCAGCAATTTAATGCTCTCACTTTAGTTATCCGATGAATTATGGCAAATTGAAGGCACATAAAGCAGTTTTCTGAAATGACATTTAATACTTGTTCATCCCACTTGCTGCTGTTTTTTGGGCAGCAGCAGCAAGGACAAAAGATCCAACTTGAGTTTTATTGTAAATTAACACGATCTCCACATATATGTTTCCAAGTAAAAAGTCAAAATAAATTAGATAATACAATGATCCACCGGAGACCAAATATATGAAGTCAACAAATCCACTCACTGGGGATTCCACTTCTCAAACTGTGATTCATGGCAATGTGGATCTAACCAATCTCTAGGCGAACCCTTTTGCATGGTGGCAGTTGCTTTGCCACCACCTACAAGCTCTCGCAAATTCTCCAACTTGTTCTCCCTTCCTGTTCCACCAACCCTCCTGTCTGCTTCTTTCAGTTTCTGTTTAAACCGCTGTTTACGACTGTAAGAGCTCGAGTCTGATTGTTTTGACTGTGAAGGTGGAGCGCCATGTGGTCCCAAGTATATGCTCTCTTCTTTTTTAGCCTGTAAGAGGACAATAACAATTTCAAATTTCAAGTTTGAAGCAATTATTGTCTGTCCAATGAAACGTAGGATTTAAATCAGTATAATCTCTTTCGACCTGTGGAGAAGGGGGTTTTGACGTCTCTACTTCTGAAGCATCCTCTTTAGTTTGATTTGGGTCTCCCACACCCAAGCTAGGAATCACAAATCCATCAGTATCTACCATAAAACATATCTGTCAATATTAAGCATATCCCACTATACTTTTAAAAGCTTGTAAACAGAAGTGATTAGCATTTGAGAAACTAAACCCACACTGAATATAAACCAAGATTTTGTGCAGTTATTTTAACAACCAAAATGATTAATTAATGAAAAATAAAAGAGGAATAAAAAATGAACAAGAAAAAAATACAACAGAAGAAAAAAAAGACTGTTATGGAGTAACATGGCATCTACTGTCAATCATCACCCAATAAGGTAATGAAAGCTCGAACAAAGATATCAAACGTGCATATCTCAATTATAAAATCAAATAGAGAATTTACAATAAATAGAATGCCATCAAATAGAGAATTTATAATAAACACAATACCACTTGCAACATCGTGCAGTTATTGCTAGAGCAATAGTTATTAACATGTATAGTGCAATCGCATGAAGCATAAGGTGCATGCTATAGTTGCTGGACACTATTAACTGTAATCTTAAGCTGCAAAACACCTCCTACATCTAAGGTTAATTCATGGACGCACAGAAAGGTATTCAAGCTGTGCAGCCGACTTGAAAGCAATTGGCCAATGAGAACTATTACTTATTGAGCTTTTATGTAAAAACCTTCAGCGTAAATATGATACATACAGAAGAGTAAGGGCGCGATCTTGGATCTACTGAAATAGAGATAACATTTTATTTTCTTGGCAGTAAAACTTTACTCCTAAAGATAAGCAAGTGCTCACTTGTCTATGGATATCTATGTACTCGCAATTTGTCCATCATCAAAAGTCAATGCAAATGCAGTTTTCGCCTACTACCTACCGCCACCAATGTGGATATTTTCTCAGGATCAACTAGAATCAATACAAATTACGCAAAATAACTAAAACTAGCTTGTAAACCAACTCAAAGATCAAGGAGCAGAATTATCCAAACAATAAACAAAAACAAACAAATAACCCATCTCCCCATTAACCCTTTACAAACCAATGAGTTTCCAATAAAATCATATTGAACCCATTTTAGCAGAGACAATCATAAACTCAAAAAACCAGAAAACATTTGTAACTTTTCCCTGAAACTAAACATCAAGGAGAAAGCGAAAAAAAAAAAGCAAATCTACCCCACTCATCTTCTTCATCGTTGACAGGAAGAGTGGTGTGTGACTGAGAGGGGTCCATCGGACGCTGACGATCATGGATTTCAACGGGCAGAGGGCAGTGAAGCCCAGTTGTGACTGGATCCGACGGCTGTCCCAGGCTCCAAACCCCGAATGAAAATTGCTATCTATTTGATTGGCGACAAAAAGAGAGAGGTCAATATAAATTATATACGGTGATGAAAACCTAAAGAATGTGAATAAAAGTAAAAGGAAATGATCCTTGGACATTAAACGATCGAAATTGAGAGGGGGAAAAAAACCTAACCCTAGATGCTCCAAAAAGTCCCCTGCTTTTTAATTTTCCAAATTCGGTTACTTTCTTCCGATCTTTGATACCTTAATTACCCCTACTCCGGGTGTTAAATTACTTCTCCTTTAGTACCGCAAATTGCAATGAAGGGGCTTGAGGCTTTTTCATTTAAAAGTCCGTACATACCTTTTAATCAAATATCAGTAATTCATAAATTTGTGGTCATTGATCAAAAGAGAGTGAAACCCTAATTTAATAAAAGAACAACAACGTTAACATCAATGTCAACAAATTAGTTAAAATTTTGCTAAAATATAAAATTTGAAAAGGTTTAAAAAAAAGCATTTTGCAATTAATTTACCAAAGAATTCATTCTAAATCCATTAAATTTATATTAATTTTCATCTTTTTTTCTAAACAAGATGAAAATCAGTTTTAAATTTTTACCATAATATTGATATTCACAAAATAAATCAATAATTTAATTAAATAGATATTATCTATGGATAATTCACTTTGAAGTGACTATTCTTTAGATACACCATCGTAATATTTGATTTTTTAATAACATACAATATCACTTCTAATTAATAGAGATATTATTTCTGAATGATCCAATTCAATAAAACATGAAAAAATTGTAGCTACTCATAAAACTAATATGATGAATTTTATATATGTAGGAGGAAAGTTATAACTTTAAAAAAAGTATCCACCATCTTTCATAGCTCAATTTAATTCTATTAAATTTGTTGTGTAGTGGTTTATTTAAAAGAAATATATAGACAATTGATATTATCTTATCCTAATTCTATCACATAAAACTCAATAAGTTTTTCATTTTTATTCTTAATATGATCTATAAGTCCTTGGTTTGTCTTTTTAATTTTAATATTTAGTAAAAGAACCAAATAATATATGTGTAAGCATTGAAATTGAGATTTCAGTTTAGTTCCAATCCTAAATGTAAATGTAAAATTTGGAAACATTTTTGGGAAAGTTGTTGGCAAGTTGTAACAAAACGCAGATACCTCACCTTCCTTTTGACCCTTTAAGACAACATAATCTTGAAAACACAACCAACTTTATTATTGCATCAAGTGCACGACGTGATGATTAGGCCTAGAAAGGAAGCTATGTGTTCCATACTTTTTCTACTATCTTTGTGTTTGGTATGTCTCAGACTAATCAAATTAGTTAGCAAGTAGCTCTCCTTGATGCTTTATCGAGGAAAAGGTTGATCAATTAAAACTCACTCGGACATTACATTATTGTCCTCAAACCACTAACTAGATGATACCATTTTTATAGTATCATAAGTAGGATGAAAAAAGGCTTGGAAGATAAGTGGGGCGGTTATAATTTAGAATTTTATAATAATGTTTAATGTCAATTCAGCTTTTGTCATTATTGTTAATCATTATACTTAGAGATGGCTAATTTTTTTAAATTAAAAGTGTAAAATAACTACCTTTTTTTAATGAGCTTGAGTTTGAGTTGCTCAAGTCCAGGTCTATCCGAAACCTATATTTTCTATACAAAACGATGTTTTATTTAGAAAAGTTAGATCTCAGATTAATTTGGGCCTACTTTGACCCACAGACGACCTATTCAAAATAACTAAATTTAAGCTTATGGATCAACCGATTGACATCCATAATTATACTCACCAAAAAAATAAATAATAAGGCTAATTAAAAATAACAACAAGATAAATCATTGTAGATAATTTTCATAATCAATTTTTCAAGTGTGGTGGATAAAATTTTGAGTATATATAATAATCTGTTAATAATATATGTCAGATGAATCACTTAAAGATTTAAAATTAATTAATGAGTTTAATCCAAAATAATTATTAAGACGTACGAATTTGATCCCAACCCTTGAAAATATTTAAAATTTTATCACAACTCAAAACATGCATACAGTCCTTATGATCCGCTTGAATCTCTTTTTCCTCCTTGTGGCAATGATGCGTTGGTGTAGAATGAGAAAATTTAAATCCCTACATTGACAATTATGCCTTTGGAACTTGAAAATTGCTTGATCATTGTTGCAATTTACGAGTAAACCCTTTGATTTATGACTTTGCAGCTACAGGTTCTCACTAACCATAGTTGGGAAGCAACTGTATAACATTGATATTAGCCAATGAGAGTGGTGACACCTAATTAGAGGCCAAAATTTCAAGGCCAGGACAGTGACTAAGATATCTTTGAGGCTGTGTCATGTTCATAGTCTCCATAAGGTCCTACTATGAACCTGACCAATTCTAATTCACTTGGTCTGTTTGCTTCTAAGAAACATGGTAGTAATGGTGCCTGGCATTAACTGCCAAAAATTAGCTCCAGTGCAATGGGGCTCCACTCCATGTAAGCTCGAAAGCGTGCTGTGTGATAAATGGACTATTATCATCATACATCTATGGTCTCGCTGCAGACAATCCACAATGGGTCATTATTACTTACTGTTGTTGTCTATGCCGAAATTTCTAACTTAGTTTTGACCACATATTGGATTACCCATTTAGCATTAGAGGGCTTGTTTTCTCGGCTCCTAATGAAAAAGCAAACTATAAGCAGATGCTGTAGATTTTGGTCACTGTGTTCTTGTGTGGGTGGGTTTCTCGTGTCATGTGGAGAGCACATATGGGTTGCACACTTGCACTTGCACATGGACTTGACAACTCCAATGCTTCGACCTTGCAATACCATTAGTTTTATTAGTCATTTCTTGAGATTTAGTTTGCAGATAGGAACAGGCTGTGCATGTTCTATTATCTTGTTTTGTTTTTCAAGTCCGAAGCTCTGGCAGAGGGAAGGAAGCACGGTGATTTTAGAACAAGAATTCACCACAAGGAGCCCCCTCGTCTTGTCTATATCCAACCAGTTCCTTATATTAATCTTTGACGGTTCATCACGATGTATGGTTGTGTGGTTTTTAATTTCTTTTCTACAAGCTACCCTCAAGCAGCTTCCACATCCACTTCTGTGCTTTTAGTTTGTTGAAACTCTTTCAGGAGCAAATCCTTTAGGCCTATCTTCTTAGATTGAATTTAAAAGCTACTTTTGGTCCTGAAAATGGGAAATAGAAATGAGAACCAAACCTGCACTTTCATGCTTTCCTCCAAGCTCTCACTGCTTTTGCTTCTTGCCTTTGTTTCTTGTCTAGTTTTCCCTTGTTTCCTCACCTTTGGTTCGTCTCCTGTCCTTCTAATGATGCTTATTCTGCTTTTATCTTCCATTTTCATCTTCACTTTCTCAAAGAGAAAGACCATTCTTGTTAAGGATACAAGCCAAGATGAAATATCCAAATGCTGTCCAACTATGCAACCGGAGATGGAGGTTAGCAAGGACCTGAACGCTGATAAGGACACTGCTACTTCTTTCAAGAGTACTGATCATTCTGAGTGTTGCCTTGTGGATGAGCATCAGGTTGAATCAACTGAATTAAAATCAGGAAGTGAAAGCAGTGATAGTTTCTTACCTAGTGAAAACCTTGAGTTCAGTTGGATGTGCTCGAGTAATATTGGTCAGATTGAACCAATTTCTGAGAGCTCATGCTCGGATGAGGATGAGAATAACTTGATCGAGATCAGTCTCCCCGAGAAAAACTCAGTCAATACTCATGAAGAGTCGAAGCAAAAGCTGCAGTCAAGTCAGGTTGATTGCTTTCCTGAATCCATTTTCAGGCAAAAGGGTTTCGTGGAGCTACTAGAAGAGATTGAAGAGGCAACTGAGGAAGAGAACCTGATAGAGATTGACCTTTCTATGGGCTTCATCAAGTAACCAGCGTTTTCCTTTTTCTTTTGAAAGATGGTAAGCAGCGTTTTACGTTAGAACATTAGTAAAACTTCCAGGCCCATCTTTCCGAGACCAGACCGGTGCTGTGTACCGCAGGAATTGCACTAGTTAGGCTTGAGTTGTATTTTTTATTTTTCTTTCCCTTGTAGTAAAAAAAAAAAAGAACATTAGTAAAACTTCACATAAGCCCCATGTTCACACCAAGTTATAGGCTCAGGGCTCTTAAAAAAGGATTATATAATATATCTTGTTACCCCATGCTTTCAAGTTTAAAGATGGGCCAACACCATCAGTAAAAGTAAAAAAGCATTTAATTTTTCGTACACTAGCCGGACCATTTCCATAATGGAACTTATTCACGGCTACTAGATTTTGAAGTGGAAGTTGGTATTGAGACTCTCGTTATCAAGCAGTAGAAATTGATCCTAATTAAAGAATACTCTCAAACTTTTATGATGCTTTGATCATTGTCGAAATTGAATGCTCACAGGATATATTTGGCAAACAGCGAATTGTATTATGCTCATAGGTCTTGGCAAATAATAGATTATATTAGTTATTAATTGATTCTATCAACGGTTAGTTGATAGTTGATTATATCAACTGATTTGACTAGCGGATACTATCAGCTGTTTATTAAAGATTTTTAGTAAAATTAGTTGTTTAGTATTAACTATTGATGTATAAAATAACTTATGAGAGTATGATTTAAAAAAATTATAAGGACATTAATATTATATTTCTTAATATTTGGTTGAATACGTATTTTTATAAGAATTTAGATATTTAATTTTATAAAAATTAAGTTTATAACTTTAAGAAAATAATAATAATAATAATTCAATGTTAAATACTTTATTAATATGAATGATGTAGCGAGCTACATCATATTAGTATTTTTTATATAATATGTATAAATTTTATTATTTAATAAAATAAAAATATCTATAATTATAATATGACACATATACGATATATATCATAATTCAAAAATTACGAAAAGATAGTATAATTAATTATTTACCTATTAATTTTTTGTTGATCATCCAAAAAGCTCCTCTTATGGCATTTTTAGAAATCATCTTATTAAAGTTAAATAAGCTAATTAATAAATTATTTATCAAATACATCAATAAATCAATAATTTTTTAAAATGGTCAAAAAAATTAACTTCTAGTTAATAAATTAAAAAATAACTGACAAGTTATTTGCCAAGCATGTCCGTGGACACAAGTGGAACAGGTTGCGACCGTCACACAATCTCTTGAAAAAGTTTTCTTCATCACGTTATTGTGTACCTTGATTAGAATGTTGGAATGTCGTAACCCCTATTGACGTCAAGAAACTCTAGGCCAGTCGCTGTG
>JAOTAX010000198.1:42444024-42457922 GCA_025629825.1 Erythroxylum guanchezii
TTATTAATAATTATTAAATTAATTTTATAAATTAAATTAAAATTTTGATTATTATTTATTATTATAATTTTTGGAGACAAGGTTAAAAATATTCAGTATAACTGTACAATATGACAATGAATTATTTTGTTATTTTAAAAAAAATTCAGAAACTACTTCATAAATTTAAAAGATTACCTAAAACGGTATCCAATATTAACCAATACCTATATAACAATGTACTAAAAGCCAATCTAATACTAAATCCAATACGATATTCCTGATTATGGAATAAATTATGGCAAAAAAAAATCCAGGTCAAATCTACGCTAACGTAAGTGCCTGTTCTCTTACACACATTTTGAGGACACACCAAAATTACAAATTCAAGCATTCTGACTTTATTTTATGACTCTAATTATAAATATCTTATTAAGTTTACGCCATTTTTAATCATTACACTAAAATTTTACACTGAATTTAGTATAAAAAGATATTCTAAAAAATTTTGTATACACTCCAACCATCTTACACTAAATTTAGTGATTAAGTATCTTAAAAGAATATTCCACAATAATTTAATTATTAACTAAAATAATTTATATTTATACAATAATTTATTTTTATTTATAAAAATTAAAATAAAATAATTATTCTTAATTAATTATTATATACCTTATAATAAATTAATATTATTTAACATATATAATTAATATTATTAGTCTTGTTGTAATTTCAAGTATTTTCGTTGGGTTTTAATTCTTTTAAATCAATGTTGTGATTTATTTTACTTTTAATTTTACGTACCTTTTATTTTAAATTTGGATTTTATTCTTAAAATATTTTAGTAATAAATTTATAAAAATTATAAATATATATTAAAAATATATTTAATATTATATTCAATATTAGTGTCATTTAAAAAGTCTCAACGAAATCTTTATAATGATTTATTTTATGTAAATTAATATATATTTTAAATATAATTACTTAACAAATTATGTAGATAGATCAAAATGTGAGAACCATATAAAAAGAATATGTAATAAAATGATAAAAGATGTCATTTTACAACTTTTGGTGCAAGAAAAGTAATACATCAAATTTAATACTTTTCGTTACACCAAAAAAGTCATCTTGGAAATCCCATTTTGGTGTGTTGGTAATGGCCTTGGCTCAGACGACTTTAAGAAAGTGTGTGACAGTCCTTTTTTAATTATTTTATAATTTCAGTCTTTTAGAGCATTAAAGAAGGGTTTTAGGAACAAGATTGGCTAAGACTATAATAACTTCTCTAAATTATTTTTATTTAAAATAAATTGTTTATTGATGCATATAGGAGCAAGCGGAAGAAACACAAGTAATATGGGAAAACAAGAGATGAAATTAGTTTCTAGTACAAAGTCAATTGTGCAAATTGCATATGAGATGGTAAAGTAAAATTTTATTTATTTAAAATTAAAATTATATTTTTCTTAAAAAAATCAAGTTCCAATTAATTATCAATTTTCTTTGTCTTTGTTTTCTTTTTTTCTTTTTAGAAAGATAAAAATTCCAATGAGTACCCCGACATTGTTAAAGTTTGGAAAGTATCGCAACAAAAGTCAAATGAATCTTGGTCTATTTTAAATGGAGAAGAACTAATGGTATGAAAGTTATAGTCAAATTAGATTTTTTTAAAATTTTAAAATTACTTTATTAAAATTTCAAATTCTATCTAAATTTGTAGAATAAGCTTCAAGAAGAAGGAGAGAAAAACAAAGAAAAGATTTTATATGCACCTCTATCACTCGTTGAGTATTTCGGTCTTGTCCTAGTAAGAAAGTCAAGCTATTCATTTGGTTTAGTTGTTAAAGGGATAACATTTAAGTCCTGAGAAAAAAAGTCAAATTCTAGCTAAAGTTAAGGTTGTAAAGAAATGTGCAAGTGATTTAGATGATGAAGTTGCAAAACTTACAGAAATCACAAAAACACAAAACGAAAAAATTCAAGCTCAAGATGCAACTATTGAGAAGCAAGTTATAGAAATGAAACAAATTTCAGTTGTTTTTGTGCATTTGGCATTGGAGTAATTTGTAGTTTGTTACTCAATGCTTCTGCCTCAAATGGAGATCCATCAAGTGCCACAACATCAAATACCTCAATTAGTTATGTGAGTTTATAAATTTATAAAATCTAGAATAGTTATTATTACTTCTTATCATTATCATTATATTATTATAAAATGTTAGTACTAAATTTATAGCTTAATATTTTATAAACTAATTAATTGATTCTATTTTTTTATTTTGTAGGAAATAAATCAATAATGAACTTCATCTAGAACAATAACTAAAAATTTATCTTGGAGAATTTTAGCTTAAATTAGTACGTAGTAGTTTGCGATAGTTATAATAAATATAATTGTCTTAAATATTAAAATTTCCAATTTTATATATTGGAAACTAGAATTTTGTACATTTTGATGATTTTTTAGCAACAACATTATTGTAACATATAACTTTCATACTTGTGATGAAATCTGTTAGACAATATAATCATTGATGCAAATTTCTTTTACCACTAATACAATTCCATTGTTAAATTGATAGCTTTATTTGTGATAATAATAAATACATTAGCGACAATTTTTTTTATAAGATCAAGTTTTCATTTTTGAAACAAAATGATGTTGACACTTTTTCCTTAAAATATTAATAACTAAGAAGTAATGGATACTGATGAAAAAAGTACGAGTGACAAATATTTTGTCATTATTTTTGATTATTTTAATGGCGATGATGTTATCACAATAAAATGAAGTATTTTTACGACGTTATTCGTCACTACTTTATATTGTTTGTATCGACAAACTTGTCATAAATATGTAAAGTTACTGTGACCATATAGTTTTGTCACACATTCCATAATTTTTAGTGTCAGTACTTTTGTTATAAAAATATTGCATAATTGTGACAATTTTTCTAAATTGATCACTATTTCATTAGAGACGGGAGGTGATGATTTTAAAAATTAGACACTATTAACAAATAATGACTAATATTACTATTTTTAGTGGCAATTTTTTCTTTCATACAAAATATAATTTCTTGTAGTGGTTTAATGAGTTGATTACGGTTAATTGTGCATTGAGAGGAATAGTTACCTAATTAAATATACATATATGTCTCGACGAGGGAATAGGTATTTTTAAATTAATTGTCATTTCAATCTAGATAATTAATCTTGCATAATATTTTGTCTCATTAATTCTTTCTACTAGTCTAATTATCTTGCTAGTTTAGCAACTTAATTCTCTTTCAATAAATGTTGTTTCTTTAATTTTATTATTTAACTAGGACTAATAGACATATTAATATGGTTCCTTAGAAATCGATACCCTAGATTGCTCTAGTTTTAATAACTTGCTATAATATCTTACATACACTTTCAAAAAGGTTGGATCATTGTGAATTTGGTGTTTGAGTTATGGTTGTTTCGTGCAGGATTTACATATAAGAGAGATCATTGAGATTTTGTTTGTTTAACTTAAATTTGGAAAAAAAAAGGAAAAGGAAGTTTTTTAAAATTGTATAATGATTTACATTTTTTTAAAATGGATTAAGTCTGCACTCTCTTTTTGTTGAAAGAAGAAATATTTCTCTTCGTTCATTAAATAATAATCAAGTTAAATGTAAATATTTTAGTTCAAATATTGTGTTGTTTGACATGGAGCTTTTTGGTTAAGTTATAGTCTGCCGCTATTCATTGCTTCTATTTAGGTGCTAATGTCGGTTGTCTATTTAAAATTACCCGTTTCCGCCTTCCCTCTAATAACTTTACTGCTTCTATATCTTCTTATATTTAGCATGTTCGTTTAAGTCATAATTTTAGTTGAAGCCTTAATTTCTAGTTGTTATTTGGGTCATAAAAGAAAATGTTGATCGTATTTCATATCAACTTTTAAATCATTATGTTTTCAATGACAGCTATATTTCTTCTATTCCTTTGATAATTAATTTATTATAGTAATTGATATTTTTATATGTTAATTTTATGATTTTTATTGATGATTATTCTTTGTTTATAATAATTCCTTGATTTCTCTTATATATAAATCTTTCTTTAATTGAGTATAATATGTTGTGTATATATAATGGTTCTATTGAAATCACACTATACTACTTAATATAATTTCTTTCTTTATTTTCTTCACCTTATACGTATATATCTAATCCAATACATCTAGCTAATTGAGATATCTACTGTAAAACTTTTAAAAGATTGTCTAATGGAATTTTGAGATGAAAAGTTTTGGAAACGCAAAAACCTTCGAGTACTTGGTATTCATTTTAGTTTGGAGTTAACAAGTTTCTGAGAAAAAAATAAATTATGTATAGTTTGAAACAACTCTTGACGAGGGTAGTATGTATTGACTAGAATTCCAACTTGCGTAAGATTGTACACGGAATAATTAGAATTCAATGACATAAATGTAAATCGCATTATCAGGGAGCAAGCGCATCCAGTGGATCAGCGGATGCTGCCAGTTTTGTCTTTATATGATGATGTAGTTCTTAAATTGCCGGCAATTTCTGTAACTACTTCATTCTTGAATCTTGGTGGATATACAAGTCGTGTCCCTAGAGTATTTAGCAACTTGTGGGCAATTTTTAATTGATATAACCTTTGTTCCATGATTCCGTTTGTGGTTTAGATGATGCTTGAATTACGATGTGCACTTACATTCAGGTTAGGGCTGTGTGTATTAATGAGTTGGACGAAACGGCAGGACCTAATTGAAACCCTTTCCTGGAGGCTGCTGGTGATTCTGGTTCAGAACGGTTGCTATATGTCATGGTTAAAATCATTCCAAGCTGAACTTGCAGCAATAATGATCCATATGATAATGATGCGTCTTTTGGACCTGTGTTACGGAACTTGTGCACGTCTATCGCTGATAATTATTGTGCAGATGATTGATGATATATCGAAACTTGTCCTGTATAGATATGCTCAACTATTTTTCTTTCCTCTCATTAATTTAAATAGCTGGTGATTTTGAGCATTAATTGCTATTTATTCTAAGACCCCACTTCGTAATTGATCGTACAATGCATTATTTATGAATTGGTAGTCGCGACCAGTTTTCGTCTTGGCTTTATATGTATGCTTCTCTGAAAGGTCTTATTTTAGCATACATCTATCATGACTTCAACAAAATTGACACTCACTCGCCTTCTGTTGGGTACATAGAAGCGTGGATTTTAGCACCCGATCACTTCAACCTCAAGGATATGCGCCCACTTAGAAGTTGAAACATTCTACTCATTTCATAATACAGCTGGCAAAACTTGTTTCTCTTTGAGTTACTATGCAGTGTCACATAAATGAAACAGTATACGAAAAGGTTCAATGACCAAATCTTCACTACAAGTGCTTCGATATATGCATTGAGTTGGCCATTTTCAAGTATGTATGTGGTGTCATATTCTAGTGTTAGTCCCATAAAACATGGATGGTCGATGAGTTCTTCCAGACCTACCTTGGTGTCCTAATGCAGGTTAGTGAATTAAATCAGTTTTTTCAACAATGAGAATTTTCAGTGTGAAGAATGGAACTCAGGAAGGGGGAAGTGCGATATGGACCCGCATAGAGACTGACAACGAAAGCTCCTCAGTTTGTAGCCACAGGTGTAAAGTGCCAACAGATTCGTCGGCCACCTGGGCTCATACATGGAACAGCTAATTGAATGACAACTTTCAATCTCTTTCAACCTCAGAAACAAATATTTTTCTAATGTGTTGTGGCTGTAACAATTATTTGCTTTGAAGCTCTAAGTGCCGTAACTTAGTACTAATTTACCATGATTGAGATGAAGATAAGCAAAAGAAACACGCTCGATTACTTTCTTGGATTATCCCCAAGAAAGCTAGTGCAAAAAGCTTAAAGAAGAAAGCATGAAGCTAGCATATTTTGATAAGATGGAAGGTACTTGGCGTTCAAGGCATTAGTTACTAGAAACCCCTGGAACTCGATGCAGAGATTCTATGGCCAATGATTGGTGACAAGTGTCAATTTTGAAAGGTTGTAACCTAAAAGAGGTTCTAACTTTAGCTTTGAAGATAGGTATGAATATCCACTCCCGTGTATCTAAATTGGACAATGTAAATCCTGTTTTGTGAAAACTGTGACTATGTCACACCTGGGTCGTTTTTGTCCCCAAAAATTGTGATTGTTACCAGCATGGTTAGGTGCCAACAATTAATCTTTACCCAAATGATTACTTCCACCAACCTTTAACTTGTTTTTTACTTCCAAAACTAGGTTCCAAAGTCAAGGGGTCGGTTGTGAAAGGCTTAGTGTTGAGACTTTTAGCACCATAACAATACTAGACAAAATAAGCTAATCAATCCACCATCTTTGTCTCTGTATAGTGCATATAATCACAACCTTATTTAAAATTCAAGCTACTTAGGGCGTACAGGATTATTATTTTCATATGGACTTCCGTGTGGAAAATGATTGAAAAATAATATTAGCATCTAAGCATCCTTTATGGGGGGATTTAGCCAAACTTTAAGCCTAATCTATACTAATTGCCCATTTCCTTATGTGTCAGAGAATCAACAGGTTATTTATGATTACTTCACTTGTAGTTGG
Source organism: Erythroxylum guanchezii (assembly GCA_025629825.1). Lineage (NCBI taxonomy): Eukaryota > Viridiplantae > Streptophyta > Magnoliopsida > Malpighiales > Erythroxylaceae > Erythroxylum > Erythroxylum guanchezii. The sequence goes on from JAOTAX010000198.1 coordinate 42,450,646, forward strand.
TGAGGCTTCAAGTCAGAACCATAATCAATTAAGTTTTAATTTTATCCGTTGCTGATAATTATTGACTAAATTAATATTTCATAAATTCAAATCTTTATTTCAGCACATATACAGCCTGTAAGCTCTATTAGTTGCAAAACTAAATTTACATTATAATTTCATAGTCAATTCGCTTGAGAATTATAGTATAGATCCAACCATGGAATTTTAGTGGCTTGACTATAACTAAAAAAAGGAATACATACATTTATGACACAGAGAAGCAGAAAAACCAGAAAAGGAAACTGTCTAAATAAGACAATAGTGCATGCATGCATTCCTTGATCCTCAATGATTCTTTGACATGATCACTTAATTAACCATGACTAGTTGCTGCTGAGCTTCTATCCTTATTTCTTCTTTCATCCTCCTAATAAACTCATCAAATTTCTTGTTTAGCTCTTCTGTGCTTAACGCCCAATTCTCTTCTTCTTCTTCTTCATCATCATCGTCTGATTCATACAGTTCTTGTTCTTCCACTTCTTGGACATCAACTTCACCGTCTAACTCGTTTACGTGTCCTTCATCTTTACGATCTTCTGGGAAAAATGCTTCACACATTAAGACTCCATTTACTCCATCTTCTTTTTCTTCTTCTTCTTCTTCTTCTTCTTCTACTTCTACAATGAACTCCCTTTTCTCTTTGTCTTCCAATTGTAATCCATTGACGCCCTCATCGTCTGTTCCTTGAACCATGTGGTAAACATCATTTTCTTGGTATTCAACAGTCCTTAAGAATCGTCCTTTTGACTCCAGTTCTAGCGTTTGCATGCCATCTTCGAAACTCCTGAAAGACACAACGCTAGGATTCTTGTACTTTGAACAAGAGCTAATCAAGCCAGAGTACTTAGCAACAAAAACTAGGAGACCATTGCAGAGGAGGAATATGCAATTCTTATCTATGGTGTGGCTAAACAACTGATGGGGGAATTTAGAGAATTGGAAGTTGAAGGAACAAAGGAATGAAAGCCAAGCGGAGTTGGATAACAAGAATGAAAAAACTGAAACTGAAACAAACAACTGGATAAGTTTCTTTAAGAACTGAGATCTTATGAACTGGCTCAAGGTTTTCAGGTTTTGGTGCTCATGGTGATGACCCATGTTATCTCTCTTCTCTTTGGTCAAATAAAGATGCAAGAGAAGCTATTCGTGTTGCTTGCACTTTGGAGAGTTTTGGTTTTGTGTGTGCAAAACATGATTTGCACCTCTTATATAGAGAGGAAGTCATCAAGTTGGTAGGGTACGTGGATGTGGATAGCATGACTAAAATAGCCTTGGATTGCATGAGAATCTGAGGCCGAAAACACTACCTAATGTGGCTGAAAATGCTAGCAAGTAACCCTTGAAGTTTTGTGATAAATAAGGTTGTCCACATGGAGGTTATGTTCCTATTTACTTTCAAGATTTTGGATAGTCTAGATGGTGATGAGAAGGAAATTGATCTGGTTTCTTACGTATAATGCAAAATTCTATATCTACCACATAAGAGATACTTTTCCCTCTCTCTTTTACGAAAGCCCTTTTCGAGGTCTTCTTTTTACTAAAAATAAAAATATCTCAAATTATATATATATATATATTGAAGATTTGATGTACTTAACCCTAATCGTATGTAGATTTTAGTGAAAATGTTATACGATTTTATTGATAATATATAGATTCCTTAAGCCACTTCTCTTATCTTATATATAGACGCTTATTATATTTTGATAATTAATTACATGAAAAATGGAGTGCTAAAGTTCTTCCTTTTAGGCGGAATAGAAGATTCTAGCAGGTAAAACTCTCGTCTTCCGTTGACGCGGAGAAGAGATTGATAAACCTGCATGTAATGTCATGTTCCCCACTTCTTCGTACGGTGGCCTTCAGTACGACTTCAAAGTGCTAATATATACTTTGTCCCACCTCTATTTGAATCCAATAAACTATAAAATTGCTACGAAGTACTTTTTGTACTTAAGGAGAATGAAACCATCAAATAATTGATTGCTCTCCTTCTAGTATTCATTTTTTTTTCTTATTAAGATCGCTTGAGATAGAATGGGAAATCATTTTGTTACACTCGATACTAATTTGCTGTACCAAATCCATCCCAGAAATTATTATTTATTACAGTTTAAATAATAAGTTTATAGAAAATAAGCACATAACGCGGCTACACTGAAAACTTGGAACCATTTTTTATTTGCTTTTCTAGAATTGGAACCCTTTATGTCACGGCTCTCTTATTAGTTTCCCGTCTATGGTTTGGCTTGCTGGAAAGTTTTTTCTGTGATTAGAATTGGAACCCTTTGTCACGTAGGAAGTACAAATCCAAAGTTAAATTTCTTTTCATTCAATAAAAGACACATACGCCTAGCTTCCAAGTCCACTCCGAATATTCAGGTTGTTGGTGTCCTGACAAATCTAATAAAGAATTGGAAAAGTAATACACCAAGCTGTCACAGTTCTACAATTCCTACTCTTGTGGTCACCCCATTTAATTGATGCTATGTCTGCCTTTATCTTGGTTTGTATATCTCTAGCTAATATTCTATTCTTAAAGGCCAAGTCAGGAGCAAATTCCAATTGGTTCAACTCAATTCTGGGTTCACGTTTATTTGTTAAAAAGGAATTATCATGAATTACAGCTAAATCTTTTACACTAACATTTTTATACAGATACATACATACATATATATATATATATATATATGTATATATATATAGAAATAACTTAACTGATTTAACAGAAACTTTGAACAATTGCTAATGATTTCAATCCTGAAAACAATCATTTCTAGTCAGTAGGTCACAAAAGTCACCAGTTGCTTATTATTGTCTATAAGACTTACAAGTTACAACACACAAAATGGAAAATTAACCTTACTTCAAGTTCACTCCTCAGGACCAAGGACATTAAGATTTCAGAAACCAACACCAACTTATTAGTTCTGTATATACGAAGTATAGGCCACTGAACTGCACTTATGTATAAAACAAATTCTATCTCAAGCATCATGAGGTGGCTTATAGAGTCCAGTAGCTTAAAGTTGGTCTGGCCATACAAATGTTGCCATAGCAAATTCCCTTTTTTCATCAAGAGGACCTTCAAAATTTAGTCCATATTCATTGAGAAGCATGTCAAGCTTCCAGCCCATTTTCTCATAGTCTTCTTTATGGTACTTTGGATAGTGAAGAGGCATTTGGAACCCACTTGGACAAGTCTCCTTACTAACTCGAACCATTGTATCACCTTCCTTCAAGCTTTTCACACAGTCCTGAACGTGTCCCTGATGACCAGTCGGGCACTATATAGCAACATGGTGCTTCGGGGTGTGACTGTTGTCTGTGAGACCAAGCACTTGGGTGAAAGAAGAATTGAGACATCATTTTAGAGCCATCTTGGGTGGGCTAAAATGGTGGAGAAAAGGGAAGACCTAAAAGAAAACGCTAGAAAGCAGACTACACCATGGACGTATTTTATACGTGGTCATAGTTTTGATATGGCTCGCAGCTGCATGTAGGACTGTTTTAATTATATTTTCCTCAGTAACCCTAATTAATTATTATATAAGCTAATCTAATAATATGAAGAAAGACAAAAGATTTTTTTTAAAATTTTTGGTGAAATGACAATGTCTTCTATTATTGGGGTTACCATGAATCACTACAAGAAATCAGTTATTTGTCGACGGACTATACTGTCGGTAAACTCTCATATTCCGTCGGTAAAATAAAATATCAACGGAAATCAAAGACGGACAGAGTCGTCGGTAAAAGCACCATAGTTAAATGTACCGACGGTGGTATTCCGTCGGTAATTTGCCAACGGCTCAAAATAAATTACCAACGGTAGAAATTACGTCGATAAATATTACCGATGAACAAAATTAAAAGTATTCCGTCGGTAACATTTAGCAACGGACTAAATTTCGTCGGTAAACCGAAGGGAATGAACAGGAAATGACATCTAACTTACCGACGGACAAAGTATTTCCGTCGGTAAAGAGTATTAAAATTTTGACGGATTTTATTTTCCGTCGGTATTAGGAGGTTAGAATTTTTTTAAAATAAATTCCAGTTTCATGATGTTGTGATAAATGCATAATGTTAAGAGTTACCAATTATGTGTGCATATATATATATGTATATATGTATATATATATATATAATATTTGATTAATCAGAAAATTAAATGATAATATAACGTTAAATTTTTTTAATTAATAATAAAAACATTACAGTGTACAAAACTTATGTTTGTAATTGAAAGCAAATGACAATGATAAACTAATGTCGTGGTGATAGTGGGTGCTCTGAACTGCTAAACCTCCCCTTCAACTGTTCCATCTCTTGTCTAAGCTGAGCCATCTGTTCCATCTGCTCCCTCATCTTAGCCATCTGCTCCATCTACTCTCTCAACTTAGCCATTTGCTCCATCTCCGCTCTCATCTTAGCCATCCGCTCCATCTGCTCTCTTATTTTAGCTGCCTGCTCCATCTGCTCTCTCTTGTTTGCCACCTGCGTCGTCCCCTCTCTCATCTTTGTAACCTGCTCCATCTCTACTCTCATCTTAGCTATCTGCTCCATGTGCTCCATTTGTTCATTCACGTTAGCCTCTGTGATGTGAGCTATTTGCTCCTTCAATATGTCCACTGTGGCCCGAAGCTCGGTTACTTCATTGCTGTGCGTTGGCTTAGCAGATGCTGCTGTACTGGATAGGGAAGAGCACGAATAACATGTGTTCGCATATGAACCTAGCTAGCCTGAATATCCTTCCACGACAGTCCCTACCACCCATAACATCAAGATACATCTGAGTCTCATCTACAGGTTGTTCCTCCTGAGATTGTTGCTGAATGGTTTGTTGTATTTGGTCCTATTAGGAAACAATGTTTACATTAGTAGGGGATTATTGTTAAGAAATTATAAAAATGTATTAATTTCACATACATTTAGCTCTCTATATTGAGTGTTGATGAATGTCACACCATCATGTTTCTTCGTGTGGGTGTGCAAAAACAACTGGATAGGTGTAGGCTTGATGCCCAATGACGTTTCCTACATGTATAACCTAAATTGTCAGATGTGAACTACAATTTATAAAAATTTTGACAGAATTTCCTCTATATTATGATATTTTTCCCTGTTAAACAAAGAAAATAACTTAACACAACCATTTATGACTCCAGACATTTATACTATAATCATTATGCACAATACAACACAGCAAAATATATACAAAATAAGTGTCAAGTTTAGATACTTACAAGTCTATGTGCAAGCTTGTAGTGAGTAATTGATTCTCCTGTATGTACAGGAAGACTCTGGCCCCCAGGACCTTCACGCCTGTTGGCGGAGTTATGCTCTAAAATGGACATTGCTGCAGGTAATGTCCAATACTCAGTCTAATGACTCCAAATTTTCTCCGAAATATAACGCGATCGTGCACCTAGCTAAGTTTGAAACATAACTATTAGGAAACTTTAAACTTTTCAACCATTCACACAAAAGCTCCTTTTGTTTCTTATCCAAAGTTTAACATGCTTTTGGATATTTATCGGTGCGAAGATCTTTATGTAACTCATTTATTCTACAAAAAAGTTGCAAATCAACTCTAGATTTTGCATTGTCTTTTGTCCTCCCTTCAATGTTCACAATTCTCGGTCAACTGATTGTAATAAGTCAAAAAAATGTTTTGCTTGTGGGTTAGGTTCTTCTTCAACATTTTGCCTATTTGTCTCAAATGTATAACGACCCCATCTTAAACCATTTGCCTATATGAGCTTTCGGCTCCATCAACATAATTTCTTCTAAATATAACCTCCCCGTCATACTTATTTAAGTTGACAGACGATTGTGCTTCATTTCTCCTGAAGGTGTTAGAAATCAATGGTTCTCCATGTCATGTCCACTCAAAATAATTGGGGACAAACCATTTTCTCAACAAATGCAAATTAACTTCATCAATAGTAAGGAAGCATTTGTGTTTGCACTTTTTACATGGACATCTGATCTTTGACCCATCCATATATGCAGGTTGCGAGGATGCATATTGAATAAACGCATCAACTCCCTCAACAAATTCAGAATTAATGAAACCATCATGAGTTAATCGTCTATACATTGAAGATATATCCCGAAAATTCATATCTGGAGAACTGTTATTTTAAACCAGTGCATCCAAAATTAGTCTGTTATGTTAGCCACATATAACAAAACATATCATAAGATAATGATTGATCACAATTTGATATTTAATGGATATTAAATATCAAACAATTGCTAAATAAGTATTAATAAAAATATGAATATTTTTATGAATACCTATTTGAATAAATTCGTTGAACATATACAATTTCATAAAAACATGCCTTAAAAAAATGTGCACATAACAAGTAAAGAAAACCTCATCATTTAAAAGAGCATCAATCAAATTATGGATTCATATAATTAAGGTAATTGGAACAACAAGATAAGTCAACCTCGTCATGTATAAATTAATATATAGCCGAAGTTTATACTACAAACAAGTTCCACATCGTGCAAGCCATATCAATATAAGATGTAGGAAGTTCAGATGGAAAGTTCATACCACAAGCAAATAAATCAAGAGCAAACAACTGTAACAGAAACATAATCACTAACCTCAATCGAAACACAAAAAGATGTTTCTAAAGTATATGAAGGTAGATGATGATGATAGAGCTACACTGAAAACCAACAACAAAATCATTCATACTATAATTAGAAAGCGGGATATATGACAACAGTTGCCATGAAATATTATATTCAATGAAGGTCATTAACTATACTCAAATAATTCAACGATCAGGTGTTATCCTCAATAATTTGCATAATTATAAGTCTCCTCCATAATAAGATCATATGTTAAAACTAATGTAACAAAATCATATTTTACGAGGATCTTATTGAAATTTCGGCAGCATTTTTCCTATAAAATGGACATCCTCCTTTTGAAATAAGGGCCCCCTTGTAATAAAAATACACTTCTATATCAACCAATACCCACAACGCAAATTGGGTCTCCATACTACATGTCTATTGTCAATTGTGTCAATGATGAAGGCACGTTAATGTCGAGTTATTTTTGCTACAAATAAAAGTTCAAGTATTTAATCGCAACTTTACTTAACACTTAAATCAATAAGAGTTATAGTGAGAGTAAGATACGAAGGTACTTACTTATCACCTTTATCAATAACTATACTCGACATAGTTATACCTATTTGATT
>JAOTAX010000198.1:42458022-42468353 GCA_025629825.1 Erythroxylum guanchezii
AAAACATCCCTCCTTATAAGCCTTAAACCTTAAAAACATTAGTGGACTTCCGAATTTACCCCTAAGCCATTTTATGCACTTTTAAAAACTAACGACATATAAAACTTGAATTTAATCTCATCCCTCCATTTAAGCTTTTTTTTTTAACCTAAACTCATAAAACCCTCAAAATGAATTAAAACAAGCTTATTAATTATGAAAATGAAATCGGGGCCCAACAAGTACATACCATTGCATACATAATATTGCCGACGGCACTAAAATACGGAACTTGTGCCATATAATTTTCCTCTTCCTTTGACTGTGGTAATTGAGCAGCAGATAGTCTAAAATAACTAACAAGAGGAATAATAACTGATTTGGCATCTCTCATGTCAAATCTCTCCAAAACTTTATTGAGATAATTCTTCTAGGTCAAGAATAATTTACCAACTTCTCGATCACGTCTTATCTCCATGCCATGAATTTTCTTTACTGCTCTCAAATCTTTCATCTCAAATTCACCATACAATAAGGCCTTCAAATGGTGAATATCTGTGACATTCTTGGCAGCAATGAACATATCATCAACATATAACAATAAATAAATGAATGAGTCGTCATCTAACTTCTGAAAGTAAACACAACTATCATATATGCTCCTGAAGAATTCATGACCTAACATAAATGAATCAAAGCTTTTATACCACTGTCTTGGGGACTGCTTCAATCCGTACAAGGATTTCTTCAACAAAAACATATGGTCTTCCTTTCCTGCAACTTCAAAACCTTCAGGTTGTTTCATATAAATAAACTCATCTAATTCACCATGCAGGAATGTTGTCTTGATGTCAAGTTATTCTAATTTTAAATCAAACATGGCAACCAATGCAAGTAATACACGAATAGAGCTAGGTTTCACCACTAGTAAGAAAACATCATTAAAATCAACACCTTGTACCTGACTGTAGCCCTTTGCAACTAAACGTGCCATATACCTTGCATTTTCAATACCTGAAGTACCTTCTTTTCTTTTGAAGACCCATTTGCAGCCAACAATTTTCTTACCCTTTAGCAGCTTCACCAAAACCCAAGTATCATTCTTTTGCAAAGATTCCCATTTCTTCATTCATGGCCACCACCCACTTATCAGCATCAACATTTGAAACTGCCTTCGTATATATGGAAGGTTTACTGTCTCCACTTGTTTCCTGTGTCATTGATAAAGCATGCAACTAAATTTGCATACCTCTGTGGTGGTCGAATCTCTCGTCTTGGTCTATCTTTGGCTATGGAATGTTCTTATTGGTTCATATTGAATATGATCAGGATCTGGTTCATCAGTTTGATTTGTCTGATATGTAGAAGACATTTGTGAAGGACTTGAACTGCTAATCTCTAACTCCACCTGTTTCTATGTACTATCCTCTTTTTCTAAATTACAAGGATTATAAGACTCTTTTCTAGGATACAACATAGAGGACTAATCAAATGTAACATCCATACTAATTACAAATTTAGATGACTTGGGATCAGGACACTACAAACGATATCCTTTCACCCCTGAGGCGTAACTAAGGAAAATACATTTCTTAGCCCTAGGCTCTAACTTTCCCTCCTTTACATGCATATATGCTGGACACCCAAATAATCTTAATCAGAGTAATTAATAGGAGTACCTAACTAAACTTTCTCCGAAGTCTTGGAATTAAGAGGAGCACAAGGAGAGCGGTTGACAATGTCGCAAGCTGTAGCAATGGCTTCTGCCCAATAATCAAGTGTCAACCCTGCATTAGAGATCATACACCGAGCTCCTTCCAAAAGAGTCCGGTTCATGCGCTTGGCAACTGGATTTTGTTACGGAGTCATTCTGACAATGTAATGCCAAGCAATTCCTTCATTCTTACAAAATTCATTGAATTCACCTCCACAAAATTCCAAACCATTATTTGTCTGTAGTCGCTTAACACGTTTTACTGTCTGCTTTTCAATCAAAACTTTTCATTGCTTAAAGGTTAAGGAAACATCATTTTTATGTTTCAAGAAATACACCCAAACCTTCCTTGAATAATCATCAATAAAAGTCAACATATACCAAGCACTACCTTTAGATGGAACACAAGAGGGATCCCAAAGATTAGAATGAATATAATCCAAAGTATCTTTAGTTTTGTGAACAGCTGGAGAACTGAAACTGACTCATTTCTACTTCCCAAAGATACAATGCTCACAAAAGTCCATCTCACCAGTACTTTGACCACAAAGTAGGCTTCTCTTACTTAACAACGTTAAACCTTTCTCACCCATGTGTCCCAAAAGCATGTGCCACAATTTGGTAATGTCACTATTAGTAGAGACTACCGCAACACCTATTACTGTAGATCCATGCAAAGCATATAAACTACCAGACCTGCAAGCTTTCATCAATACAAAAGCACCTTTAGAAATTTTCAAAACTCTACCTTCAGCTGAAAACTTGCGTTCTTGAGAATTAAGAGTGCCCAAAGAGATGAGATTTTTCTTTAAATCAGGAACATGTTTAACATCGGTGAGTGTTCTAATGATACCATCATACATTTTGATCTGGACTGTACCTTTACCATCAACTTTACAGGCAACATTATTACCCATCAAAACAATTCCACCACTTAATAACTTATAAGTGGAAAAATACTCCCTGTTTGGACTCATGTGGTAAGAACAACTTGAATCTAAAATCCACTCCTTATTAGACGTAACTTTATCTTCTGTGGCTACAAAGATAATTCCCTCATTCTCATCTGCTGCTACACTAGCCTCGGTGGTGTTGCCGTTATTTTGCTCAACTTTATTTTTCTCCTTATATTTCAATTTGTAGCAGTCAACCTTTATATGCCTCTTTTTTCTTGCAATAATTACAAATTTTATTTCTATGTCTGAATTTTGACCTACCTTTGGATCTACTTCTTTCAAAATCTCTATTTTCAGATCTATCCCGTACGAATAGTCCCTCGCCTAACTTCCACTAGTCTCCCCAGTGATGTCCCTATCAATATACTCTTTTGACTTTAATGCAGACTTAATACTATTATATGAGACTGACTCTTTCCCATAAATCATAGTATTATGAAAATATTTAAAGAACTGGGGAAGGGAACATAACAACAATATGGCTTGATCTTCATCCTCAATTTTTACATCTACATTCTTCAAATCCAAAATAAGAGAATCAAATTTATCCAGATGTGAAAGAATAGATGTACCTTCTATCATCCTCAACATGTACAACTTATGTTTCAAATAAAGCCAATTGTCCACTGTCCTCTTCATGTATATAGCTTTCAACTAGTCCCACATACCTTTAGCTGTGCTTTCACCAGCAACCTCTTGCAAAATCTTATCGGAAAGATTCAATATGATGGCTGATCTAGCCTTTTTATCTAGATCCGTGAATTTATCTTACGCTATATCTGCTAGCTTTTTCTTCACTCCATCAAGTGCAATCTCACACCCATCTTGTATTAAAATGGCTTGCATCTTGAGTTGCCACATACCAAAGTTAACACTCTGGTTAAACTTTTCAATATGGGTCTTCATTATCGTCATGATGGCTAAATAAAAATGGATATTCTGACTATTTTTCTATAAGTGGGGCCCACACGTGAAACCTGGATAGCGGACCCCACAGGTAAAGTTCAGATTTGGGCCCCACAAGAAGTTGAACTCTATTTACAAAATCGAGGCAGTGGGTCCCACAAGATAAAACTGAGGTAGTGGGCCCCGTTTAGACTTACAATAAAAATCTAAGTTACTTTCTGATGTGGAGGGTCCACTTTAGTGGCAACCACAGAGCATATGATAAGTTAGACCAACAGGAGAAAGCTCTGATACCAGTTTGTTAAAGAAAATGCCCTCGAATCAGATATCGGTTGAATTTAATAGCCTGAAAAATAGTAACGAAAATAAATATAGGCAAAACAAAATGGGACAGAACACAAAGATTTACGTGGTTTGGTCAATGTGACCTACATCCACGGCCGGAGAGTGAGCAATTTTACTAATATGTGGAGAATGTATACAAGTACAAAAAAACTGGAACTAAAGGCTTTTAAAACTCATCAAATATACAGAATATAACTGAAGAAAAGATTAGAGAATTTGTGCTGTTTTGGTGATTGAAGCAGAGGAAGGAATGGTGTGTTTATGTCTCAAACCATGCCTTCTATTTATAGCTGAAGTCCCAAGCTTCTATCTAAAATTTCTTCAATTTGAGCGCAATCTCCACAATTAACAACAATGTCATGCGCACAAAGAAAATAATGACAAATTCTAAACGGTGACCATCTATTTTTGACTTAATGGAGAAGGCCAAAGCATGCAACCAATAGCCAACAATTTTTGACTTATTGGAGGGGCTAAGGCATGCAACAATTTTGTTGATACTATATTGTATGGGCGAGATAGTATTTTTGTTAGCAATGTGAAGGATGATATGCAGTCTAAAGAATTAAAGAGAAAGGTCTCTGGTTCTAGTGAACATGGTGTAGAAGCAGGTCTTATTATTAGTAACACTAAAAGAGATGGTGGCGGGAGAGGTAGGTCACTGTGGCGCCTGTTACCTAAGGTACATACCAAGACACCCAAAGGACATTCCAGTACATAACCTATAATAATGGTGTGTTACGTTCAATCATAACATTCACTTAACATGGCATCATCATTCTTTATTCTCTTATAAAGCATCTTACTGAAAAACATAATATTTTTTAAACCAATTTCCTCCCTTCATTTCATAAAAACCGAATGTCTATATTGATAGTTTTCCAATATCATCCGAATGTGTACATCATCATATCCTAAATCAAAAGATACTACATGAAAGAGGAAATACATAAAAGCTATTTAATTAGTACAAACCCAGCTGACCGACCTTTGAGCCATTTCTTCCTTTTTCTAAAAATACAAGTCTACACTACTTGTAGTGTCCCTCAGTAGCTAAAGTCATCTCTCGGTCCTGAAAAGTCAACATGGCAATTTTGGTGAGTTTTACGAACTCAATGAGGTAACCATCATCAATAGTTCACTCAATTCATGCATCACATCAATACACGTGACATATTATTCACACCTTTTTGCATATTCATAAAATATCACATTTCACTTTCAGAACAATCATCATAATCATTTCAATCAGGTAAAGTACACATATCAAGTATAAATGTAATGCACGTGAGACTCACTTTCATTTATTATTGTTGTTGTGACCGAGTGCCTTTTTACTAGCTCATGTCCCTTAATGGATACCGAGCTATGTCAAATTATGTCTCATATCCCTTAGTGGATACTAGGTACATTCACAACCGAGCCAGAGGCTCTAATCACACTCTGAGCTTTAAGCTCTTTATCCTAGCAACTCCGGTCACAACTTCCTTTATCTTACATGCATTCACGTATCGAAATGTTTCCCATATCATATTCTCAATCAATCACATGCTTTCACATTTACATTCGAATCACATTTTTTCCATCAGACCCAAGGTCTGGCATTCAACATCATTATTAAGTAACATATATTCCGTCATATTCACATACAAGTAGCACTTCAATAACTCATTTACATATCACAACCATCGGAGCATCATTGTTTGGAATCAACACAATCAATTCACATTCATTAAATAAGTCAAGCATAATATAAAACAAACAATTAATTGAGTGAGACCATTTAGGTTAATCATAAGTCGCTCTCGAAGCTATTGCTTCGAAGTTCCAGTGACGTCTGGATGTTGACATTCTAATTGTTCCTCTATATATCAAGCAATAAACATATATCACAATGTGCACAATTATAAGTGTTTAATAATGCACATACATGTAAATGAAATATGTACAATGCATGTTCATGACAATCCCGGGTATCGCTCTATTATTTTCGTCATGTAAACATTCATTTATCCAAACTCGCATAAGTATCATTCATAATTATGGTTTATACCTCAATAAAACCATTAGAATCACCATTCCTAACTCATTCAGATGTCTAGATAAGAGGTTCTAGGCAAAAGAAGGAAGGATGCACTTATTGAGTTGTTTAAGCCAATTAGAAATAAGTCATGGCCATGCAACATTAGTGCATGTTTGTGCAGTCCAAATTAAAATCGTCACAAGCGTGCAACCAAATACACACTCGTGCATATGCGAGTCACAGGCCATGCAGACCCAAAATCAATTTCTAGATTTTTCAAAAACATCTTCAGGTCTACTGTTCACACTCAATCAAAAAATAAAAATGAAGTCATTTTGTAGCACCCCACTCTCGCAATGACCTAAACCCGACATCGTGGGTGATATCCGAGTCCGTACCCTGCGAGGGTAGCATGCTAAAGCACTCATTCAATTAGAAATCAGTATAATTTTTTTTAAATCAATAACATATTGTGTGGAAATCAATACTCAAATTGGGCTCACATTCATTCATAAACATTGTCACTAACACAAAACCATCAACAAAACTTTTCCATAGCCATTTGGGCCCTTTCACAATTACAATACACTAGAGTCATTTCGGAATACAAATTTATACAAAAAGTTGCGAAATATACAATTCAATACAAAATAGAGAAATGCAATGCAGACGCGGGCTGATCCCGACCTCTATCCTTCACTTGAAAGTTGTAGGGATACTCCCGTTGGCATAACAGAGTATTCTTATGATCCTGAAAAATATTTGCAAATTTTGGATGAGTTTTGCGAACATAGTGAGTGACCATCATCGATGGCTCACCCAATCACATAACACATAATTCACATATCTCACTATTTCACAAGTCACATTATTTCACATATTTATCTTATTTCACATTCAATACACTGAATCTTTCATATTCTGCATATGCAATGCACATGAGACTCACTTTCCATTTATTACTTTGTTGTGACCGAATGCCTGAACTGTCCTGTATCCAGTGGATACCGAGCTCATTGATAACTGTCCCATATAGGGCTCATTAAACGTTAAGCCTGAGGCTTTGAATCACTTTTGAGCTCGAGGCTCATTTTCACTCGTTGAGCTTTAAGCTCTAATCGTTAACTACCCTGGTCACAACTGCCATTATATTTCATGCATTCATGCAATGGCATGCATCACTCACAATTGTATATCCCATTTAACCACTTTCTCATATCATCGGACCTTAGTCCGACATTCTACATTTAAGTGGAGAATTCACACTTTCATTCATATATAAACACAAATACACATTCCTGACATATTTAACAATCACATTCACATACAATTAGCACTTCAATATCTCATTCATATCTCACGATCATCAGACCTTCATTGTCCGGAATTCAACAGTTCAATCACATTCATAATTATTCATAATCACTCAATTTATAACATAAACAAACAAACAATAAAGTAAGATCATCTAGGTCTACTCACAGTACGCTCCAAAATAACAGTTGCTTCCAAATTCTGGATACGCCTGTATGCAGATGTTTAACTTTGATTCTTCACCAAATGAAAAGATCTTTAGCTCAGATGGAAGCTCTTTTCTTCCTCTTCCTTTTTCTCTTCTTGATCAACTTCAAAATATCTCTTGAAGGCTAAGGAAATTAAAACCCTAGCTTGTTTTCTCTCCTTTCACTATTTCATTCTTTTTCATGTTTTCTCTCTTACCTCTTTTCTCATCCACACATTTTGCTTCTCTAGAATCTTCTCATTCACGTTCTTCTTCTCCATTTATAAGCAAGACAACACTTCTTCTTCCAATTATGCCCTTAATGATTAAGAATTGTCCCATTTGCCCTTCCATTTATGCCTTATGTTTTTTATACTTAAGTGTCTTGCCAACAGTACCCTTGAACAATCTAACATAACACTTCCTTCTAGAAACATGTCCCCCATTGTCGTAAGTTTCTAATTCCACTAAAATCATTCCATTTGGTTCACTGATTCAAAAGAATACTTCAAACATTTTTGGGCTACTTTTGTCCAAAACAATATACTATGCACAATTTTCATCTAAATTTTAAACATTTTAAAGACTGAATTAGATTCCAATTTCTTCATACCATTTGTATCTCCATGTCTCTAGTTTACCACAAATCAAAAATCATCTCATTTGGATCAGTAGAGCTCCAGAAATCATCAAAATACTGAAGTATGTTTAGTAGAATAACACCAGTTCATATTACTTAAGAGTACACACACTGTACCCGTCCTACCTTTTTCACTCAATCTTTCTCACATCACTTTGGATGGCTATGATTTTTGGTGGAGATGTAGAGCAATGTAGTACGAGTCTAATGGTTCAAGAATGAAATCAATTGGGTTTCTAGAGAAGAAGTTATGGCCAAAAGAATCAAACATGTTTTCGTCCTTAATCATACTGAACCTGTTTCGGGGATACAGCCATAACTTTCTGTAGAAATTTTTGATCGAGGTGTTCCTTAAATGATTAGAAAGAGGACTTTAAGAGCTACAACTTTCATGAAGACCTCGAAGACAATTTCTATCTTCTAAAGGATCAAAAATGGAACAGAAGACAGAAGATAAACAGTAATTAAGACGAAGTGAATGAACAGTAGCTTCGTCTTAGATGAACAGTAACTAAGACGAAGGGAATGAACAGTAGCTTCATCTTAGATGAACAGTGACTAAGACGAAGGAAATAAACAGTAGCTTCGTCTTAGATGAACAGTAACTAAGACGAAGGAAATGAACAGTAGCTTCGTCTTAGATGAACAGTAACTAAGACGAAGTGAATGAACAATAGCTTCGTCTTAGATGAACAGTAACTAAGACGAAGTTTTCTTCCTTCTTTCATTTGCATCGTCTTACTTTTGCTTCGTTGCACTTTGCTTCGTCTTACTTTTGTTTCGTCTTACTTCTGCTTCGTCTCACTTTGCTTTGTCTTACTTTTGCTTCGTCTTACTTCTGATTCGTCTCACTTTGCTTCGTCTTACTTTTGCTTCGTCTTACTTCTACTTCGTCTCACTTTGCTTTGTCTTACTTTTGTTTCGTCTTATTTCTTCTTCGTCTCACTTTGCCTCGTCTTACTTTTGTTTCTTCTTATTTCCGCTTTGTCTCACTTTGCTTTGTCTTACTTTTGTTTTGTCTTACTTCTGCTTCATCTCACTTTGCTCTCTCCAGTATCGCCACTTATAAAGATTATAACTTTTGACTCAAATATCCAAAATTTCTATACGATATACCATTGGAGAGATAAAAGAAAGATATATCACTCTCAAAAAGGCAACTTTGCCAAAATCTATATAGATCAAACCCAAATTTTCCCCTAAAGTCCAAAGACGAATTTTACATCATCCTTTAACATACTGTACCCCATTCTCAACTTCATGAAATTTTGATATGCTTAGAGACAGAATTGAAATTCAATGTCTTCACAAGAAATGTAGCCATATGTTTCTAGTTTAATCGAAATCAAGAATAATCTCATTTGGATAACTAGAGAAAAAGTTATGGCTAACAAACTGAATCACACTCCGTGAACATTTTCCAGATCACTACCACTTTTGTTTCCAAATCTGTCCTATCACAATTCATACCAAGATCACTCTTTTAACTCCCTCTACTTCTCATTTTCAATAAGATCACATTTAAAAACAATCATACCTGAAAATTGTCAGTGAATGCATGTACTATATTTTTCTATGCATATGCAAACATTCAATATTTATGTGCATATACGCTAACATGATGCATGAGCAAGAAAATGCATTTCCTTATCCCTCTTTGAGCTCCCATGTACTGAAACTTTAGGTCTTCACCCTCTAATATGGGGACAGGATGTTACACATTTGGCAATACTTTCTTCTATAAAAATGTTCTCCTATCTCTTACGTTTCTAATGACACCAAAATCATTCAATTTGGTTCAGAAATCTGAAAGTTATACCCCAAACATTTTGAACTGTTTATGAACTAAAACAACATTCTATAATAAAATTTAATTCAAAATCTGGAATTCTAGAGACTGAATAAAAATTTGATCTCTTAAGAAATTTGTAGTCCTATGTCTCTAGTTTACTCCAAATGAAAAATCATTCCATTCCGATAACTACAGAACAAAATATCTTCAAAATACCGAAGCAAGTTTAATGAAAATACTCTAATTATCAATTTCTAGAACTTCTCATCATTTTTGTCCTACATTTATCACTCAATCTCTCCCAAATGAATTCATATTGTTATAATTTTTGTTGAAGAGGTAGATCAATGTGTTATGAGTCTAATGGTTTAAGTCTTATGTCAATTGGAGGTCGGGAGTGTTGGACCCCGCCCCCGAGGCCCAACATTCCCCGAATATCGGACCCCGACTTTGAGGCCCGACATTCGGACCACAA
>JAOTAX010000198.1:42503785-42514422 GCA_025629825.1 Erythroxylum guanchezii
AGAAAGTTAAGTAACCAAATTCTATCTTATTTATGACATTGCAAGTTAGGTTATATCAATAGAACTAGAATCACAAGTTACTTAAAGAATGATACTTAGATTCTTTTGATTATAAATTATATGAAACTTGTGAATCTTATTTTTTTTTTTCTGAAAGATGACAAACTACCTTTTAATAGAACGACAAAGCGTGCCAATAAGTTATTCGAGCTTATACATTCAGATGTATATGGGCCTATACTTATTTGTACTTGAGGTGGATACCTATATTTTCATTACATTCATAAATAATCATTTTAGATATGGCTATATGTACATAATGAAACAAAAGTTTGAATCATTTTAAATAACATAAAGCCATAAGATTTGAAATGGAATCCATATATACTAACCAAGTATGGATTTTGGTAGATGCTTATTATAGTATTGTATATATAGGATGCAAGTTGGTTCTTAAGAAAAAAACTAGTATGGTTAGTAATGCACATACATACAAATCAAGGTTAGTGACTAAAGGTTACAAATAAAAACAAGGACTTAATTTTGATAAAACCTTTTCTTCTAACCTTTTCTTCAGTAGTTATGCTTAAATCTATAGGGATCTTATTAGTTATAGCTAGGTATCATGATTATGAAATCTAGCAGATAGATGTCAAAACATTTTTCTCATTAGGAATTTTCTTGAGGATGTATATATGACATAGACTAAGGGTTTTAAATTTGAGAGATTTCCTAATCAAATTTGCAAATTAAAAAGTCTATTTATGGACTTAAGCAAGCTTCACAGAGTAAGAACATACATTTTGATAATATAATCAAAAAGTTTGATTTTATAAAAAATGTGGATGAACTATATGTCTATAAGAAAGTTAGTGGGAGTTCAGTTATTTTCCTAGTGCTATATGTGGATGATATATTGCTTATTAGAAACAATATCAATCCTATAATCTACAAAAATTTGGTTGTCTAAGAACTTTCCATGAATGATATGAGAGAAGCACCCAATAATTTAGGAATAAAGATCTATAAAGATAGATCAAAGAGGTTGCTTAGCTTATCCCAATCCACGTACATATATAAAGTGCTAAAGAGGTTTAGCCTAGAGAATTTTCAAAGGGGATTCTTACTTATCGAATATAGGATTTCTCTCTTATTTGTGCCCTAAGAAATAAGAATAGAGAGATAAAATGGATTGTGTTCTATATGCTTTGGTAATTGGATCAATTATGTACGTGATGCCATGTACTAGACTAAATATCTGTTACACTTTGAGCATAATGAGGAGGTTTCAAGCGAATCTTAGTGATGGTCAATGGACGAATGTAAAAATAAATTAAAGTACTTAAGAAGAACTAAAGATATTTTCTTGGTCTATAGAGGAGTTGAACTGAGAGTTCAATGGTATTTAGATGCTAGTTTTCAGTCTGATCCAAAAGATAACAAATCACATTCAGGGTATATCTTCACTCTAAATGATGGTATGATAGGTAAAAAGAGTTGCAAACAATAAACCGTTGCAAATTTTATGACCGAGGTAAAGTATATTTTCATGCTAGAGGTAATAAAAGAAGCAGTTTGGATCAAGAAGTTCATCATTGAACTAGGAGTGGTTCTTAGCATTGGAAAGGCGATAGTATCATATTTTGACAAGAATGGTTCCATTGTATAAGAAAGGAAGCCATGATCTCATCAATGATCTAGACTTACTCAGGAAGTTTCACTTGATTAGGGAGATAGTGGAGCGGAAAGACATAACATTAAAGCGAGTTTCTACTAAAGAGAATCATACAGATCCACTAACTAAACCATTTTCTAAAAAACACATGATCGACATATGGGTGAATACGTTATTAGATATATACATAGAGGACTGAATTTAGTGTAAGTGGGACGTTGTTAGCTTATGCCTTAGCAGCCGATCAATTGGTTTCAATTTTATATATGACATTGTTATTTTAATTAATAAAGAGATTATTTATCTTTATATATTTTGATAATTACATTTGCTATTTTAATACTGAAGGTAAAATCCCCTAGAATAATTATTGTATTATTGAAATTATAAGGAGATCATGATTATGAGATTTAATTTGCATTTATGTATTATCAAATTGTTTCTAGTTATAGTCTCATTAAGACTATATATTAATAAAACGGTAAAACTAGCATATATTATATTACTTTCTTATGAAGAAAGAAATTGATTTCATAAATTTAGGTATATAGATACTTAAACAAACGTATGAGTGCTTATTAGAGATTAAGTTCACTTAACTAAACCAATTATAAGGATCCCAAATGAAATTTTACTTATGTATTTATGGATTTTCTCATTATAATGGCCATATAATTGATCCTTAGATTTGAAATTAGCAAAGTATCTCATATGAGAAATATTGTGTCATAATGCTACTTATGACCTGTTCTAATTAGGGTAGCTTAGTTGGTGGTACTTAGATATAGTATGAATCACATGTAGATAGTTGAGTAAGTCAACAAAATATCCATTACTCTAAAGTAATTAAAGATAATGTTTTATTATTCTTGAATAGTAATAATTTACGAAATTCTCTGGCCAAAGTAAATTGAGAATTGAAATGGTATTTTTAAATATCAGCTATAAATTAATTACTATTTAGCAAGAACTAACGTGATAGGATTTAAATGAATAGACATTGTACCCATATTCTATATCTAATTAAAACATTGGACGATAAAATGATTAAATTTACATCATATTCATAGATGAATAGGTTGAGTCAAATCATTTTATAGTCCTAATATTTGGAGAACTAAAGAATTTTAATTTATCTAATTCTAATTACAAATTCTAATTATAATTTATAATCTTGCTAACATATTAGGAACCTAATAGGTCACATATAAAGAGCAATTAAAAATAAAAATCAATTTAAATTAAGTTGGACTTAATTATAAAGTTTAAGAAACTTCAAAGATCAAACAAAGATATTTGATTTTATTAAAATTAAATTGAATTATAATTAGAGTTTGACTTTAATTATAATTAAAATATTTAATTTTAATAAAAATAAACTAACACTTTTTTCTATTTATATGAAATAAGTTTAAGGGAGCTACCCCTCCTACTTATTCCTATAAAAAAAAATTGAGTTCCTTTTCTCTAGATTATGAATATCATTATTGGCTAGATACTTAGATGACTCACGATTTACACTTTGTGAAAAAGGTTTCAGTATAAATTTAAATTAAGTATGATTCAATTACTTTTCTGATTCATATTTTTCAAGTTATTTAATTATTGAGATATGGTCAAAAAATTGTAAAATTTTATTTATTCGCTGCATCCATGAATGTATCACGATTGGTTTTCCAACAATTATAACTTAATAAAATAACATCAATTTTTCAATGGCTAAATAATTAATTAAACAAAATAATATTGTTTTATTGAAATCTTGATCAGACTTTGGAACTCAAGCCAAACAACCTAAGTTTGATTAGGCTTTAAGATAGGCTATGGTTATAAAATTTAGGTTATGCCCCATCCTATTACTATCTCTAGGCCTGAGAAGATGTTGACGATAGAGAAGGAAAATGAAGAGCTAGCATGAGGCATAGGGAATAAATTAATGACAGAGAAGGAAAAAAGTGAATAAAAGAGTAGTATATCTTAATGAAGGCTCAAGGACATTTAGAGAATTGCATAAATGATTTTTGACATTGTATTTAAAAAGCAGGCATCCAAGAAGAGCTTAAAGCGAGGGAAAACGCTAGTGATGGACATTAAAGGCAATAAATGGAACAAAAAAAGAAAAATGGCGTAAGTGAGGAGGTGAGATTAATAATAGCATAACTAAGTAATTAACTGTATCACAATAAAGTTGATAACACAAATCTTGAACTTTAAGGAATGAGGAAAGAAAATTTAAGGTGTCTAGAGGTGAGTGTAGGTAATGCTACACTATTGGGGTTAGGAAAAAGTCTACCTCTTGTAGTAACTTTCAGATTTCGATTATGTATATCTCAAATTATTATTTGGTGATTGTAAGACATTTTATGGACCGATTTATTTAAACATACTTGAATCCATGATCGTTTTTGTACTGATTTATTCCCTCTCTTCTTTGATTCTTCTTTAATGTGTTTCTGTGAATGGTACAGATAACATTTTGATAAGTTTCTAAAACTTATATATCAACAATCGACCATCATGTTGGTTTGTTTTTTAAAAGTGAGAGGGAAAGGCTCTTAGACCCATTTGAGATCAAGTCACACATATGCCTCGACTTGCAAGAAACTTTGCAAATGGACCTGGACATTGTCCACTTTCATCAAATTTTCCATAATATTCACCACCGCTATCAGACCTCACTATCTTTACTTTTCTATTTAACTACCTTTCTATCTCATTAACGAACACCTCTAGGATGTCCACAGACTAAGACTTCTCATGTAGCAGATAAATATAACCATATCGTGAGAAGTCATCAATAAAGGTAATGAAACATTTTTCGTTGCCCTAAGAAGGAACGTTGAAACGACCACAGATGTTAGTATGCATTAATTCAAGTAATTCTCTACTTCTTGTGGCTGGATTCCTTGATATATTTTTGGTTTGCTTACCTTTAATGCAATTCACACATATATCCCAGTTAGCAAAATCCAACTGAGGTAAGATTTCATTTTTCACTAACCTCTGTACCCTTTCCTTGGATATATGACCTAATCTTTTATGCCACAAAAAAAGCAGAACATTCATTATGTGTACTACATTTATTTCCTATAATATGGTCAACATGAAATAGAGATTCAGTAAAATCAACATCAAGATTGAAATGATATAAATAATCAATTAAAGTACCAGAACCATAATAGTACTTATGTTTATATAAAGAAAACACACAGTTTCCAATCTTAAAGTTAAAACCATCATCATCCAATTTTACAACAGAAACTAAATTCCAAGCACAGTCAGGAATATAAAGACAATTTTTTAGATCCAGATGACACCCAATGTCAAAGATTAATCTTTACATCCCAATGCCCTCTATTCGTGCCTTCATTATGTTTCCCCTATATAAGAATTTGTCAGTTCCGTTTATAGTCTGGATTGAAAGGAATCCCTGTTTAACCTGTGAAACATGAGTAGTTGCACAAGAATCTAACCACCAGGTATTATTAGGCACTTCAATAAGATTTGATTCAAAACATACTGAGACATAATGTGTACCTTTCTTTTCAAATCAAGCCTTTCAATTAGGGTAATCCTTCTTGAAGTGACCAGACTTTTTGCAAAAGTGGCACCTCTTATCTTTATGGATTCGACCGTCATTAACTTTGCTAAGAGCTTTGTCCTTATCTTTGCCTTTCTTTCCTGATTTGTTCTTGCTGCTACTAACGCCTTGATGAAACGTGAGATGAATGGAGTGTTCCTTCATTTTCTTCAATCTCCCTTCCTCCTGAGCCAATATGGCCTTAGTTTTTTTAAGGTTCCAATTTTCCTTAATGGTATTATAATTCACTTGGAATTGGCCGAACTCAAAAGGCAGTGAGTTGACAATGAACTGTACAAGGAAAGACTCACTTACATCTATACTTGAATCCATGATCGTTTTTGTACTGATTTATTCCCTCTCTTCTTTGATTCTTCTTTGATGTGTTTCTTTGAATGCTACATATAACACTTTGATAAGTGTCTAAAACTTATATATCAACAACCAACCATCATGTTGGTTTGTTTTTTAAAAGTGAGAGGGAAAGGGTCCTGGACCCATTTAAGATCAAGTTTTTAATACCTAATAGCCATTATCTTGGGGTCTTTTCATTGGACTCAAAATTATAAGTCATATAGGCCATTAAATAATCTAACACAAATGTTGTTGTAAATTTATATATTAGATTACTTAGCATTGATTCATTTTTATTTGAATTACTATTACGAGTGTGTTAAATCTGACGTAATTCGAAAAAAAGGTTCAGGATAAAATTAAACAACACCTTATGATGTTTTAAGCATAAAAGTCAAATAATATGTTAGGATAATTGCTCAAATTACTTTAAGAATGTTTTTTTTAATTCCATGACAATGTTCTGATACTTTATTTTTACGTTATGTAGCCTAGCAATTTATTAATAGCTTTGCTTCTACTTTGTTACTTAAGAGTTTGATTCATGGACTTTCCTTATGAAAGTACATATTTGATCTGAGTGTAGTTAGCTAAGCTTCAAATGATCCATTGCTTATACCTAGTAGGCCATTTATAAGAGCTAAGAATAAGAGGGTTAAAGAGGCTTTGAATGGGTTTATTTAAGAAATACATGTCAATCAAGCCACTATAACAGAACACGGTTTTGGGGATAAAAATTTTTGTCATTGAAATACAAAAAATTGTCGCAAAACATTTTTAGCGACAGTAAAAAATCGTCGCGCAAAAGTTCGCCAAATTCTGGTAGTAAATAATTATCTACGACGTTTTCACGAAATCGTCGCCCAATATATTTTG
This sequence comes from Erythroxylum guanchezii, assembly GCA_025629825.1. Lineage (NCBI taxonomy): Eukaryota > Viridiplantae > Streptophyta > Magnoliopsida > Malpighiales > Erythroxylaceae > Erythroxylum > Erythroxylum guanchezii. The sequence goes on from JAOTAX010000198.1 coordinate 42,510,271, forward strand.
TTACAATCACAAATCCGTCGTAAAATGGGATAGGCGAGGAGAAAGAAAATTGTCGCAAATGACATATTGCGACTTTTGTTTTTAGTGGCTAAACGTAATTAGCTTTGTTAGCGTAGGCGTAGGTAATAATGTGTAGCGACGATTTGTTTTTGGTAGCAAAATATATTTAGCTATGCTTTTCAAAACATAGCCAAAGGTTATTGGAGACGTTTTGTAGAATGTAGCTAAAAAGTTTTGGTGATGATTTTGTAACTGTAGCTAAAAAGTTTTAGTGACAAATTTTTATTTTTAATTACACTTTCATATTAACAATTTAGCATTTAATTATAATTATTGATAATATTTTTAATTCATCTTATTTTTTAAACATTTTTTGAATTATAATTAAGTAACATTTTTAAATTATTGTTGGTAACATTGTTTGAATAATAATTAAGTAAACTAAAATAAAATAAAAATAATTAAAAATTAAGTGCATTTTATAAAAATAAAATGTAATTAAATGTTGATTACAAAACTTAAGAAAAAATTTATGTACAAACTAAGACTCCTCATCGTCACTACTACTTACATACTTTGACCTAAGCATTTGTTTGACCATCTTTTTAAGCTTGGTCAACTCTCTTTCAGTACGGTATAATTTTTGCTTATTACATTGTAATTTTTCTTCAGTATGCTCTTACTTTTCTTTTGTATGATCTAACTTTTCTTCATTACATTGTAATTGAGCCTTAAGCGATCGGTTCTCCTCTTGAAGCGTCGTTACATATACTGGTCGTGACGATGATGAACCAATTGACTTAAGGTTATACCTAAGACCTTTGATGTATCCTGATTTTGTACCAAAGACGTTGTTACAAATGTCATCCACACTGTGCTCATTTCTATTAGACAATAATCTCTGTAACAACTCCTGCATCTTATCCTAAACTTTAAAACACAAAATCGAGATTTAATTCAAATATTATTAGTTAGTATTATATAAATAAATAAAGTTTAAAATTAAAATTTTTATACTTACATAATTATTATGCGCTTTTTCAGACGTCCAGCCTTCATCTTCCTTGTAGTGTGTCAGTTTGTAGAGTGTGATCCTACCACACTCTTGTTCGTATAGTTGAGTCTGACTTTGTTATATGAATTAAAAAAATTGAAACACAATAGATTATATTGTATTTATTTGAGAGGATATTTCGAGAACTATTTTAGGAGGGTTATTAGACCTAAGGGAAGATTGACTATGATTTGCTTAAGCTAAGCTAAAGTGAGAAAAGACTTGGGCATATCAAGTATTCAAGAACATAACTTGACACGTGACTGTATACCCACTCGTGTAACACTCAAGAAAAATAAGTTATAATGATATACCCTTCGACATGACTATTTTCCAACCCTTATAACTCTTAAAAAATACATGTTGTGAAGACATGATCCCAACATAGCCATGTACTAGATCATATCTACAAATCTTAAAATTTTCATAATAAATACAACCTAGAATATGATGGTAACACAATCTATGTCCAATGTAATGTCTATTGCCAAAACCCTAACTTTTGATTATTGTATTTAAGGAATTTTTCTATTCAAATTTAGTAAGTTTTTGACATTTTTGTTTGTTAAGAGTTATAAGTGCTTCTTTACCTTTTTCTTAATCAAACTTTTGGACTTATCAAATAATTATTTTTCTATACTATTTATGTACATAATGAACTTGGTTTTTGATTATTTATAATCAGTAGGTCAATTATCCTTATATATTTGATTTAACTTTCTTAGTGTGGTCACTACAACATAAAGAGCTTTAGGTAACAACATATTTGTAACGGTTTTATAATGTGTTGCTAAAATTTAATATAATACAATAATTTTAAATGCCCTTAATAATATTAATATGCAACAATAATAATAATAATATGTTGTCTTATATTAAAATAGACAATAAAATGTCTATAGAAGTTTCTTGTAATTGTCGTTGTGTGTGTATCTCGGGTGATTAATGTGGCGATTCTAGATTTTATACCTATTGGAGTTATGTAAATATAGTGCCCTGGAAAGCAAGTGTATTTGCATATAACTTAATCTTCTTCAGTTACAGTTTTGTAATGAAAATATTTATTATTAATAAAACAAAAGAGTTTGGTTTTAATGAGCATTATATATCTAGTCATAAGGTATCAAGATTCTTTTGTAAGTAATATACATATAGAGATGTATGGGAAACATGCATATTATAAGAATCTAAAATAATGGATTCACAGTTGAATAATCAAGTTGGTCGCTTGATTAGGGTTTATACTGTAGTGTTTCGATTTATCTCTATGTAAGTAAATGAGTTTACTTCAAGGTAATAATGAGTTTCATATCATGATAGTAGTTGACTATCGATAATGACACTATTAAATAAATCTAGAATCAAGTATGTTTTCAAGAATAAAGTAGGCCGTTACTTTAGTCTTTAAAACATACATTTTAGCATTTGCTTATTATAGACCACAATCTTGATGAGTGGTGAACTTATATGTATTTCGTTATAATTCTTGATATGATCGGAATGGATTTTTATAGAGTATTAATCTAGTGTCTGCATATTGGAATTATTAATTGAAACATGTATCAGGGAACATTCACTCAAATAAAGAGTTTATAGTGATATCATCAATTCTAAATGTTTTATGGAGATTGGTGATTAAACTGGTGCTAGGAGTTTGATGGACTAGCTACCCATCAAATCTTAACACCAAGATGAGATCTTGTGTGTTAATCACCATATAGAGTAAAACAGGAGATATAGTAGGAAAAACCAATATAAGAGCAAAAAGGTAATTTTATCCTTTGTTGTGCGGATGGCTATATAAGGTTTATAATAGGGTTTGCAATTAGACATATTATTTGAAATATATGTTCTCATAATATTTAGTAATTCAAGAGTTCAACTAATTGTCTTTAGAGGAATGATATTTAGTTAATAAGTTATAATTAATTCTAATGAGATTAAATTAATTATAGGCTTATTGGAGATTGAATTATCTAAGTCCAAAAAGATTCCCTACTTGACTTCAAGGAAGGTTATCAAGCAAAGTAAGAAATATAAATGGAGATTTTAAAGCCCATGATTAAATGTTGGGCTTGCACTAATTAATTGTTAATTAGAAGCCCAAATGAACATTTAGAAATGGGCTAGACTTTGGTTTAATTGAATTAATTAGATTAATTATATTAAAACAAAATTCTTAAAGAAACGGAAGGGAATTTCGATTTTTAATAGCTGAATGTGCAGCTGCACATTTGGCATTGAATTGCTAAATAAAGATGGTATTTATCATGCATTATTATCATTAAATGGAGTAATGATCTTACCATTAAATGGTTTAATGTTGTCTTTAAATGATGGCATGAAATATAACCTTTTTAGCATTCAATTGATTAAAGATGAAAGAGGTCTATTTGATGAATGATCTTCCTTCTTTCATCACTAAAACTGAAATTGACATGTCATTTTAGGTTATTGGTCTTTTCATATAGCCATCTCAAAACAAATGAGAAGAGTCTCATTTAATGACTTCTTTATGTTTGATTAAAGAACGCTGTGATGCATTGGATGTCCTTCACTTTTTTCTTTTCATGCATAACTGAAATTGACAAGGTGAAAGAGAGAGGTTCTAGCATTCTTGGTCTCTTTCTCCTTTCCTGCATGTGTGAACTGAAATTTGCATGAGAAGTGTCTCATTTTTGGCTTCTTTCTTCTAAGAAAAATCTCCTCCAAAGTTTTCTTTCCTTTCCCACCAAAGGATCTTGTTAACCAAATTGTCCAAGAAGAACAAGCGGTGGATCAGATTGGTCGAGAATACAATATCAAGAAGAAGAAACAATAACAAGAAGAAGATGATACATCACCTTGGACAAGATATATTGCTGAGGATAGGATAGCACAGTAAGGAGTTAAAGTTGTAGCGAAGGAGTCAGTAATATAATCTCCATCTTGTTCTTGTGATAATTATTTTCCATATATCGTATCACGTATGGTGGCATGTTGATTTGGTTATCTTGCTTCCTGATTGAGCCCAAGTTTATCTTATTAATTGGCCTCACTTTCATAACTGTTTATGCACTTGTTGACTCCTACTGATGCTTTTTTGTGCTTAAATTGGT
>JAOTAX010000198.1:42514522-42525199 GCA_025629825.1 Erythroxylum guanchezii
TCAAATTCGAACTCTATGGTCCTCAAACATTTAACTTTCAGTTCTCATTTTAATCTCGCTGGTATTCTGAACCAGTAGCAAATCGGGGCCTATTACTCTTATTCAACTCACCCTAAAATCGTGAGAAAAATCAGGGAGATAGTATACATCTGGATCTACAACTTCTACGTTTTGAGTTTCTCCAGATTCGCACGTTAAACAGCTCAACAAAAATGAACAAAGAGAGACACGAATCTGTCTCCATGACAGCTCAACCTTCAAAACCCTAGGTTTTGGTTTAACCCCCCAAATTACCAAATACACGAAATTTCTTCTTGTTTAAGTGCTATTGGACATCAAAGAACACAGATCTATCATCCGAATCATCCAACTCATGCATTCCCTCAAATGGGTTTCACAAAGAAGAGAAAACCAAGCTTTAAATCCATAAATCTAAGCATAGGAGTGGAGGCTTACCTCTTTATACCACCCAAAAGACTTGAATCACCTTCTTCTTCTTGTTACAAAGATTGAAAAAAGCTTGGAGGAGCTCCCATGGAGGATTTCGGTGGTGAGGGAGAGAGAGGGAGGAACACGACAACTCTTTTTGTCTTATTCTCCCACTTACCTCCTTATATATGCCATAAGTTTTACTTATTTACAAAAACGCCACTCTTGTTCTGGTTTTTAAACATCTGTCCGAATAATTTCCTGTGACCACCGAAAAATGTTATACATCATTAATTTGATGTCACTAAAATTATTCACTGTTCAAAAATTTTTTAATGACATCAGTCGTAAATACTGATTTATTTCGGTGCACCGGTTAAACTAGATATCGGGTATTACATGTTATTTTTTAATTAAGTTGGTATTGTGTAAACATTTCGTTGTATAATGTGTGCATTAAGTGAATGTGTCAATGGGCTTAAAATTGAAATGAATTAGCTTAGCTATAAACATGATTATTTAATTTGTGAAGAAACATTAGCTTGTAAAGTTTATAGTTTAAGCCTTTTTTAGGTGAATATGTATGTTGGTTAGAATATTGCACTTATTATATCAATATATGACACATTTTTTATACATTTATAATTAAATTCAATTAAATTGGCAAACATTATTAGTAGCATTTCATTAGAGTGATTGACTAAGAAGAAGTGATATAGGTAAAACAAAAATGAAGACAACAAAGTGTGGGATAAATGTGTGAAATAAATTTCCTATTCTACTGACCTTTTAAAAAATTAGGTTAAGAATAAAGCTAGGAGCCAATTAAGAGTTGTGATATAACTGAGTAAGCAGGAGACATTTATGACAAATTGTTTATCTTTGCATCAAAATGATATAATAACACTCTAACTAGGCTTAATAAGTATCAAGTTGTCAATAAAAGAAAACCTATAGATCTTCATATTAAATGTCAAAATAAATTTCATGAATGGGTATTTTGTAATGATCTACCACTTTAATTGTTATATAAGAAGGAGTACATGCTTACAAGTGCCATATATGTACAAATAGGTATCGATATTTTGGTTGATATGTGTATTTAAATCAAAGCATTTGAACATCAATGGAATAAGTTAGTGTGTTGGAACTTTTAAAGAGATTGATGTATACGGATAAATTAATTTCATAAGATTTGATGCCATTGTACCATTTTTGGATTACTGCATGATTGAGTGTTTGTGTGCTGTGTGTTTTGTGATTTTTTTATTTCTTGGTTTTAGTTTTGCTTGGAGACAAACAAAGATTTAAGTGAGGGGATGTTGATAAGTGTAAAACTTAGTATGTTTTCTAGGTGTTTGATTTTTTTTTTGGTTGAAAATTTAATTAATGTGTATTGACAATAATGGAAGTATTACAACATTACAATGTTTCCAAGTAAAAGGCTTTCACTTAACTTTTAAATCAAGTTACATAAGAATTGAGGAAAGTAAATAGTGCTGTTAAAAATTCAGTTTAGTTCACAGATGTCATTTCCTTTTGATTTCTAGGGTGAGGGGGTGTTCCATGCTTTTAGTGATGGTCACAACTTTAATCCAGTTTATGCACTGATCCGCAACTAGATATTTATCTTCACCAACTCCCTTGTAAAGCCTGCTATTCCTTTTTTTCCACAGAGAATAAATGGTAGTTAGAAAAGTTGTTTTGATAAGGATCACATTCGGCTGTCTAGGCTTCATAATAGAAATAATCATGTTTAACGTAAGCTCCTAATCCTGTGATTAAGTTGTTCTATCTAGCATTAGTTACGTGCATCCCCATAGCACTCTGGAGTAATTGCAAGTAAGAATAGATGGCTCTAATCTTCCTCAAGCTCTCTACATAGTTCACATATTGAGTCATGTTGTTTGTACCATATGTTTTTTGTCGGTAATCTGCTTTTTATCACTATCCACGTGATTATGGAAGTTTTTGGGTTGAGGGAATTTTTCCAGAGGAGTGTATGCCATGCTATTGCAGGAGAGTCGTTGTTGAAGATTAAATGAAAGGAAGTATTTAAGAAGCAACCCTTCAGATTAAGGGTCCAAATGATGGTATCAACATTGCTTATATCATTGAAGACAGTAAGATGATCTACTAAAGCATGGAAGTTTCTGAAATTGTCATTCTAGTCATCATTAAAAATGATAGCTTAAGTTTTAGAGTAAGTAGGTATTCTGTGTTTCAACTGTTGGAGTTTATTCCGATGAATAAGTGGATTAATGTTTGTCCAATTATCATACCACAAAAAAGTGTTTTCCCCATTTTTGAGCTTATGTTTGATGAAAGGATAAATAAAACTCCCGAGTTGTAGTAATTGATTGAATATCCAAGAGTGTTGAAGTATGCTTTAGTGTCTTCTTTATTGATAATTATTGGATGTTGTGCAAGCTTTACAATTTATAGCCCTCAAATACTACAAGTGCATAGGTTGTGATTTGTAGTATGTTAAGGGTCGATCCCATGAGGAAGGTAACTAGTCTAATCTTAGGTTATCTAAGGCTAAGGAAATTAATAAAATGAAAATAAAATTACACAGAAAAGTAAATACAAGAAAGTGATTATCAAGAAATTAATTTACAAGTTTAACACAAAAAGAAATTGAAATCGAGCAACACAAACGTCACAATAGAAACTAACCAAGAAGGGTTACCAAATTATAAGAGAGGGGATTTTCCCTATCATCAATGCTAATCTAGTCATTTATGCATTATTGTGGTATCGGTTCTAGACTATCGTAAGGTAGATTACTCTCTCTCGATTTATAATCGTTGAACCCTAAATCATAAACCTTAATTGAATTATGAGATTTGCAATCTCTCAATTAACAAAAGACCACAACTCTAATTATATCTTAAGCACTCTAATAAGCTACCAGGTCTCACACAGGATCTCTCTTCGTAGATATAATTAATCATGTGGTCTATTGGATCACTTAACTCTCATTATTCTAACTCAATCATTTTTATTCAGTTCACCTTCTCGGTTTATTGCCGAAATATGAAAGTTCCACAATTAATCACAACACCCAATCAAAATAACATAAAAATGACTATATTAACATTAAATCAAGGTAAAATCCTAAAGGAAAAGTTAGAACGTCATCAACAATCCAAGATCCATCATCATATAATCCATCATCATCTCATACATTAACTGAACAGAAATAAAGATGGAAACGAGAAAGAACTTGGATCGAATAAACCGGGAAGGCAACAACATCGAGCTACCCTCTTCCTCGCTCCTCTTCTCCCCCTTCTCTCTCTTCTTCTTCTCTCTCTTAAAGCTTTCCCAAAATGGCATAAGTGAAGGCTCTTTTAGGGTTCCATCATAATGCCTTTTATACTCTTTTCTATTTAGGGCAACCCTAGGGCATTTTCCGAATCCGAAAGGTCCAAAAAGTCGCTTAGAAACTCAAGTTAAGACATCTGTTGGCATTTCTATTTAGCTTCTGTGACAATCGTGGCATATCAAGCCACAATCATGGCTCCTCTTACTTGGTTCTGTCACGATCGTGGCTTATTGCCCTGAGTCTAACTCTAGTCTTTCTCCAATCTTCTCCGTTCTTCTATATTTGCCCTGAAACAAGCAAACACATCAAGGTACCTAAAAAAAAAATGAAGGTCAAACGCGTGCTCTAGCCCATAAAACACTTAAAACATAAATATCTAACTGACACAATTCTAACCTAAATATGCACTAAACAATCAAATTAACAACTAAACACACACCAAACTACCCACTAAAACATGATGCAATCTACAACTATCAATATCCCTACACTTAAACTTTTTCTTGTCCTCAAGCAAAAACAAAACAAACCAAAATACAAAACACGCATATACAATAACGGGACAATAGTATTAAACTTGTCGAAACAAATTTAACTACAAACACTATCTCTCAAGTTATTCTAGCTTATTAACTTATAAAACCTGTGCCTAAGTTCTTCAGACTAAATATACAACTAATCAAGACCTTAATGTTAAGTTTATTCACCCCTATCACTTTCAAACACACATTGATAATTATTCGGTCAACCAAAAGTGTAACTATCTCTAAGTAGGTTTTCATGAAAATTCAAGCTATACACAAGATCGGTAGGGTTTATTTGGCAAGAACACTATTTTTGTTGATTTTTTTAATGACATAAACCTAGCCTTTTTGCACAGAGGCAAATATTTGTAATGAATGACGATCCAGCTACTTAACTAGGTCATGTTTTTATATAACGGCTGGGTTGGACTATCATTATAGCCTTTTGACGCAAAGGCATACATTTATGATGTGTGTCAATCTAGTTACTCAGCTACTTCACATTCTTAATTGGTTATTAGCTCTATTCATAACCTGAAGGCCAGCGAAATAGTTATTTGCTTACAATTTACACTTTTTTTTCATATTTTACTATTGCCTACCTCATTGCTTAAGATAGTAATTCTCATGAAAAGATAGTAACGATGTTACTTATTTGATTGGACTAAAATTATAAATGAATGTGACAAATACCTAGGGTAAATAAACTAACATTATATCCTAATTAACATGCATATTTACCTAAAGTAACTTAGGTTGCTAATTTCAAAAGCTAATAAATCTTTGCAACCTAAAAGACCATGTTTAAAGCTAAATTAATCTCGTTAAGTCCTAGCAATTAACACATTCACATGAGTCACATTATGCACCTAAATAAACTAACATAAAAATATGCAAAATTCACATTCAAAATAAAAACATACAAGCACACAACCGATTCACAATCAACATAAAAATAACAATGCATATACCTCCCCACACTTGAATAACACATTGTCCTCAATATGAGGAGAATACGTAAGAAAATCAACACATAAGGTGGGAATAAAGCAACATGACAAGAAAAACATAAAAATAAAATAAAATAAGAAGACAGCGGTTAGAGCATAAGAACCGGTCATGGTGATTGAGGTGGAGATGATGTCGGTATTTAATACCAAATGCACTTGACGCCCGAGATTGTTTCCCTATCTTATAATTGCTTTAAATAGAAGAAGACAGTTAGCAATCCAAACCGTTCCAAATCATTAAGAACTTTATTTTGGAAGTAGAAACAAATATAACTACGCAACAATTTAGATGTAATATACTAAACGTGCTAATTTAGGGTCATTAGCTTGACCTTGCATCCTTGGATGCTTAGCCTAGATCAATTATGAGTGGCTTGCTTCCACCCTTCTCGTTCAACATCAATTTTATAGCTTGTGAGTAAGCTATAAATTGCAAGATAATGAAATGGACAAAATCTATCAAATTAAGGAAACCTAATGTGCTTAGTAATGTCCTTTTCAACAACAAATTGTCAACAAAATAGGGAATAACAAAGCTCCTTGAATCTTCTATTGAATCCAACAGTTTATCTTGTAAGAGGGTAAGTTGTTCATATCCTTCCTCAGTCCCCTTATCCTTTTCTTCTTACACTTCATGAACAGAGACTTCCGTGTCTTCTTCAACCTCTATGTCTTGTTTCCTCTGTTCTTTATTCTCTTCTTCTTTAGCTTCTAGAGTAGAGACTGCCTTACATACTTCGAACTCAATCTTTGTTTTCTTTTGTTCTTTTTCCTTACGCTCCTTTGAAGATTCGACATCATCAACTCTTATGAATGGTATTCTTTGTAGGTAAGACCCGCTTTTCCTTTCCTCTTCTTCCTCTTCTCTCTCTTCTGCTTCTCTCCCTTGAAGCTTTCCCAAAATTTTAGAAGTGGAGGCTCTCTTAGGGTTCCATCATAATGCCTTTTGTATCTTTTCTATTTAAGGAAACCCTAGGGCTTTTTCTAGGTTCGAAAGGTCGAAAAAGTCCCTTGGAAACTCAAGTTAGGACATATGTCCACGTTTTTGTAGCACAGGCCATAGTCATAGCCCAAAGTTTTAGCTTTTATCACGATTGTGGCATATCACGCCACAATCGTGGCTCCTCCTGGTTGGTTTTGTCACGATCGTAGCCCTAGTTCTAGCTCTGAGCTTTTTCAGAATTTTCTCCATTCTTCTATATTTGTCCTAAAACATTAGCAAACACATCAAGACACCTCAAATAAAAAATTAAAGCTCAAACGCATGCTCTGACCCATAAAACACAAATATCAAACTAACACACACAATTCTAGCCTAAACACACACTAAATAATCAAATTAACAACTAAACACCCATCGAACTGCCCATTAAAACATGATGCAATCTATAACTATCAATAATCATGCATTTATGACTCATATTTATGTTTTAGTTAGTTTTGTGTAATTTTTTTGATTTGTTATTGTTTAAGGCAAGAGTTTAATCTTGATTATATATTTCAAGAATTTATTGATGTTTTTGGTGATGAGTAGAGACAGGAAAAAGTGAATAAAAGATGAAGAAAAAGCTAGAGAATCAAGTTTAGCATGATAGTGCAGTCCTATACATGATTGTGCAACAAGAAGCAGAAGGTTAGAGGCCTTTGGCACGATTGTGCAAATCTTATACACAATCATGCAATAAAAAGTAGAAGGCTAGGGGCCTTTATCACGATCATGCAACTCCTTACACACTCATGATAAAGAGTTTGGGCAGCCAGGATGTGAATTTTTTCATACTTTTGATGCTTTAAGGCTATTTTTGGAAGATATACACATGAAAAACCCTAGACAAAACCCCAAAAGACTTAAGAGTATATAAAAAAAGCTCAAAACACCATTTGACGATAGCATAATCATAATTAAAGATGAGATAAAAATGAGAATTCTCAAGAATAAGGTTGCAGATATTTTTGCATAAGGCAAAGAAGAGAAGACTTTCAGGTTTCATTATACACTCTTTTGTTATTTCCTTATTATTGTTAGATGTTAATGATAATTAAATTTGGATATTAGTTGCATCTATGGATTGCTAAATTCCTTTTTAGGAATTAATCTTGAATTATTTATTGAACTTATATTCTTAATTTAATGAATATGCTTATGATGTTTATTATTTTATAATCAATTTGAATCAAGAGGTGTTGATTCACTCGTATTGTTTTGTATAGAGAGATATGGTACCTCAATAGACTTCTAAACATCAAAATAGTAGGAAATTGAAGAGAGATCTTAATTTTTTATTATCTATCTATAGGATTCTTTTAAATCAAGTTTCGTAATTAGAAAGAGTTTTGATAGATTAAGAGATCACAATTCATTTTCTATCTATTGTTATTAGGATTACTTGATTAGATCTTGAGAGAGGGTAATCATAACTATAAAATATCTAAGATTAAGTATGATTAAATTAAGCAGGTAAAGGGAAAAAGAAGGGTAGAATTAATTCATAGCCTTCATTATTGATCAATCAATCAATTCGATTACTGCCTAGTTCATAGTTTGTTCATGGTTTATTTATTAAGTCTTTGTTATTTGTTTAATTCTTAACTAATCATCTTATTTTTTAGATTAAACAAAGTTTACAAGAAATGATGGGTGGCTAGATAATCCTCGTGTGAACGATATCTTTGATACTATAAGTTACGATCTTTAAAATTACAATATGAAAGTTTTTCTATTTAAAACTATCAACACCTTACCCTTTACTTAATCAAAATGCTAGAGTCTCTTGGTTGATGGAAAGGGATAGGGAAACTAAGTTCTTTAAAAGTGTAGTTTTGGTAAGAAGAAATCGAAACACCATAATTTCCTTACAAACCTCTAATGGTTCTGTAGGTACTAGTTAGGTGAATCTTAAGAATGCAACTTTGAGTTATTTCAAAAGGATTCTGGGTATGGAATTTCCCACCTCGTCTATCCCTTAGGACTTTAAAACATTTAATCTATAAGCATTAATCAAGACTTTTTTTACTTCTTAATAGTATCATTTTCTAATCTAGGCATAAAAAATGCTCTCTTCAATTTAGGGCTAGGTAAAACATGGGCCTGAGAGTTTTAATGCCAACCTTTCCAAAAGACTTACAATATGTTTGGTTGAAAGGAATAATAATTCTATTCCTTTGCTATTCCTAGGCTATTATTAAACCTGTGTTTAGTTAGAAACCAAACACAGAATAGGTAATCTTCAAGAATATCTATTCTTAAATTTTAAGAATAGATAAAGCTTCCCCTAACCTATCTTTATCTATTTGACGACTATCTATTCTTTTCAAGAAAAATTTATCCTTCTCACGTTAAGCCTCCTGAAACTTCTCCTTCTTCGACGTCTAACGAGCCTCCCTCCCGAAATTGACTAGGCTCTTCTTCAAGCTCGTGATTCTCTTCTCCACTTCACGATTTTTGTCTTTTGTAAGTAGCTATTTCTTAAAAAGAAAGAGTTAGTTGGAGAAACAGACACAATATGATTCACAAAATTAGTGAAAGTTTGTTTCTTTCTCGCTCTGTCTCAGAGTGGATAGTGTGGAAGTAAAGAATCTTTCTTTTACACTAAGACCCTAATTTTATTCATTAACACTCTTCCCATACCTGTAAGTGCCACGCTTTAATCTAGGTTTAACGTAATTTTTAAATTTCATGTGTAAAGTAAGGATTATGTACTTGTTCTGATTCTTTTATTGCGCGTGTGTGTGTGTGTCTATTCTTGTATGCATAAAATGTACCTTTTGTTTCTCCATGTTTCCAGCATCGATTCCTTGATGTTTCGTGTATGTATGTCTGCAAGAAACTATTGGAGTTTAGCACGTCTGCGATGGTTGATTCATGTGTTGAATTTTGAGATTTTTTTAACATCTATGCCAACTTGACTACTCTGAAGAAGAAATGCTTTCCTTTATAATTAATTAGTTATCTTCTCATCCTTTTATCGATCTCCTAATGCTATTGGGGAAAAACCCAGATGGGAGTTTCCCAGTACACCATACTTGTATTTTGTTAGGATCTTTTCATTGCTTAGAAGGTTCACAAATGGTGAAGAGCCTTACATACCATACATTCTGTTTTTGATAATCAAACAAATCGAAAGCTTTAGAGCTATAAGTTTCACCTCTTTCTGGATCATTAATTAGGTTCTTTATATTTACGTATTGCCACGTTTCCAAGTGTTCTGATTTAGGTTAATCTCTATCAATGAGGGAAAAATATGACTAGTTTGAAGCAAAATCATCATGACTTTGTACTGCGATGTGTTTGAGAAGTAATTTGTATGGAGTTGGAATTCATGATGCGTCTTTTTGAATTTTGCAGTGGTTGATCTTAGTTTGGTGCTTAGTTCTGATTTTTCAGTCAAATAGGACTACATTTTGTTCAATAATTGCTTATCAAACATTGTCATTTTGTTAGGCACGCTAGCAAATAATTGGAAAGGATTTTGCTATATTAATTGATGGAAATAACGTGCTGTAAGTTATTTTATTTTATGTGTTCCTCTCAATGCTTTTGCAGACCTAGCTTGCTCTTCTTTCTTTCCCTAAACTCACGAAACTCTCTCCCTTCTTTCTTCAATTTCGTTTTTCTCTCTCTTCCAAAAGTAAGACACCCCATTTTCTTCTCTTTTACACCATTAATGATTGCATAAAGTCCCTTTTGCCCTTACTTTAATGCCTTATGGTTTTTAAACTCAAGTGACTTGCCAAAATTAGCCTTACACTCTCCCACTACCCTAATAGTTCAAAACCCTTAGCCCATGTCACATTATCTAACCCCCATTAACATGCTAATCAATTCTAACATAAATAATTTAGTAAAAATCCAAAATTTGTCTCATCATGCTTATATATATATATATATATATATATATATAAATTCAGGGACCAACATTGGTTGTGCCTGCATACTTCTTCCAGTTCCATACAGGTGCTTTTATTCCTTTTCAAATCCAACTGTGTTATAATTAGTTTATATTATGTCGCCTAAAAAGCAGTTGTTTGGAAGTGAAAAAAGAAAACAAGTAGCAGTTGATAGAATCCCAAAAAGGAGCAATAAATAAATTTATTAAAAGAGTAGGCTCCTCCAGTGAGAGTCCTGAGGAATTAAGTGAAGGTGGTTTTGAACAACATAAAGAAAACTTAAGTGATGAGATTTATATTCACGAGGATATTAGAAATCTGAGTGAGGATGATCATGTACCAAATGCATCCACTTCAGAAAATTTATAGTATATTGAGCAAGTAAGCCCTATATTGGACATTTATGATCCTAGAAATTAGGATAATCTTGATAATAAAGCAAGGGATATTTTAGTTGAAAAAGGGCCTGTAAGAGAGTTGAATCTTATGTTTCCTT
>JAOTAX010000198.1:42541795-42561548 GCA_025629825.1 Erythroxylum guanchezii
TTTAAGTTTTATTTAATTTATAATTATTATTAGTAATAAAATATTTATTATTATTTTAAAAACTTTGAGAAAAAAAGGGAGGAATGATAGGTAGGAAGGAGGGAGGGAAATTTTGAAACTTTTTAAAAATTTTGCAAAAAGTTCCCTAATTTTTTAAAATTTTCGGTACCGACCGGTATTTGACTGATATTTTGAATACCGGCCGGTACAGTCGAAATTGGCCGATACCGACCGGTATTTTTTACAGGTACCGAAGATGAGATCCGGGTACCGTTTTCCGGCCGGTATCAGTCGGTATAGAACGAAATTCAAAACGTTGATTATAATATACGCAACATTTCTTTTATATTTTTACAATAAGACTGTTTCGTGATTTAAACCTGTGATTTTATAGTTATAAAATTGTTCAGCATCAATTTATAACTCTTTTCAATTATCAATAATTGTTGGACAAAATTTTTTATAATTTAATAAAAGTATATATAACTCAAATGTTTTATCAAGGTATATAATGCAATTGATGTTTTCAACAAATTAAATTTTATAGACATAGGTAATTTATATATTAAAACATAACGCAATTTATCAATTTATTTTGTATTTACGAAGTAAAAGAGATCCTACTTACTACACTATTATGGTGATATAAAATTGTTTGGTAAAATAGTCAATTTTTTTGAATGATTTCATGATTAAAGATCACAATGGGTCAGGCAAGCTTAAGTCACACCTAGTTCGGCTTGGCCCGATCTAAGGGCTAAGCAGCCTGTGGTCCAACTAGTGGCCAGACGGGCTCGTGATTGTTGACTTGTGGCTTGTCCATGGCCTAACGGGCCATTAGGTTGATTGGGTTGAACCGACCAGTTTACACTATTAAAAAAAAAACTCACAAAAAAGAGGGTCTAATTGAACTTTTTACAAAATTTTGATTACATATTTTATCTTTTTATCATTGTTTCAAAACCGAACTTAAAGTTAAACTAATAAAATTAAAATTTTAAGGTTTAAAAGATTGATATTAGATTTTCATAAAAATTGAATAAATTAAAATTTTAAAATAGAATTAAAAGAGATTATTTTTACCTATAAAAAATTTTAAAATTTAATTTTAAATAAATATTGTTAAATAAATCTATTGATTAATTTTAGTTTATAAATAAAAACTTATTAGTTAATAAAAATTGATCAATTAATAAATAATTTCATCAGTTTTTAACAATAAGAATTATTAAAATAAATTAAACTTAAAAACATAGTTGAAAAGTTAAATTTTTGAGATTTTTTTCTATTTATTTACGGCGCTTTAACTTAGTTACTCAAGATAGTCTGTATTTAGTGGTCTTGTCAAGACATTCAAGTAGAATTGTTCGAATATCCTCAGTTTTTTAAGGATATCTTATATATATCCTTGTTATAGTTATTAATAAGCTATGCCAAATTTTTGGACAAGATAAGGTAGCAAAGCCAATAACAAGACTTGTTTTCAATATTTTCGTAAACAAAAAGAAATATGTAACGGTTTTTTCTTCCCATAAGATTATCTGTAAACAATAATAAAAACAAACAAACAGAAAGAAAGAAACAATGACCCATACAACAAGTTTTAAAGGCCATCCACCACCAAAATATTTGGAGAACAGTGGAAAATGAAACTATCGGCCAAGAAACGTTGAACATAATAGTGCAATGGCAAGAACATCTGATCTGCATTTTACTTTTCAATGTCAAAACTGAGGCACAATATTGATCTCTACAAAAGGTAGTACATCTTTCCTACTTATTGCATCTTTTGATGATCCAAATAAAATGATGTGATGATAATTTGGACTCAACCATCCATATTCTTGTGGTGCTCCCCAGATATTATAACGTCATGTGGTATAGTTCAGAAAAACCAATCTGCAAACCTGAATAACAGAAGAAATCACAATCGGAAAGTGCTTTTGCGTATGAAACGTATCCAGATCTGGAACTAGCAACTTGGAAACAACTAGAATCGCTTGCCTCGCACCACCACACTCTCCACCCATATCAAAATCTAGGAATTCATACTGTTTCATCGAGAAAGTGGAGTTTTAAAATGTACAACTTTGTAACAAGATGAAGGTCATGATTCTATCTATAATGGGGCTCACAACAACTAAGAACTATATAAAGCTCTAAACGAAAAGAAGAAAAACAATAGGGGGGGAAAACCTCTTAATTCTGTAAAACCTTAAATATAATCCAGGCAATTAATATAAACATGTGATATTGTTTGTGTATCTATAACTTGGATATGGATAAATTAGCATCTACATCAAAATATTGAAAATATATCTTTCTATTGAACCAAACAAAATCTTGAAAATTAACCTTCAAGTGACTTTGGTCTAACTTTGTCGTTACTTTTCCTCAAAAGAAGATTATTACAACTACCTGTGTATCATGCATTTTGCTGAACTTGACGATGCATTTGCAGCATCCAATCAACGTAACCACTGGTACCACCAATCTGGTCCTCCAAAAGATTCGTAAGAAGGAGAAAGCCTTCTCTGGGCTGTTCACCTTGTCTTACAAGATGACATGGTTGATAATAAGAAGGATCATTCTCTCTTATTTTCTTGAGTATCCCCATTAACTTTCTTGACATTTCGGTATCTTGCTCACGAAGTGCAACCTGAATTACACAGCAATACAAGTCAATAAAGTTACGCTTGATATTAATCACAGAACAAGTAATGGCAGTTTACTCCAAGATTTGGAAGGTACAAGGTGTCGTACAAGGTACTCCATCAACAACAACAAAGTTTGCGGAAGAATTTTCCAATTTCACTGCATAGTTCAATAAAGCCTACTCTAGTAGATACACACATCAGTTGCTGCTCTTTTACTTATTACCATCAATCTTTGCCCTAATGGACAAACACTAATTTAAATTTAATTCTTTGAGAATAATTCTTGACATATCCAAGACAAAATTCACATAAAAAAGATCGTGTTAGCTCAGTATGACTTAAGGCAAATAACAATATTACATCCTTTTTTAAACAACATGACCACTCATATCAATTCTAAATGATTGGAGGTAAAAATCTCGTGATCCACAAAGCTATGGAAGTGATAGTGCTTACTCCCGATCTACAAAAACTGTGGAAGTGACAATGTTTACTCTTGATCTACAAAAACTATGGAAGTGACAGTGCTTACTCTTGATCTGCAGAAAGTTTAATTTCAACAAAAAGCATGGAAGCGACGGTGCTTACTCTTGATAGTTCTGCTGCAGCATCTGGTCCGAGTAAATTCATGGCTACATCAGGTGAAAGCATTCTACCAAACCAGACAACAAAGCGGAAACCATCTTCATATAGATAAAGGCCTCTAGAATCCAGGCTCTCTGCTGTTAATGGTAATCTATTTGATATGTTCTTTATGTCATCAGACAAGACAGATGCCTGAAGAAATGAGATGAAAATCTGTCGTTATCATTAAGGTTACAGGACCTTAGTATTTCCCGTCAAAGTATAGGAAAATAGTTTACCTTCAAAAGGCAGTCATCCAATCTTATCAAGCTGGGATATAAAAGCTTCAAAAGTTTTTTAACAGGTAATGCCATCATAGTGAATCCTGCAGCACAACGTTCATCCAGTTGAACATCAGCATACCCTCCACGTAGAGGGGCAGACTTGCAAAGAGCTAACCCGTACAAAGGTAAGCACTTCAGTGACTCTGGATATATCATCCTCCCCCCCAACCGATGTTGTATAGCGTAAAGATTCCTATATTCTCTGAGAGCTTTTACAATCCTTAGCTGTACAGAGCTCCTTGCATCTTCCAACTTGTGAGATAAAGTTTTCTCAATTGCTGTAAATATTTAAATTCCTCAGCAAGCTAATCTCAAGGTCAAGATGTATTATTCAATGCTAAAATAAATCTAGGCCTACCTAACCGAGAAAACAAAGAAACAATGGCACCAGTGTCAGCTTGGCGGTACATCTCCCCCAATTCTGCAACTACTGGAGCTGCTGCTGTGTGTACTCTAATTCGTCTCTCTCCACAAGATGCAGTATAACTTCTAATGGTTAAGAAAATTCTGATTATAAAAATTCTCCTTTCATCTTTCAATAAATAGTGAATCTACTCCGGCACTGGGTGAAAGAACCACTACTTTTGCCTTTGACCACACCTTTACCTAACTGCCCTTTCCCACTTATCGGGGACTTCAACGGGCCTAACAAGCTCATAAAATGGCAATGATTATCCTCAGACAGTGGACATAATGGACCAAGAAAATTCTGATCATAACATTCTCCAGTCAGTCTAAAAGCAGCACTACTAATTTTGACACGCAACACAAAGTAACCGGTGAAACTGAAATGAATCCCCAGTAAACAAGATGGGGTCAATGAAAGAAATGTAAAACAGAAGATGTCAATGCTTATGAAGAGACCTGACATAGAATTAACAAAATTTTTGTTTCTTTTTCCTTTTCTTCAAAGAGACCTTGGTCCATATTGGATTATGAAACAAATCACTGCAATATATCCAGAATTATGAAAACTGGTAGGAAGCAATATGACACATGGTTTGATGATCCTATGTGGATTAGCTTAGCAAGTGATTTATCAACTTGACACTGAGGTGACTGCAACAGCCAAACAGACCTCCCAAATTCTATGGCCAACATTTTACAAAAGGAAATGGGAATTAAAACAGCATATTGCATTACACACGCATACGTGACTAAGATGCACAATTCACCCAAACAAAATTGCACTCGAAGGATACAGCAAAGCAACTTGGAAATATACTGTCTGAGTCGTCAGTAAAGTCTCTTCAAGTGACAACTGCATTGCATATGCTTTATCGCAGTCAACAGCTGGAAGAGCTAATAAATCAGTGGACCTTAGCATGAAGTTCCCATGGTATGACGTAAATCGAATTCCTTCATATACAGGACAAAATCAGTAGGAAAAATCAGCTTCCTCTTTTAGGTGACAATGAAAGAAAACACACAGAGGAGTACATGGCTGTAGATGTATAGCTTATAATACATTGAGAGAGAGTGAGATAGAGAGACCTTTTCCACATCTTATGCGCATGACAGCTTCCCAGGCAGTTTCCCTGGTAAGATCTCTGGTTAACTCGTGTCTCAACTTCTCTCCATGAATAGCTGATTGAAAACCGGGATAATAGTACACTTGTCCTCCAGTATACTTTGCCAGAGTACCTGTAAAAATAGATATCAATATGTAAAATCAATAAAGAATTAATCAGCAAGCTTTAAATGGAGATTTTGAAAAGTGTTACACTTAATGCATCCAAACGGGAAATAAGATCCATGCGAAGAAGAGGCCGAGGAAGCCGCTAAAGGAGGAGAAAGACCATCAATTTAAACATGTTATGAGAACTGTTGAGTGAGTATCAAGAAATAAAAGTAGTAATTTTCAAAAAAAAAATCTCACATGGTCAACGTGTAGGAAGGGATATTTGGGAAAAAAAAACAAAAGACACTCTATTCAAACATTTAATAGAAAGTTACAGAGAATGATTGGGAAGTTACCCAGAAACAAAAGTACGGGAAAGAAGCATAATTTGTACCTCAGGAAATGATCAGAAGAACAAACAAAATAATGTAGCATATGATCTCATTCAATCATACTAATCAGCTATTCAGAACTTCACAAGGTATGGGTGAAAACTCAATTCCCAAAAGCCATAACAGTCTTGGGGGAAAGAAAAATGCAGAAACCAAACATCAGTTTAGCTGCATGAATCCCATAATTTTAAATGAATAGTTCCCCTTTTGGTCAGAATATATACCAAGCTAAAACATATGCGTACCTAAGGAGGCTATATCAGTGTATTTGTCACTAAAAGCATACACATTAACTCCTATCTGGTACTTGGTGAAATCAGCAGCCGTTTGTTTATAGAATGGATCTTCTGGTACTCTGAGAGCGTATTCTTTATCAGTTCCATATGTACGAGCATCATCACCACGCAATTTTAAGCGGCCAACACCAAGAGATGGCATTGTATTCTGAAATATCAGTAACTTTCCACCAAGTTGGCTCTGCAAGGAGGGAAACAAAGGAGAATGTTATTGAATAAACAAACAACTCTAGAAGGGAATAGACCGCAACCAGATTCTTAGAAGACTGATTAGACAATGACAAAAGTTTTCCTAAAATGAAGGGCACATGTCCATATACAGCACTCCTCTTCACCTATTGTGGATCTAATTAGTTCTCATGATCAAATTAGTTCCCCACTAAAGCAAACACCTTTATGCACTATACTTCACAAGTTTTGATATGCACCTATACATAAATAAAGTAGTAGTAGGAGATGCAAGGAATACATACCATAACCATGAAAGCTGATTTTAGAGCAGGACCAAAAGCAGATTCTACGTTCATATTTTCGTGAAACATGGATGGTAAGCTATCCAGAAATGCATCTACCACACTTCTCGATTCGGACAAGTTGACAAGGAGATCGTCAGGCAATGGAATAAATATATCATCTAGATCTGAAACCACCATCATTTGAGGCTGTGTTAAAGATGACTGCCACCAGGAAAATATTGTTATTTATCAGCTGAATTGTCAGGTTAGACAACAACTATGAAAAGTGTATTAAGGCTTATTGTAATTGACGATTCTTGCCTTCATATTGTAAAAGTGGATTGTGCTGTCATAAGTGATAAAACCAATCTGTGTTCTGGGGAAGCCAGGTAAGTCATCCAAACAAGACTTAATAGTTTGAGCTACAACCTGCACAAGGTCAAAAGTCAAGATGGATAAAATATTGTGTACATGCATGCACTAACACATGCCACAATCTATAGTAAGACTTAAAGGTAAACATAGCTCTAAACAAAGGCAGATAGTCGCACAAGTGACTAGTAATTAGCAAAATAAAGTGCATTAAAAAATGCCAAAGCAACTCCTTTTGATTTTATAAAAACAGATATCCAAAAGTTTTCATAAAGTTGATGATTATGACTATTATGATGAATTTGATAGGGAAACCCAGTGGCACAAGAAGGCAATTCATTAGCTTGTTATTTTGTCTGAATTGGTGAAATGACAGAATAAATTAAAATTATTCAACAGGCTCTAGAACAACCAAGAAATCATTTCCAAAAACACTATGTTGCTTTACTTGGTTGTGCAAAAATCTCTTCACATTAATGCATGAACAGATACAACAGCCTATAGGACTCATACTTGAGATGTCTTTTCAACAAGTTTTTCTATGCACAAAAAAAATTACTGGTGATAGAATGCACAACTTAGCTGAAGAACTTACCTCAACCATACCACTTTGAACTGCAGATATTGAAACATCAATGAGGAAGAAGTATAGTGGCGGCATAGGTGGTCGCACCATGTACTCAGTTGGAGCAACAAACTCCACACTACCCTGAGTGAGCTCAGGTCTCTCGTCCAAATCAACTCTTCTGCCAGTGGCATCTAAATGAGCAAAATACTCACTAGGAACTGAAAATGAGAATTATCACAGTTCATCAGTCATGTTTGCAGACAGAATATCAAGAATAACAACAGAGACACTGTGAAGAAAAGAAGTTCAGCCGTGCTGAAAATATTAATTTTGATAATTAAGTCCCAATCCCAAATAACGAGCAAATATTATGTAAGAAGTTCACCAAAATGAATGATAAAAGCCAATACAACACAGCACTAAGCCATCAGATGGTAAACCAATTAGCACCTGGACAACAGTCAAAAGCATTTGCTTGCTCTAAATTGTAGCAAGCCTCAAAATCAGAGGATGCCAAACGTCAAAATAGAAAAAGATCAGTAGAGCAAAGGAATTCCTCATAATTGTATTCTCCTAAGCAAAGACGACAACTGTATATTTTTAATTGTCAAAACTTCACATAATATGTTGTAGCTACACATAAAACATATAAACAATGACTCAAGATAGCTCTGAACTATTACATAGAATTAAGTCAAAATGTAGCATGCTTTTACCAATTGAATACAATCAGAGAAAATTAAGTAGAGACAAAAATCTTCCAATTGCTGATTCAAAAAGCATAATTCTAGAAGTATGTGACAAATTAGAATTATTATGTACCAAACTTTGTATGCAAATCCACAAACAGTAGTTCACAATTCCTCAAACAAAAGAAGAGAAATCAGATTCAGCTACTAGAAAATCAACAGGAGCACAAGGCTACTAATTAGAGATAGACTTCTTTAATTAACAATAGCAGATAATAAGAGAATACCGTCATTAAGTAGAGAACATATGTTGCAGCGCCACTTTCTTCCAGCATCAGTAAAGGCTACATATGGATTGACATAAGTCCGACATCTTCGACAACGGATGATACCCGTTTTAGCAAAATTGATTACTGGGACCTCATTCTGGATAAACAACAACAGTATATAAGAAAATAATATGAGTTCATAAATTCTAGCATATCCAAATTGTCAATTCACTTGAATTTGCACACACTAACCCTGTCAGGAGCTTCAGCAAGAGGACAAACAACGGCTCCAAGTGGCAAATGCCACCTTGAAGCCAGAGACTGAGAATTTGGTATAGCGCTTGTAGTAAGACATACATATCTAGGGCTGCAATTCATGGAGTATGCTTCACCCAATGAACTTGACTCCACATCACCATCCAGTGGTCTTGGCAATGCCTTTGAATCAAGTCCAGTATCAATTGACCCAGGAACGGACCCAATAGAGAGGAAGCTGAAATCTTCTGCCAAACCTTGGATGCCACCAGCAGGAGGCATATAGCCTGGATGTTGAATTTGATCCCTTGCACCAAAAGGGGTTCCCATGGGTGGGGTTTGAGCATAGACTCCTTGATGTGAAACAAAAGGAGAAGATGCCGCTTGAAAAGGGGACTGCAAGGGAGGTGGTTGAGAAACTGCATTCAATTTTGCATATCCAGGTAAAGGTGGTTGTGATATAGGTCTGTTGGAGGGATAAGATGGTTCTGATGGTGGAAAAGCCGGTTGAAAATTAGGCCTCGGTTGAAAAACTGATGAATCTGACAAAGACTGATGAACATTTGCACTTGGTGGCGGAGATCCCATTGCCACTGGAGGAACCTGGGTTTGTGGACGGAAGGAGGTTGTGGAGGCTGCTTGGCCGGCAGCAAGTTGAAATGGCACTTGCCCAACTGGCGGGGCACGAGATGGTGGGGCTTGAGGTGTAGACTGATATTGTGCAATCGGGAAACGTGGGTAGGCTCCAATAGTGGGAGGCACATTTTGTGTTGGTGGAGAAGACACAGATGGATCATTAAACCTGGGAGGTGGCTGGGGTCTAAATCCAGAACCATCTGATCCAATGGCAGGCTGAGACAATATAGAAGATGTGGTGGCAGAGGGAGGAGATGAAAAGGTAGGTCTAAATCCACTGGTCTCTGATCCTAACCCTGGGCCAGAACTTGAAAACGGTGTCATAGGTCGAGTAGATGCAGTAGCAAAAGGTGTGGCTGAAGCTGTTCCAGGAAAACTTGGTCGGCTCGGATTTTCCATCCCCAGGGCTGTCAACACAACAACTTTGTCTAACTAGTGGAACTATGCTTCCATTACTTAGCCTGCCAAAGCAAGTATGAAAATAATCGTCATCATAAGAGTCAGAAAAAGCACCTCATACAGAGAATGACATTTCAAACACCAACAAGATATACAGAGTGCTCATCAAAAGGTGAAAAATACTGTGTCATAGTGCCCAGATGCAACACATCATCTGAAACACAAAGATGACAATTTATTACACCCGTAACTTCCATCGGTTTAAAATGGCATATAAAAAGTTGCAACTCCAGGATCAAGTGAGAAATAGGATTAGGTTATGCAGTTCCATACCATATAGTACCTTAATATCAGAATAAATCATAAAGCAAAAGATAAACCGGTTTTATTTTACATGAATATATTTAGGTCATGATACAACTCATAATCTCTGGATATCCTCAAGAACAAGAAAGTCATTTCATCACTTCAAAAATCATTAAGAAGGTTAAAGCAATTCACATGGTATGAACCACAACTAGACAGTAATATGAAAGGTACCAACATGGCATTCGCAAGCTCAATTCCCACCATTAGACAGTATAATACAGCTTAAGGATTCCTCATTGCAATCACTAAAATGGATACCCATGTCTTTACACAAATAAATTCATAAAATTGTAGTGTCCTGAAACGAGTTTTTGGTATGTGTATTCTGTTTCTCTCGTACTCAATTATTAAAGATCCCATATGCATTGGCAGCAATGGTCTTCATCTAATATTCTTCCTTTCCACCAAATAATTCTTGGAGCAGGTATGAAGAAATATCGTGGTAGTCTGGTTGATAGCACTCCACCATTCTAATAAGGTTAGAATTAAACCCAACATAATAGAATCTGATGACATAATAAAGTAAACTCGCACCAGTTAAATGACAGTACAGAAGCACAGTGTTCAGTCTAGCAAAAGCAGCTAGGCCGAATCTAATAAAATTGCTACTTCAGAAACGACCAAAAAATACGTCACTAAATCTATATAACAAAGAAAACACAAAAGGAAATAATATAGAACATGTATCAGAACGCCTGGTGTCTCTAGAATAAGTTCCGGCAGCTAAATCAGTTATCTAGATCCATCTAGTTGCTGCCTTCCATCTCATAGTCCATGATACTGCGCTGATTATTACTTCAGATTCCACAATTTTGAGCTGATAATGAATTCAGATTGACCGCGCACTAATTGAACGACAAACACCGCACTACGCAAATCAATTATGAAAAACCATCTTGATTAAATTCAAAATTCCACAAGCACTGAACCATATCCCCACAAAACAAATAATTCCAGATTCAACAAACAAATCAAACACTTTAAGAAAACTAATGAAGTAGTCCACAACTAAGATATCGAACACGATTATGACGATTAAATTCTTCAGATACGCAATTGAGATGAACTAGGGAACCACCTGATCAGAGTGTAAAGCCAAGAAATCAGATCCGCAGTGATAAAAACCCTGGGGAATTACAGGAAACCTAGCTAGGATTCTACCAGAAAATGGTTTACAATTTGTAGATGCCACTCAAGCTTTGATCTAGAAATCAAGTAGAGAAAAGAATCGTAGATCCGACTGGAAGAAGACGAAGACGAGATTGGGAGTGACAAACGACAGCCCATACAAGGACGGCCTTGGGCGATTCATAAACCCTTTTTGTCTTTCCCTGTGCTGATTCGGATTGTTGTTAGATCCGATCCGACCTGTTCCTATTTTTTCTAATTTTGTTTTCTTGTTAATTGATAATATGATAAGCCTTTTATAAAAAGATTGGGTTAAGCTGGAGACTGACAAATATTTTCAGGCCCAATTTTAGCTGACGAGAGATGGATTAGGCCTACGCGTCCTCTACCAACTTCAAAAGAAAAGGAAACATTCGGTATCATTTGTATTAACCTGTTTGATTTTTTATTTTTAATTCAATTTATTTTAATAATTCCTGTTATTAAAAATTAATCAATTTTATTAAATTAATAAATTTTTATAAACTAAAATAAATCAGTTAATTTTTTACAATCTTCTCTCTTAATTAAACTTCAATTTTTGATAAATAAAACAATACCTTTTAATTATATTATTCATCCTTTAGTGACCTTTTAACTTTAAACATTTTATCTTATGGTATAACTTAACTTATTTTTATATTCCAAAAACCCCTTCCTCTAAATTTTTTAATTAAAAATGAATTTAAATTATAATTAAACTAAAATGACCTTACAACGAATTCAAAGCCTTAATCCTACCATCATATTGCACGTTTAGTATTCCTGGTATTTGAGATTTTGCTTACTCTCGAGCATATTTTCTTTTTACATATTTGGATTGTAAGTAAAAATATGCTAAATTTACATTTTATTTTTATTTTAAATGCAGGGGTGATATGGGCAATTAGGAAATGAAAATATAGGACATAGCTCTCTTGATGCAGACAATTAAGCTCCCAAGTAAATAATAATCATTAGCCTCTTTCATGATTGTATATAATAATAGGGAATGAATAGTACAGTCCCCATTGAAAACGACAATAAGTTTAGTTTAATACGGTCCATATGATCCAAGAAACCAGATTAATGCTTTGCTTGATTTTTTTTTCATTTATGAAAAAATATCTTTCAAAGGATCTAAGCGGGGAAGTCAAAAGTCAAAGCTTTATGTGAAAGAAAAGATAATGATAATCACAACAGATAAGCCCTATTCTCACTCTAATCATCCGAAGCGGAGAAAGCAAAATGGTTAATTATGTCACCCCCACATATCCGCCCAGTAGATCGGGTCATCATCTCATTCCCTCTTTTGATATTCCTCAATTGCCCCTCTTTACCTTTCCAAGATTCAAGTTCCATTTTTTAATTATTGTTTAATTACATGAATTCGTAGAGGAGCATTGGATAATAAAACCAGATTTGCATGAGAAAGGGAATACTGCGATGGCACGAGTCCTTCTCGTGGACTCCACCCAGCAATTGGTGCCTAGTGAATACACTGTCAAATGGTCCATATATGTAAGGATCACCTAAAACAAGTCTCCATGTGCAGTGGGAATCCTATTGACCCACATCGGAATTTCCGAAAATTTATATAAAAAACCTATTTTTAATTTTTATCAATATGTGAATAATGCATAATGAATGTGTGAGTGACAAGGGGTCATTTAAGTAATTAAGCAATGTTCAAGGTTGTTATATTATCAAATTCGGAAATCAAGGAGAAAATATAGCTTATCGTTTTTTTTCTTTTTAATTTTGGTTTAAGAAATTAAAAAATCAAGTTTGGATATTTTTAGTATTCAAGTTCTGAAAGCAATAAATAGTTAAATACGGCAAGTGTTAATCCGTGAGTGAGAGTGTACATCTGATTGTTGGAATTGCCTTTTCATCTTTTGACACTCTCCATCAGAATTGACAATACACTGCGTAATTAAATTATATATATATATATTGTTCAGTTTGGTAAGTGAAGCAAAGACAGTTTCTTCTTAGTTGGCATCTTGTGGATTATGTTTGCTTTTGAAGGATGAGAAAGAAAAGATTATGGCTTCAAGGAATGAGGGCGAGTGCTGAGAGTTGGGAAGTGTAGAAAGAAGATGGCTTTAAGGAAGTTATGTGGTTCTTCTTCTGCCAACTTAGAGTAGCTATGTGAAAGAGTCGTTGCAAACCTGAATTGCTTGGTATGCGAAGTTCTTTTTGGTTTTGTGTTGAGCATCGCTCTCCATGAAAAAGTTTCCATTTTGCGAGTGGTTCTATCATGTTTTTTTCATTGTTGTGGGATTTAGAAGTGATTTTCATGCTGTTCCTACTTCCTACCGTGAAACTTCTTGGTTTATTTTTGTTTCTGTTCTTTGGATTATGTTTGGTTTCAAAGTAGAGGTTGTCGAATCTGCAACTCTTTACTGCTTTAGCCTTTTTAAGTTTTTCTGGTTTTTGTGTGCTTAATTGACGTCGGGTTCCAAATTCATGGTTGCTACAAAGTCCCAAACTTAGGAAGCATTTCGCTCCCTTTCTTGTTCTGCTTCTCTGTGTCTCTGCACGAGCCGTCCTGTTTATAGTTATCCCTTTAAAGTGTGGAAAGCGGCAGCTTATGTCTTTATGTTGTCGAGGCCACTGATAAAATTGGACAGAATTGTTTTTCGTCATCTTTTTCCTTGGAAAATGCGGGAAATTTTACAGCTAATTTCAATTTCCTGCTTTGGAATAAAATTCCCATTTTCACTTTTGCATTAAGAGATAAAAAGGGAGACATTTTGATTGATATTAGCCTTTCTTGGTTTTTCTGGTGAAATTATGAACCTCTTTACTCGGTGGTGAGCCTCATTTCTTTTCTTTGTATATACAAGTTGTTATTGAGGCTTAGATTCTGCAGTTTTGGCTTTACTTCTCTTTTAGAGGAAACATGGAAACATTCTTGTGGTACCTACTGTATATATTGCATTGTAGTGAATTATATGTTTCTGAAGTAGGTTTCTTTTTGTATTTATCTTAAAACCTTAAGGTCCTTCATTCTCCTTACAGAGTATGTGTGTGCAAAATTATGTGACGAACTTGCCTTTCTTTTCTTTGTTGTGTAGATACTTAGTCCTACTATCGTTAATGCAAGATGGATTTTCCAGAGCCCATTAAGGTTGTTTTTAATAGAATCAAGAAATTGGAACCAGAGATGGCTAACAAGATTATTGGCTATCTTCTAATACAAGAATGCAGTGATCTGGAAATGATTAATTTGGCTATGAGTGCTGATGCTGTTATTCAAGAACTGATCTTGAAGGCTAAAGCTGAATTATGCATGGGACCAAAAACACTATCGCCAACGATCCCACCGTCCATGAATTTACCTCCTGCTAGAGAAGTTCTTCCATTTGATACCTTTCCACCAGTTGCATCCCAATCCTTTGGCTCCTTTCAGATGCCTACTCTCTACTGGGAATCACAAGTTGCTGCAAAGGTTAATTTAGATATAACGCCACTGAGTTACCCTGATTCCATCACGGAACTCCATAAGCAAGCTCCTCTATCGATGTTAGAGGATCAGCTTGAGTCTGTCAGCTTGGACAACACAGTGTTCCCAGAACATTATTTTCATTCTGATGCTGCAATACATAACTTAGGGGGACGAACTGGTCGGAGATATTCATGGCTAAAAGAATTCCCACTTAAGACATGCCACTACTTCAACAAAGGTTACTGTAAGCATGGAAGTAATTGTAGGTATTTTCACGGTCAAATTTCAGAGAGCTTCCCCCTAAAGTTTGATGCAGTTAATGATGACCAAGTTTTATCCTCGGGATCATTGGAGAAGTTGGAGATGGAAATTAGAGAACTCTTGAAGTCAAAAAAGGGAAACCCTGTGTCAATTGCTTCTCTGCCAATGATGTACTATGAGAAATATGGAAAAGTTCTTCAAGGCGAAGGCTACCTTACTGAGAGTCAGAGACATGGCAGAGCTGGTTATAGTTTGACAAAGCTTCTTGCCAGACTGAAGAACAGTATTAGGCTGATTGACAGGTCAAAATGGAAACTTCCTTGTATTATACAATCGAAAATATTTTTTGAGTATTTACTCATGTATGTATTAAACTTGTTTTTGCAGACCTCATGGACAGCATGCTGTAATTTTGGCTGAAGATGCTCCTAAATACATGAATAACCTGGGTGATAGAAATGACCCTGGTCCAATTGTTAGTGGATCTCACCAGATATATCTTACATTTCCTGCAGAAAGCACTTTTACAGAAGATGATGTCTCCAACTACTTCAGGTAATTTCTATTTTTTTCAAGAAGCTCTTGCTAGGCTTTCTTGTTTCCAAATTTCAGTGTTTATCAGTTCTATCCTGATTTTGGGCAATCTTTGCAGCACATTCGGGCCAGTTGAGGATGTGAGAATTCCCTGCCAACAGAAAAGGATGTTTGGTTTTGTAACATTTGAAAGTGCAGATACCGTCAAGGTGGTTTTGGCAAAGGGAAATCCTCATTTTGTCTGCGGTGCTCGGGTTCTTGTTAAACCTTACAGGGAAAAAACAAAACTGTTGGAAAGGTGAATTGTAATTCTCCATCCTTAATGAATTTGAACATATGGAATGCTAGAATTTGTTGCAATGCCTTAAAACTTACTACTTTCGATTGTAACTTAGGAAACTCAAATAATTTTGCAGTCTACTGGTTGCACGCTTGCAGTTGTTATGTATAGTATTTATTGGTTACAAGGAAAGTTTGAGAATTTAGTTTCTTCATTTTCTGGGTGCAGGAAATATCATGAGAGAGTTGAACATCCGATGTATTACTCACCTCACTATTTAGACTTGGACACTGAGCTTCATCCAATGAGTATGTCTTACATAATATCCTGAAAACTCAGAGATCGAAACTAACTTGTTTAGATTGCAAAAGGAGCTTGAATGTCTGTATATAAACTGTTCAAAATCCTAATTATTCAAAGTCTGTTAGATTCTCTTGTATACTCAAGGCATACCGTTTCATTATTGACTGATTAAACCATTTATAACTTATCTCTTGATCGGTTACAGTTGTTTATGTTGTCCAATGAATACTTTTATTTCTTATAGTGCCAA
Source organism: Erythroxylum guanchezii (assembly GCA_025629825.1). Lineage (NCBI taxonomy): Eukaryota > Viridiplantae > Streptophyta > Magnoliopsida > Malpighiales > Erythroxylaceae > Erythroxylum > Erythroxylum guanchezii. Next base: position 42,557,910 of record JAOTAX010000198.1, read on the forward strand.
GAGCATACGACACACCAGGGCTGCTAAGTAAGCAGCTTCTTGAAGAGCAGGATCAGGCATTTGAACTTGAGAGAAGGCGTCGGGCAAAACTACAAATGGTGCAGAAGCCAACGGCCGATTCATCCTATTTTGATTATTCGATGGATGGGTTAAAAATCTCAGAAGGTTACTAAATTGTCTTTTGTTTATTTGTTAATTTTTACATGCAGACATACACACAATTCCAGCTAGTATCAACATTGCACTTGAAAATAATTTCAATCTACCATCTGCAGAACGCTTTGGTTATATATTGAATGCTCTGAACACTGGTTCAGCGAACGATGACAAAACCAAAATTGTCGATAGTAATTACATTGATCAGGACAGGTAAGTCCAGCATCTAACAGATGGATCTTCTTTTAGTTAGTTTCTCTTCTTGCTATTGTTACTAGAGTAGGATCTTACGTTATTACTGATTTCATAGCTGTATTTAGTCATGGTCTTCTTTTGTTGTAAGAGAAACAGTGTTTAATATCTGATTCCGAGAAATTGATTTCATTTTCTTTTTTTATTGCAGCTGTCAAGGAATTAACCTCCCAGAGAGCCCATTTGCATCAGCAATAGTTAGCAGCATTTCGACAGTCATATAGGTTCAGCAACAGATAGCACATATAGAGTTAGCGACACGAAGGCAATGTCTTTAGTTTGATACTTGACAGCTCCTTTTTTTCTTAAAGCCTGTTTGCCAAAGTTTACTGCAAGTACATACTGGTCAACCTAGAATGAAGCGCCAAGCAGAATACCGTATATAGAAGTAACTGTAAGACGGCTCTACAGTTTTGTAGTGTCAAAATCACAGAAGTATGGCCAGAAGTCTTGATATTTATAATGAATGTAATTACATATTAACCCTGTGCTAGAACAAAAGAATTGAACACATGAAGCTGTTCAGAGAAGTTGCAAGAATGCTTGACATATCTAATAATAACACTTTGTAAATACACGAGTTATCTAATAGAAGGCTCTGCTGTGAAAAGTTGTGTTGCTTTTGTCTATTAGTTCCAGTTTATAATATCCATTTGATTATTAGTTACTAATATATGAACGTGAAGTGCCATTTGATTAGTATATGTATCTCGTAAAGTTCTTGATGTTTGTAATATATAACTAACAAAATCATCGCATCTTCCCACATGGTCATGTTAATACGAGGGTAAACCGTGGCATTGAACTTACCACCTTCAACAGCTACAAAGACAACGGTCCACATACAGCAACTAAAAACACAGCAATCCCCTTTTCTGAAATATTCTTGTGTCTAAATTGTGCTGTTGTACTTGGGAGGAAGACACTGAAATTCCTGAAAATTTCTCACCAAGTCTCCATCAAAGCTCTTCCATGATGATATGGTTGCTTCAGGCCTGTAAACTATCAAGGAAGTAGCGAAGCCAGAGACTTCAATGTATACATAAATAAAAGGGACACACCAGCCAAAGGCAAGTTAGGCAATAGTAGTTCTTCGCAAGTGGCATCCAGATAAGATAAAGGGTGTGTCAACTTGTGATATAGATTCCATAAAATAGAAGAACATATCTATGATTAAAGTAGTCACGAAGGCCACAAGAAAAGTAACAAGACAGACCATCATGAATATGAAAAGGGCAAAAACATGCATTGTTTCAATCTTGTCCAGCTTAGTATCTCTTTCTGGTGGTCTACACAATTCCTGAATAATGACCACCACCTACTGGGTGGGTCCTCTTAATAATATCTCCTGAGCTGAAACGTAAGCAACAATTAGTGCCCGCAATTTCAGGGAGTATATTCTGAGCAGCAATAACTGAAAGAGACATGGCAACCAAGCCACTCAGCAAAAGTATTCCTTCCAACATCTTGACAGTCTTAAAGAAGACATATATTTTATGATTAGCCCTTTTTGGTTGGTCTAGCAAATGATTGAAACTCATAACCTGAAACCTTTAGTTGCAAGGGAACTGGAGAAAGTGAAATGACTTCCAACCAACATTCCAAAGTCTTTTTTTTTTTTTTTTGTTGGTGGAAAGATTGAAGTTTTGCTTTGGCTCTTCCTTCCCTCTTTCTTGGCATCCTAAACAGTAAAATACGGCTGCAGATATGGTCAACCTGCAGGGAAAAACTAGTGAAATATTTATTCCAGTAGCTTCCAACTCTATAGCACCAAAGCTTATAAAGAAAAGCAGCCATAATAAAGCCAGAGGGAAAAATTACATCTTTGTGCCAGTTGCAGTAGCAGCATATAGTGCAAAAACACAGTAATATTTATCAAGTTTGAACAAGAAACAACTATGAATGACTAGGTCAAGAAAACCATGAAAATGACATACCCAGTTTCTGTTCTACGCAAAATATAGCAGCAGACTCAACATCTGTACAAAATTCAGTATGCAACCTAGTCCTGGAGCTTGCCAAACAGGTGCTATATGACATTTATTCAGGGAATATCCAGGGAGTTCAAAACGAATCAGCTTTGGATCGATGAGATACATAGCTCATATATCCATAGAGGTCAGTGAGAGGCTAAAACACTTTAACAAAATTTCCCACACAATATACAGCTAAGTAGTTGGCCTGGCATGAATGAGTCTTGGACCACAGACAATGAGAAAAACTATACAGCTAAAAATATATTTATTGAACATAATACAGAAGTAATTGAGTGATGGATAAATTACTCATTCTCTTAAAGTAATTAAAAAATTGTATTTTTCTTAATTATTATTGATTTGATAAATCCTTAAGTAAGATAGAACGATAATTAGAAAATAATTTTCAAGTATCATTAAAAGAATTAATTATTAATGCTAAATAACTAATATAATTAAATTCAAATAAGGTAGCGATTAGATTTTTAATACATATCTATATGATTAAATGATCGAATTATAAAAGAAATACAAACAGAAATATTCGTAATAAAAAACACTTTTATATTTAGGTGAATCAAAAATAAATTAAATAAGTTTAATTTATACCTATCGCCAATATATTAAAAAAATGGATTACACATAAGAATGTTTTAATAATGACAACATGTTTAGAAAAAAAGTAATGTTAAATTATTAAAATTAAAACTAAAATAATTGATTTGATTAGTGAAATTTTAAATCTAATAAAGACAATTATTTGTTATCTTTAAATGTTAGGATTGAATTTTAATATTTAAATTTTAAAAAAGATGTTCTTCGTAAATTTTTGTCGTAAAAAATGGAAAAGATAGATATGCCGTATTTACTTTATTAATTTATAATGTTTATGTATTATAATGCAAATAGGTTTCCTGAGAACAAAAAAAAATATTTTTAATTCAGGAAATGATTTGAGAATTACTCAAATTAAAATTTGATTAACAATCGTAGAAAGTTAATCACATACGTTTAATTAATAGTTAGAACTTCAACTATTATTATTCATTCAAAAATTACATTCGACCATGAAAAGTTTAGTGTCGCCGGAGAAAATAAACTCATGCCGGAAAATTGAATTTGAAAAAATATACTCCCTCTGATTCATAATAAAAGTCGTTTTAGAAGGATTTTAATTGTTCAAAATAAGTGTCGTTTGTGACTTTTTATGTATATTTATAATTTTACTTCCAAAATTACCCTTTAATTTCTCTCA
>JAOTAX010000198.1:42561648-42574131 GCA_025629825.1 Erythroxylum guanchezii
TCTTGAGCTGCATCACGTTCTTGTCCCTTACTCCATCCAGCGATATTGCCACTTCACGTCCTGCCCCCATTTTTTTTTTACAACAAACAAGAAATTGTGAAGTTCTTCACTTCACTCACTGCAACCCACTCCCTCTGTTTGTATAGGCAGTGTGTTTATTATACACGAGGTGTTACTGAGTAGTGAATTAAAGCAAATGGGGACTCCCCTCTCTCTCCCTGGTGTTACTGAGTAGTGAATTAAAGCAAATGGGGACTCCCCTATCTCTCCCTCTCTGTTTTCTGGTTCATTCACTAATTTGTCGTTTTGTTTGGGTAAGGAGCAACAGTCTGGTGCGAGTGTCGTGTCATGGCGGCTGGGCCAATACAAACGTTTTCAACAGTTGGGCTCCTAACTGAATACGAACCCGATCAATGCTATTTTTTACTCCCTCTTATTCATAATAAGTGTTATTTTAGAAAGATTTTAATTATTCAAAATAAGTGTCTTTTTATGTATATTTATAATTTCACTTTTAAAATTACCCTTTAATTTCTCCCACATCTTAATTACACAGATTATACAGATTATATTTTCAAGGCACTTTAACATGTAATTAATAAGGGGTATATCAGATATTTCATTAACTTTTTTAATAAATGTGCATCCCTCTAAAACGATTCTTATTATGAATCGGAGGGAGTAAAAGTCAGGTTACGTTGAAAGGATATGTGTACGTTCAGAATCTGAACATAAGCAAAGTGAAATGTATATTTGGCACGTGGAGTAATCGGTTAGATTATTTTTTTCTTAAGATGAATCTATTCGAATATTTTAATTTTAAAAATTTTAAATTTTTTAATTTTTCGGTTTATTTTTAACTTTTCAGTTCAATATACTTTAATAACTTTTGTTATTAAAAACCGATCACTTTATTAATTGATCGATTAATTTTTATAAATTAATAAGTTCTTATAAATAAAAATAAATCAATTAATTTCTATTTAATATTTTTTAATTAAAATTTAATTTTTTTAATCATATTTCAAATTCTTTAATTTTATTTAATCTTTAACCATGACAATTTAATACTACTTGAATCTTTTAAACCTTACATCTCTTATCTTATCGGTTTAATTTCCGATCTAGTTTTAAAATATTAGTTTTCAAAACTCTGAATATGTTTGAACCATAGCCGTCTTATTTTTTGTGTAATTAGAAATTTGAAAAAAAAATAGCTAATATGGTAAACGTGTTTTTTATATGAAATTTGGACTTTGGATACTAATTATCTATGAAAAGGTCTAATACTACTACAAGAAGACGAAGAGATAAAGGCATTTCCTTATTTTGTTGCAATTACTAGACTCAAGTACACTATATTATGTATAAATAAGTACATTGAAAGGCATAGAGCTCAATGTCAATACTAAACCAAACACTTAGATATTAAGTATAATTATATAAAGGATATAGTAGCATGAATGTAAATGAATATGTTCTGATGACTATTCATAATACTTGTTATTAATGTTTATAGCTTATTTTTCATTGAGTATTTTACGCAATATATGTCTGCTCGAGAGTTAAATAATACTTTCTAGAATGAATTTTTAAAAAGTCAGCTCTAAAAATATGAAAATGTTTGATTTTAAATTCTAGAATAAATATTAGAATAGGTATTAAATATTGGTTCGAGATATAAGGAGCATGTCGAACAGACCTTCCCGTATAAGTAATCGCCTTCGTTACTTTGTAAAATGGAAATAAGATAAGTTTTAAGCAGTTTAAATAAGTGATAAATGAGAGCTTAAGGTTTAAAACAATAATGTGATATAAAGTATAATAAAAGATATAAAGAATTGTTAGCAATGATATGACCTAAAAAATGATACGTTTGGTCAATCTATCTTAATATGACTTGAATGTGCCCGAACTATCATTTGTATAGTATTTGAGTAAAGACAATCGATGGAGTTATGAGGGGGCTCATGATGCACCGGATCCCCAATATTTGAAAAATTAAATATTTTTATTATTAATATGGAGTTATTTGAAATTTATTGGTACACTAGGCCACTCAAGATTTAAACAAATTAAATGTTTTAGCCCCTTATTTTAAATTTCTGGCTCCGTCACTGGTAAAGACGTATACACTAATAAAAGAAAAGTCAATACAATAACACCGAATTGTGCTATTTGTGCGTTACAAACCGATAAAGATAATATAAGTCATATTCTAATCTAATATTACGTGAGAACCCTTTAAGATTAATTTAAGCATTGAATTAAAAAAAAAAACCATTACACTCATATTCTAATTTCAAAGAATTGAGTTAATATAATAAAAAAGTATTTATATAATAAAAATGACGATGTATAGAGGATTGATTCACTAATCGTAACTCATATATTTCTACTATATATACGACAATGTACTCTTCCTAAGCACAGGAATAACAGAAAACGTTCAATGCATGAAATTTAACTTGGGTAAGGCTAATCGAGACTTTCAAGCTGCGCATCCAGATAGCACAGGAAATTGATTCTCAGCAATAAGCCGTCCCCAAGGAATCAGCCTGTTTCCACGCTTCTCTTCGGTGTTCCTGCCATATTTGCGGTCAAATATCTCTGGCTGCCTGAAACAACAGATTTTGGTATCAGTCATCTTCCCACTTGTTCAAAAAGAAGAAAAATGTCCAAATCATTACTGAAAAACCAATCAAAGAAGTGGGCATAGTGATCAACATGAAAGTTAAGCACCAAAAAATTGTTCTTTTTAATTGCGGAGAATGCAAAACTCACATTCAACAGCCAATCATCCTCTGAAAATTCACCATCTGCCTCCTCTTCTTCATCCTTCTCACTGTCGTGGGGATTAGTAGTGTTGTCATCCCTTGACTTGTGAGTAGATAAGACCACAAATACAATCTTTTTTCTTCCTCTACTTAGCCTATTATCACTACGCACTATTCCAATTCCAGGTTGAAAGATAACTAGAGAATGGAAGTGAAGACTGGGACTCGGTGAGTAGACAGAGGAAGAGTCTGTCATGTCTAAAGAAGCAGAGAGGGTGTTAGAGAGAAATTAAGATAGAATAGAGTGACAAAAAGGTTACAGAGAAAATAAAATCTGAAATTGAAGTTAATAACATCAATACCTGTAAATCTTTGTTTCGCATTGACAATTTTTCTGAACAAGTTGAAACGTTATTGTATGTGGAATAGGATGTGTATTCACCGTAAGAAACAATATTTGGTGAAAACATCTTAAACCGTTTAAATTTGTCTGAGAACTTATAAAATTTTAAGGACAAAAATTTGGAAAAATCAATTGTAAGACGAACCAAATGGCCACAAGAAATAAATGGTTGGCAAGAGACCACGACGAAACCAAGTAGACGTAAGCTAAAGTACATCAGGAAGAACCAGAAATCATCAAAGCCTGCAATGGAAGTTGCAGGCTCTTCTTGTCCTTCATTGCTTAGATGTTCAACCAAATCTAAGCTTTTCTCTCCTAACAGACTCACCAGAGAGTTCTCCAAGTCAAGGATCCATCTTGGCATCACCAGGAGAAAAGGATGGACTTCCAGAATTGCAGCCATCAGTGATGTCTCTGGTGTAGCTGATCCAGTTCAAGCTGGAGTCACCTGGCAAGTTGTTGTGGGAGCTGTAGGTTGGTACTAAAGTTCTATTTTAATTAGTTGTTCCTGCAAATTCCAACTTATTATCATTAACTCCAAGGAAGTGATTTTGTTCTCCAACGTTGTTTCAACCATGTTCTTGTAATTGTGCAGCCGGGGTCACACCTTTTGTGGTTGCTGGTATAGAGTTCAGCAAACGAATTGTAAGCATATAGCTGCTGCTGATTATCTATGAATAGCAAGATGCATAAGATAAGAGTACCATAAGTTGGATTTAATTTTTCAGCTGTCTTTAAGTCTTGAGAACTACTTGAGTATCTTCCATGGATTGGAGTATTATTAAACTTGTTAATTAGTAGAATTTCTAGGGATGACTGTAGTTGCAGAAGCAATACTTTGGCTTCTTTACTGGGTACGGATCAATCATCTAGTTGGTTTGTTTGAACTGAAGAAATATGTGTAAATCATCCATGGCATGCAGATAGCTCAGAGAAGGTGTGATGAATGTGAAGGGTCAGGTCTTGTCCTTATGGACGATAACAACGAATACGTCCGATGCCCTCGATGTGGTATGGTCTTACTCAACTGTGTTTGTTGTGTTGTGGATACGCAGTACAAGTTTGTATACACAACGATCTTATTCAACTTACATTAATTTCATTTCCATGGTTTGACAGGAGGATTTCTACCGTGGCAGTCATGGAAGAGATTTTTCTCTGGTTAAATTCTTTGTTTATTGTATTTACTCCTTGGCTTGGATTTAATGTAATCATGTTGAGTATGTGTTCCTTTACAGTCCTAAACTTGGCAGGGGTAATACTTATACCCATTTCTCAACCTTATTAGATTGCTCAAGCTCTTACTAGACTTGTATCGAATACATAAGATGTTGGAAAATTTCCCCCATACGTATAAAGCTTGACATATTTGATAACAATCTTCCTTGAAGCCTGATGTCAGTCCCTCAAATCAAACCTAGTATTGACTTCTAGCTGATAATGATTTTAGCATTTTCATAAAGGTTAGTAAAGTTTTGCATTGAATAGTTAATCTGTAACCTTTTAGTTATAAAAAAATAACTTTACTAATTATTTAAATACCGACTTACTTGAAGTCAATGATAAAATATATAACAAAAGAAAGTTGTTGATCAACTTAATAAAAATCAAGAAGACAACCTTAAATTTTGTTGTTCTTATTTATTAGATGAATGAATGCTCATAAAATAAGGTACGTATAAAGTAACATGATTAAGTGTTTTAAATATTAAAGTTTTGGTCATATTGTTTCTTAACACCCTAACGAAAAAAAAAATTATAATTTTGCTTCAAAATGGTGCCGTTGCTAGTGAAAGTAATGACATTGATGATGTCCCTCCGATGACGGTTGCTTTCGATGATAAGTAAGCAGTGACGAAATCTTCAAGATTTTCTTTTACTATTCTTTTATTTTACTCAACTTCTTTATTAAGGCACCTTTCATTGACGGCTTGAGCGGTCCTGACCATAAATAATCTCCCTCTTCCTTGAACAGGTTTTTGGTTTCAACTTTAAGTAATAAAAAGTCTTGAAGACTTTTGAATCTGATATTGAGTGATAAAAAAGTTGACACTGGTTCCTCTTGTCAAAGTCCCTTTTCATGTCTTATTCGATAGATTATGTACGCATCCATTTTCTGGGAAAGTTGTCTTTTCTGTCAAGACCAGCGTAAACAACTCCATCAGAGTTCATTTTCCAAGGTTTGATTTTTTAAAATTTTTTTAAGAAATGAATGATCTAAAGTTGTTCGTTATTGGGGACTTGAAATGTTTATGATTAGAAGATGACGATACAGCTATGAACGCTAAATTGAGGCCACAGAACAAGATAGGAATTGAAGATGTTCAAAGGTCTTAGATTCTTAGCGTTTATATATGACTTTAAGGTTGTCTCATGTGGCGCTATGACGATGTAATCTCTTCACCCAAATTCAGCAATTGAATGACGAGATGTCAATTCAACTTTGTTGGAAAATGACTTCAGTCATTTCAAAATGTCAAAAGTCAATATTGCATGTAAATGATGTAATGCTTACCTCAAAGCAATTCATTTCTTAATTTTTTGTTATCATATATAATTAGGTTATCTAAAACAATAAATTACGCTGAAGACATGTTCAAGAAACGATCTTTATTGCTTTATTAACGTACACATTCATAATCTTCAAAATAAAATAAATTTCGAAACCACTAATTTGAAAACTCCAAAAATTAAAATGTGAATTTTAATAAATTAATAAGTTCTTATAAATTAAAATAAATTAATTAATTCTTACTTAACAATCTCTTTTTTTAATTAAATTTTAAAAATTTTCAATCATATTTTAATTTTTTTAACATTTAGCCAATTTTATTACTTTATAATACCAGTTTAATGTTTTAAACTTTAAATCTCTTGTCTTAATTGTTTAACTTTCAGTTTGGTTTTTAAAACATTGGTTGAGACTAATATTTTTTTAATTATCTAAAAAATTAGTAAATAAAAGATAGGCAAATTTTAAGAAAAAAATTGGAAAATTTCTTTCTCAATGTTAGAGAAAGCAATGGAAGTGTATGAAGAATCAAGTTGGAAATTGATTACAATGAAAAGGACACAAAAACAATCATGTCCTTGTTAGAAAGACTTACAAATTCTTAATCCCCATAGATCACCAAAGTCGTATTTTCTTTACGAAAGTCAACTTTGGCTACTAAGAATTTAAACCAAAAAAAGCTACATTTTGGACTTTGATTCTCCCATTGCTTAGGCTGAAGATAAGCACAATGGACTCCTAGTCTATATACATAAAGATAAGTGATTCCTAAATGGGTCAATCTCATTAATAGCACAAAGCAGTTTTGATATTAAACCGTTGGCAGAAACAAAACATAGGCACATAGAGGAATGTGCCATTTATGGTGGAGAACTTACCATCCCATGTGAGAGTTGTTTTATGTTCTTTCACAACCCATTTGCTTGAAGTCTTAATTAGCACCATTCATGATTGAAGTTAAAGAGTCTATTTCTTACAATGGCAATAAGAATTGAAGAAAGAAACATGAAAGGGAGCAGTCACTGCTAGAAAAGGGATAAGAAAGACGGATTATTCACTCCTCTTTTCCTTTGTTTTTAGTATTTTTTGGAGGTAATCATTCCCTAACCGAAGGAAGGAGTGATGTGGTTTGAAGAGATGATAAAAAGTTGAAGTTAAGAAGAACAGAAAGTAATGAAAAGCGTGTGGGTCCAATACCACACGTTGGGACACTCCTTTTTACCCACAATATTGAAGAAAACAATGCTGACTGTAGTTAAACAAGTGCATAAAACATGTGTTCTGTAACTTTGACTGTACTTAAACAAGTGTATAAAACATTTGTTCTGTAACTTTGACTGTAGTTAAACAAGTTCATAAAACATTTATTCAGTAACTATGAAGCGTATTTGACCAAAGGACCTTGTCCTTTTTGACTTTTAACAACCATGAGCTAGATATAATTAGAAGGATCCCATACCAACTGTACCTTTGCATATAGCGGAGAAATTTATGGAAAAAGTGGGTGTGGATGTTGTCTGTTATTACCAATTACCATGGATGCAGATGCAGTTGACCCCAGCACATAAGTCCACCTCAAGAGTCCAGCACATAAATACTAGGAAACAAAAGCGCAATATTGTCTAATGAGACAAATCCCGTGGCAGATATGTAAATACTGAGGAATTCAACAGGTTGATTTGATGAGTATTAAACAAGCCTATAAGATAAGATGTCGCTTATCCTTGGGTTGTCTCTAATATTTGAAGAAAACAAGATCAGAAAATTAAACCTGAAGAAAGTTCAAATTTTGAAGGTATGTCTTGGAAAATGATGTTGAGACAGATATGGGTCTGTATTGAATTCAAATTTTGTTGCTGCTAATTGTTGTTTGTTGTATTTAAAACTTTTTTGTATGGCAATCTTCTATCTAGTTGTTAGGTTTGAGCTGCGGTTGCTAGGTAAAGGTATGACCTTTTTGAAGTTGGGATAGTGGGAAATCTTTAGAAAGGAAAATTTTCTTGCTCTAGCAAGTAGAGGATTTGCTTTCAGCTTCCGTTGTAGCTTTAGAGTTATTTGGTGGAAAGTCTGCACATACACCACAGAGAACATATAGCAGGACATAAAGTTCGAATCTTTATGGGAATTCCAATCTTGGTATTGAAACTTCGTGTCGTGTAAAGAGGAGAGGCGTTGTTCTTAAATGAAGTGAACATGCATAATTCTTGATCTCTGATTCTCGAAGTTTATTATGTTTCAAACGTTTCCCGTCCCCCTTTTCCTTTCCTCTTACTGCATGCTCAATATGGTTCTTCATATCAAGTTTGCTGATACACCTTCAAATGCCATTTCGATCATTATAGAGAATGCACGAATCTCAAAGTGAAACTTCAGTAACGCCATATATTTTATTAAGATAGACTACTGTTGACATTAGCCTGTGTGAATGTGTAACTAGTAATCAGGTCAGGAAAAACTTGTTATTTGATTCACAAGTTTAAATACCGGTAAAAGGGGTGAGATTAGCTATGTGCTTTCAGCTGCTAGTTGCAACTTTGACCATGAAGCATCATTTCCTTTAGGGATGTTCTCATAGATATCACAGATTAGAATCTTCTTTATGTAAAAATGGATATATGTTTTTGCAAGGTACTGTCTTCCTTCTATCTCTAGTTGATGTTTGATATATACTGTTACTGTAATCTGATATACTCTACTCATCTGGTATTCCTGCAGATTGGATCATTCAATATAATTCTAACTACAGAAGAGGACACTGTTTGTAATGTGGAAAAGATGATGCAGTTGCTATAACTCAAACTTGCTGGCATCCAGAAGACCAGTAGCTGGGGTTTGAGGGAATTGGTTTGTGAAAGTTTATCAAGTATTGCTGTGAGCTAATACAAGTGTTCTTAGATGCAAAAATCCGAGAGAAATACTGTTGGAAAAGAATCTTATGGGTTATTTGGTCAACCTGTGCAAGATCACGGGTCCCATGGCTGGCCTTCCATTCAGAATCTGGATCACTGGCCGTGTTCTAATGATGGAGACCCCAGGGTACAGTTTTCTGCTGAGAATTTTGAAGAGTACTGCAACCGTGAATCATCCTCTGAAACTGGTAATTACCCTGTTCAGAATTCCCCATCCACTGCTAGTTTGTCAGCAAATAACAGTGCAGTTTCTCAGCCAAATTCACATTCATACCCATTAGATATGCATGATTCCCCAGAAAATACTAGCGACTCACCAGCCAGTGAATCTTATGTTGCTCACAAGGTAAAAGAACTTGAAATTGCTATGCTTGGGCCTGATTTGGACAATTTTGACGTTTGTGCAATGTCAACATCAGCTGAATCCAACCAAATTACCTCTGAACCAGAAAAAAGGAATTTTTTTATGGAGATGATGTCCAGAAAAGATTTGAAAGAAATGCTTTGCTTTTGTGCTCGAGCTATTGAGAATGGTGACATGTTCACAGTTGAATGGTTAATGACAGAGTTACGTAAGATGGTGTCTGTCTGTGGTGAACCAATCCAACGCTTGGGAGCTTACATGCTGGAAGGTCTGGTTGCAAAGTTAGCATCCTCAGGAAGTACCATCTACAAAGCTCTAAGATGCAAGGAGGCTGCCAGTAGTGATCTCCTTTCGTACATGCATCTGCTGTATGAGGTCTGCCCGTACTTCAAATTTGGATATATGTCAGCCAATGGAGCAATTGCTGAAGCAATGAAAGATGAAAATCAAATCCACATAATTGATTTTCAAATTACACAAGGCACACAGTGGATCACCTTAATCCAAGCTCTTGCTGCTCGGCCTGGAGGACCTCCACATATCCGGATTACAGGCATCGATGATTCTGTATCTACTTATGCTCGGGGAGGAGGGCTTGACATAGTTGGACAAAGACTGTCGAGGCTTGCTGCATCATGTAAGGTTCCCTTTGAGTTCCATGCTGCAAGGTCTTCTGCATCAGAAGTTCAACTCGAAAATCTTGTAATTAAAGCTGGGGAAGCCATAGCTGTTAATTTTGCCTTGATGCTTCATCATGTACCAGATGAAAGCGTGGGCACTGAAAATCATAGGGACAGACTGTTGAGGTTGGTTAAGGGCTTATCTCCCAAGGTTGTAACTCTTGTTGAACAAGAGTCCAATACCAATACTGCAGCATTCGTTCCCCGCTTTATTGAGATCATGAACCATTATCTACCTATCTTTGAATCCATAGATGTTACCCTACCAAGGGATCACAAGGAACGGATCAATGTTGAGCAGCATTGCCTGGCTCGGGAGGTCGTCAACATTATAGCGTGTGAGGGTGCTGAGAGAGTTGAACGTCATGAACTTCTGGATAAGTGGAAGTCAAGGTTTATTATGGCTGGGTTTGCACGTTATCCACTGAGTTCTTTCATAAATGCTACCATCAAAACTCTGCTAGAGAACTACTCAGAGAAGTATACTCTGGAAGAAAGAGATGGAGTTCTGTATCTTGGCTGGATGGGCCAGCCTCTGGTTGGTTCTTGTGCGTGGAGGTGACAAACTTACCTTTTTCAATGCTCAGATCTCAACATAAAAGTTGGAATGTTTACCTGTTGTTTGTAGTTTAACGTCATAACAGTGTTGCAACAACACATTGTGTAGCAGTGAACTGTACCCTTTACAATCTTTTGCAGCATACAATGTTGTCTTGTGTCCACATTTTTACACCTTGCCTGCTTTTGCTTGTAGTGAGAACAAGAACCATGAAATGTGTAAACTACTGTTTGAAAGATTTACTCATTAACAAGTGTAGCAACCTAGCTGGTATATGAATTCCAATCAATTACTACACGTGGGTGGCTAGTAAGGTTTAGCTTAATTCAGTATGGTTTAAGCTTGATCACGTTAAAAGGTTTCCAGTCCATGGTTATGTTTAACAAAAAGATAAATATCATATAAATTCAGCTTGCACTGTCAGGAGAAAACTATTACAAAGCAGGGTAGTACAGCACATGGATTTTTTACAGTTATAATTTTGGAGTCAATATGTTCACTTCCAATTGAATCAGACGCCCCATCTTCCTTGTTAACGACTGGACCAGCAATTATCCTGCACAGAATTACTGCTCTTTCCCTTTTGTCATCGCTCACTTGTGGAAAGGTAATGATGCTATCACTCAATTCCTCACTATTTGTACTAAGCCGAATACCGTTCCGCCTGATATCATCAGTCTGGAAATCTGACTGAATTAATCTGCAGACTCTGCAAAGAGGGTCTCTGCATAGCTGAGGAACTCTTATTGACTTTTCATAGCAACAGGACATTGTGGTGCCAAAAAAACGCAGTAGCTCGTTTCCATCCACCTTGCTTCTTGGATGTGTCTTGCATTGCTCGTATGCGTTCTCCTTTACCATTTCCCTATAGCTTTCAAATCTTTCAAGAACTTCAATTGAGCTCTTCACCCTGAGGACCCTTTTGATCTTGATCTTCCTAGATGGCTCTGATGGATTTATTGACGCTCTTCTGAAGATCATCTCAGTGATAATTCTTGCAGGGTCTCCTATGCCCAACTCTGTTTAAATACAAGAAGAATCCAAATTTTCAGAAAAGAGGGTATGATACTACTAGTAATGAGGAACTTGTCACTTTGCTGGATAAGCCAGATTAAACTACTAATGGACCATCAATTTCAAACACAAAGATGGTTGAGCTCTTCACATTGTTGTCATTGCCGCAGTTATGCAATTTTTCTGCAGGACCTCATTAATCTGTACCTAGTGGACGACATTGGTGTGGAAACAAATATTAGAACATCTCTAACTGAATACGATTTGTAGCTTACCACAAAAGTGTGTGCGTGAATTACGACGACGGATAATAACTTCACGATATGAGTTCCTAATTTGATGATTGCGCTTGCTGTTTAAGCTTTCCTTATTAGGCGTGCAGCTCCGTCTGAGGCTGCATTTACATAGTTCTGGCCGGTTAACCACATCACTTAGCCTAGAGCCACAGCGAACGCTCTCCTTCAAGGACAACCACAAAGCCTGCATTTCTGCCCCCTCTCCCTCTCTCTTTCTCTCCCTAGTTTCCACGCCGCTCTAATGGTAAATATTAAAGCTCTCAATGCAGGAAGTTTTATATACTGTGGAAGGATTAGCTTTGAAAAGTTAGTTCAGGGGAGAGTTTGGCCATAACGTGGCTGCATGATTTCCAGCTACTGAAGCAAAGACAAAATGGTGAATTTAAGGCATTTTGTATGCTACGTACAATGCCCCTGCCAAAAGATCACCAAAAGTTATCATGACACCACAATGGAAACAAATAATATAAATAGAAAGGGAAACATCATTTGGCTTTATCTCAGAAAAGAAGAGGGAAAGGACGACTTACATGGTCTAACCCCAGAGCCTTCTTTGTTTGCTTCCGATCTGCCTTGCCTGCCTGCCTGCTTGTTGACCTCACGGTGACAAGCAGCTGTAAAATTGGGACAATGGTTATGGTTTTGTATTTATCCAAAAAAGAAAATATAAGTTCAGATGGCTAGGTCCAGTGAAAAAACTTCCACATATAGACGGGCCTCACCTGCAATACTGTTATGAAAACTTGAGTTGCATGGACACGCTAAGGAAGAAGAGACGGACAACCAGGGACGGAGCCAGACTCAACTCTAAGGGAGGGCCGGGGGTCAACATCTAAATGCAAAAAATAATACAATTATATAATATTATTAATAAATAATCAAAATGCAACACGCCGTTCTTTTAGATCACGAAAATCATCTATCAATAAATCTGTACTAACTGTTTCAACAATTTCTCTTTCAATAAAC
>JAOTAX010000198.1:42574231-42591131 GCA_025629825.1 Erythroxylum guanchezii
AATCTGAGATCGAGCTTGGAGCTGAATCATTTGCATTTTTCCCGAAATTTCCAGATTTACTCACTTTTTCGTCTCCAATTACTTCCTTCTCGATTACTGTTAAATAAGTAACTGGACTTTTGCTGTACAAAGTAACTAAAGCGTCATTCTTCATAACTTCTTCTTCACTTTCGGATTCGTTGTCACTCCAAGTTCTCGTATAAGATTTTCCTTTTCTCTTCTTCATAGTATTAGCACACTCCGCTTGAATATGTCCGAAGCCTTGACACTCATGACATTGAATTCTATTTAGCTTTCTTGCTCCTTTTTGAGTTTTGGCTTGTTTGAAGTTGTTGTTCGATGAGCTCCCACCTTTTTGCCTAAACTCGGGTCTATCCATTTTCACTCTCTTCAACCAATTACTGAACTCTCTTGTTAATAGCTCCACATCCTCATTCTGGTCGGATTCATCTTCTATATCATTCACACTTTTACTAATTTTCACCTGTAGTGCCACTCCTTTGCATCTTTCTTGCTTACCTCTCAAAAGATTCATTTGGAAGTTTGTGAGGATTCCAATAACTTTTTCCAATGACAGATTATCAATGTCGTGAGCTTCCTCTATTGCTGCAATTTTTGGAATAAATCTCGGTGGCAACGATCTTAGTGTTTTCTTGACCAGTTTCACATTTGAGTATTTCTTTCCCAATTGATGAGCTTGATTTGCAATGTCTCTCAAGTTTTTATGAAAGTCTCCAATAGTTTCATGCTCATCCATCTTCAGCTCTTCAAACCGCATAGCCAACATTTGTAGTTTCGAAACTATCACAGATTTTGACCCTTCATAAATAGTTTGTAAGGCATCCCATGCTTCTTTAGTTGTTTCACAGGCTGATATCATTGAGAAGCATCCCTCATCAATAGCACTGAATATCGCATTCATTGCTTGTGAATTTGCAAGTCCACTTTCTTCTTCGGCTCTTGTCCATTTAGATGGATCTTTTTGAACTATCTTTCCTTCATTGTTAGTAATTGTCAGAAGCGTCCACCCATGTACTACCGATTGCCAAGCTTTGTTATCCTGAGCTTGGATGAAGACTCTCATCCGTGATTTCCATGTAGGATAGTTAAAGCCGTCCAACAATGGTGGCCTGATAATCGATGCTCCTTCTCTTATGGCCATGTTTGTGAAGCTAGGATCTGCACCAACTTGCTACCAAGTTCTGAATCGGTGACCTTGCTCTGATACCAATTGAAATAATTAAATCGTTAATCAATTCGCAGACTATCTCCAAATTTTTCTTCATGCAAGTAAATAAAAATCGCAACTGCAAAATAAAGAAGACACCGACGTTTGATAACGCAGTTCGGCACACTTTGCCTACATCTGCGAGGCCCTCACCTAGATTAAATTCTTTCACTGTAGTTCACAAAAAATTACACAAGATTGATCTACCCCGAAAGACCCAATCTATGTAACCGACCCACAACCTAACTACCAGTGAAAGATCTTCACACCCAATAACACGACCGACTCGTGTTAACCTCATCAGAAGATTTTCCTAAATACTTTACTCAACCAAAAGAACAAATAAAACCAGTAAAAATAAAACCTCTAGATCAGAAGTTTCCCACGGACATAAACAAGCCTCTGCACATGTTCATCATGCAACCATCAACACCGAAATCACTTTTGTGCTGCAACTAACAGACCACTTCAAGAACCCAAAAAATTCAGCAGCACTTCACACTTCCTGGATTGCTTATTAGAGATAAACCATTAAAAAGAGCTGATCCAAAAACGTCAACATCATCAGCTCAATAAAGGATCAAAACGTAGAAGAGAATAGCAACCCCTCTAGCAATTTTTCATCATACGTTTCTCACCCAAAATTTCAGAAAAGATGCGCGCGGCCATAAAAAACCTCAACAACCACAAGTTGCCCACAAACTTCACACAATTTCAGTCACCCACGTATGCTCTCTAGGTTTTCCTTAAAAGACTCCTTTTCAAACAAGGACAATATCAGATAAAGATCAACCCAAAAATAATGCTTATTAGGATTATCTTTCCAAATCAAATCCCAAGCACCTTCCAAAGCACAACCACCAAATTAGGCATATCTTTAAAAATTATTAAGAAAATTTTCATGTCCAATTAAAATGCCAAAAATAAAAATAAGATATATTAAAAATAAATCCTAACATATACTATATCGGCATCGATATTACCATTACTCTGAATGATGGATCCGAAATGTTTAAAACTCGATCTTTGTGGTATGACGTCAGCATCAATCGTTACTGTCGCCTCATGTATCCTCTAGCTTTTCGAAAAGTTGCATTCGTTCGGTTCTAACAGATATATAATAGATTATATATCCGTTGGAACGGAACGAAAGGGCATGCAATGAATGAATGATTTTCTGATCTCTCTCTCTCTCACTCTATTATATATCCGTTGGAACCGAACGAAAGGGCATGCAATGAATGAATGATTCTCTTATCTCTCTCTGTCTCTCTCTCTCTCTTATTCTGTGCGATTGTACAATCTTAGCAAGGAATAGCATGACGTGAGTGCGGGAGTAAGCGTAAAATTCATAAAAGTTACAATTTTACATCACTCGGATATAAAGCATAAAAGTCGTCGAAAAATACATGAGCACTAAGAAATAAAGCAAATATATTCTCACAGTAAGGTATGCACTTCAAGCGCTGTGTACATCAATCTTTCTATTGGGAATAAATACCTGTCACTTTCATATTTGTACAAAGCGTCATGTTGAGCAAAGTTGATTGAAAAAAAATACACTATATGGAAATGGTAGAATTTACATCCAGGAAACTAATTCAAAGATCAGCGCTAGGAATAGTAAGTAGTAACAATTGAACAAGTCATATCCTGGAATTCAGATTCTAGCATTTTGGTGTGAAGGGGCTCTGCAACTTTATAAAAAGGAAAACGGGAACTCGATAGGAATTTATTTCCCTTGCAACCATCTCAAACAACTTCATGGACCAGTTAGTAATCTTCCAATGGTCTGTGGATACTGATATGTCGAATGGTTTAGAGGTGGAATTGTAACACTACGGCCATCATTTGCGATTTGTTTAGATCCATAGTGATCCATCCCACCGTTTAAAACAGCGTGGTAACTCGTAATTGGATTTACTTGAGCCATTCTGAGACTGGAACCACTTGTTTGCACTTGGATTTCTGCAAGTTCACAACGCAAAGCTTGTTGCTGATCTCTGGATCTATTTTCAGCAGCTGAACTGATCCCAACACCAAGATCAAGGCTAATTGTGTCGTTTTCACCTGATCTCATCCTTTGCGGTCCATTCAATGCGGCAGAGCCTGCTGCATCGTGACTACTGGTCCTTGCTGTAGGCACATCATGGTTGTGTTTTCCTTCATAGGTGGTTATAACTGCTTTTGGATCATGAGATGCCCTCTCCACGTGTTTCCTAACCGGGCATCCAGCATTTGTGCACTTGTAATAACTCCTGTACAGGGAGAAGAAGTGAGTTGAAGCAAAAAGAAAGAGTAGATGTAAGATACAATCTTTATCCTCGCAAGGAAAATTGAAGAACATAGAGATGTTAACAGACAGCCAACCACATCAAATTGCCAGAAAGAATGAAAACATTCCAACTATTTATAACTAATTAGTTCCTGACTTAACAAGGCAAGTATTCCTATCTCTTTGCTTTGTTATAAAGGAAGTAGAATGACATAAATTCTGCTCCCAAACAATCAAACAGCAAATGACACCACCACCATCAACATTAGCAGCAACAATTTATACATGTATTCACTTAAACAATGCATTGTTAATTGTCTCACACCACATCATTAAAATTGGGAGGTGGAAATGATGTAGTGAAGGAAAAAGGCCCAAGCACCAAGGGACAAATTGATTCCAACCCACAAAACAGAAGGTTAATCATATGATATAAATTTTAGATAACTCTGAATTTACAGGCTCCCTAGAAACTCTCTCTGCAACATGTCAGGATGCCATGAAGATATACAACAAAATAAGGTATCTGAAGAAAATAAGTCTAATCATGTCTCCAGTGCTTGTAATTTGTTCAAATATAATCCATAAGATTGGAACAACCTGACATAATTTTTAATCATGATTCCAACACGGCATTAGATCCAAAGAAAAGATATATATGTACATGAGAATAATATCTACTGAGACTAGTTATTACACTACAGAAAAATGAGTAATGGCCAGTACAATATCCAGACTCAAGATAAATGAACATCCCCCATACCAAATGCATGAATCATGGTATCATGTCATTCTATCAATTTATAGAATTTTTTTTTTTTGGGTTCAGAAGATGTCAAAGTTGACAGTAAGATGCTCATTAGTAAGAGGATTAATAAGTATTCAACTCAAATCAACAAATCAAAAACATACCTTGGATTAGGATTGCCTCTCACCACTTTCTGCCCATATTTGCGCCACCTGTACCCATCATCCAGTATATCTACCTCACTCAGAGTCTGAACTACAACGCGTGGTTCCCTTATAGGCTTAACTATTGGTGTAACATCAAAAACCCCAGTATCCATCTTCCTGCTCAGGCAAATGACTTTACATTGTTTAGGACATAATTTGCTAAACAGTATTGAGTAATAATTTAGGACTGCATTGAATTAATTAATACCTTCTTTTCGCAAAGGGATCGTCATCATCCCCAGCACCTTCTGTGTTATCATCATTGGCTGTAATAGGAGGAGACAGTTCAGGATTTCCATTTTGCTCAACATATTGAGATGGTTGACCACATAAACCCGATGATTTGTCTGCAGAGGAACAACAGAACAGAATGAAGCACATCCAATTAATGGATAATAAGAACAATGATGACTGACAAAGAGAAACCTAATGAATTTCCACTTTACCATCTCGTCCTGGTAAAGGTGAAATCTTGTCAGATTTTTCTTCCTGTATAGACAGAACAGAACTAGAGGTATATCGACGACTGGGTTGAGGTTTTGGATGATCATGTGTCCCCTTGTAGATAATCTCTGTTATTTGTCCATCATGTGAACGTTCGAATAGCTTTTTCACCTCACAGTTAGGATGCGTACATTTATAATAGCTACGTGGAAATTCACTTCCTTTCACATGCTTCTGTCCGTACTTTCGCCAGTTGTACCCATCATCAGACAGCATGGGAGCCCCACCTCCTCCTTTATGATCAGGTTGAGATGCCAGAAGACCATTATTAGTGAGCCCATTCTGGTTTAGTTCATCATGATCAACTTCAACAGGTGAACTAGTCCCAGGATTAACCATATGCACAGGTGCCAATAGACTTAATTCACTTGAAGAGACCGCCATCTCACTTTTATGCATGGAACATGATGACACAAATGATCGAGACTGGCATTGGTTTTGGGCTTGAACGGATTGTTCACTTCTGCAGGCAATCACATCTGCAGGAACCTTTAAGTCAATGAAAAATGTCAGGCAAGGAAAAATTTCTAACTAACAACTCATTCTTGCAGACAAATAAATGTGGAAAAGCAAAAGATAGCTACTAAATTATGCAAATTAACAGTATGAGCTACTATATCCAAAAATCAAGAAGGAATTGCATCATGATATATCCTGATTATAATTTGTTACTCAAACTTTTAAATCAGATTGACAAGCTTATAAGTGATCAGTTGCATCACAAATTACCATGATTGAAGTAGCATGGGGTTTAAACTCAAAGCAGCAAGAATTTCCTTCTCCAATGGCAGTACAGGAAACTGTAGTTGCAGAATAAGAATTTGAGACAAGAGGGCCATGTGCCGTTTGAGGTTTAGCAAAGGAGCCAGTAGTCGGGGAAGGCTCTGCCTGCAAAACCAATAAATTGTAAGAACCTGTTCATTTAGAAATTCTCTTTGTTAAGCCACGCTAACTGAATGCCATACCCATTTCTTCTAATACTGACAGATGACTGATCTCTAAACAAAAGTATTAACAGAGAAAATGAAATGGGGAAAATTGCATTATCCTTGTATTTTCTAAGGTCCAAATCAATGACTCAACTAATAAATGCGATAGCATTCACACTACTGCTTCCACACTTCTCACAACACGTCATCTGCAAATCTTAAAAAAAAAATCCTTCCTCATCAGGATCAATAAATAGACAGAGAAAACTGCACTTAACAAAATGATGTAAGCTAAATGATTATTTCAAGATCACATGAGCCACTACTATATACAAAGCTCAAATAAGGAATAATTGGTGACGCTATCTTTATGTATCAACAATGACTCAACTAATACAGCATTTAACCATATGATGTAAGCAAAATGATTCTTTCAAGATCATATGTGCCACTACTAATAAAGAAAGCTCGCAGAAGGAATAATTAGTTATGCTATCTTTACATAACATGTCTTTTTAGCCCAAGAAGATACTATGTGTAGACTTGATGGAGCGAAGTCCAAAATCAGAGGCATATGCTTGGATATGTCGCTTTTTTGTTTCACTGCATTCGATGCTAGATACGGTCATAAGCTCACTAAATCATATATGCATCCAAGTATCTTCTCACCAAAGAAAATATTGGGTATACGTTGCCTTGACCTACCCTATGTCTTAGCTCCTTGGATTCATGCTTCACATAACAACTATCAATCTTCCAGTTCATGCATTTATTCCGTTTTCTACATAGTTAAATGGGAGAAATCTTCATCTACCTCCTCTCTCTCTCCCTTCTTTTTTTTTTTTTTTCCCCTCTTCTCACTTCTACAGGAACATCCAACAATACATTTCAGGTGTAGACAGACCAAAAGCACGAGAAAAAGTGTAAGATTTATTTTGTGAAAAAACAACACTGGCATTTGGGGAAAAAAAGAGCAAAAAGTTTATACAAATAGTATAAAGCAATATTCTCCAAACAACTTCCAATAGAACAATCCACGTGTTCAAAGTGCAAATGCAAAGGTTACATCACCAAGCATCAGAATCGAACTTCAGGTTCCAACATGAGCACTAAAAACACATAAGCTCTAGTCACAAAAACCCCAAAACAAGACAAATATAGTAACCGAAAACTTCAACTTTTGAGTATACAAGGCCAAACAAAGAGCATCTTCTTCCAAATTTTTTAGTTGTAACACAGAAATGCAAATCCCACCATCAAGCCATCCAAGTCCTCATAAATTCTCCACTTAACAGATTGTCCTACTTCACACGAACCTATAAACAATACCGTACCTTTTATCAACATCAAACAAAAAGAAAAGAAATGTCAAAAAGGTAAAAACTTCGATTCTTCCACTGGTAGATGCTTCACTAACTATACTTGTCCAAATCAACAACTCTGTTTCGGAACAGAAAGCAGTAAATTAGCACTTCTCTCACTTTCCTCATCATCCAAACAGATCTTACGCTTCCAAAAAGGTAACCACAGACTTCAAGTTCCACCTAACTGATGTACCAAACCAAGAACCACGCTAACAGTACGGAAAAAACAAGCCCATTTCCCAACATTTTCACTTTCCTCCACTTTTTCATCAACAAAACACAAACTAACAAAAAAAGCGAAATTTGATTCAAACAACCGCTAACCTTAACGTTAGAGAGCAAAACCGGAGATTCGAGAAACGAAGTGGGGCTAAGGCCGGGAGGAATCGTGATGCACGGCGACCGTGAGATCGGAAGCTTGGCCGGTGACATCAGCTTGTACCTGGCGCCACTAGCAACACCACCGGCATCAGAGTCCTGCCTCGCCAGCGGATCGCCTCCTTGCCGGAGCTGAAGGCCGGAGTCATAGCAGTTGTCCATTAGGAGGGAGGGAGAGAGGGAGAGAGAGGAAAGGAGAGTAGTGTGAGTGAGTGGAGAGTCAAAAGCGGGGAGGAGAGTACATGTCTAAAAAGGGCGAGATGAGGGGCATTTTCTGTAATTTACATTTTTTTTCTCATTATTGTATTGCTTAAAACTTCAAATACCAAAAATAGCAATTTATCCTCCAACGTTGAGACTAAAATTTGAGTTGAATCGCAACATTTCAGTACATTCAAAATAATCTTTAATATTTGCAAAATATTTAAAATAAACTTTAATATTTAGAAAATATTTAAAATAGCTTTTGTCTGTGAATAATTCCGTCTAATCATAGCTCTTTTGAACATTCTCAAATATTAAAGTTCATACTCCCTCCTATTCAAATTAAGTATCATTTTAGAGGGATTTTAATTATTCAAAATAAGTGTCGTTTGTGACTTTTTTATACAAGTTTATTATTTTATTTCCAAAATAACCCTTTAATTTCTCTCACATCTTAATTACACAGATTACACAGATTATATTTTCAAAGCACTTTAACATGTAATTAATAAGGGTATATCAGACATTTCATTAACTTTCTTAATAAGTGTACATTCCTCTAAAACGACACTCGTTTTGAATAGGAGGGAGTATTAAACAATTTACAAATGTTAGGATTCATTTTAAACGTTCCAAAATATTATGATCTAATTTAGATTTCAATATAAAACGTTAGGGATTGAATTGCTCTTTTGGCTATATTTGATCTATACAAGTAAAGAAAGGGTAAGTGTTTTTGTGTATAATGGAAAATCCTCAAACATTAATAACCAAAAGCTGTTTAATTAATTGCATTTCATATGTTTGGATGTTGAGTAAATATGAAAAAAAAGGAAAATGGAATGTTAAGGAAAGAAAATCTAGGATAGGACCAAAAGGTTCTTATTACCTAGTTAAGTAAATATCAATCTAACCCATTTTAGTGCTTGAGACTTGATTGCTAAAGAAAGAAGATCAACTAACACTAAAAAAAGGCATTAAGACTTGTTTGATGCCGTTTATGTTCACTTCTATTTTTTACCATATTTTTTAGTTTTTGATTTATATTCATATTTTTTATATCTTACTAATTTTACCACAAAAAGAAAATATCAATTTCTTATTTATGAAAACGTATATAAATGTAATGGGGTTGAGTAAAGTGTTTGTGAGGTGGGGAGGGAATTGAGTAAAGTGTTTGCTCCAATCAAAATCAAAATGATAAAGAGGTTCGTAACACAAATGACTTGCTACAATGAATTTAGATGCGTCTCAATTGACCTTCTATCAAACATCACAAAGCGTGAGTCACGTAGTCCTTCATATTATTACTTTCTTTTCCTTCTATTTTTATTGTTTTATGTATCTTTCACCACCAAAAACGTTGATTATATGCGACATCTCGAAA
The DNA here is from genome assembly GCA_025629825.1 of Erythroxylum guanchezii. Taxonomy (NCBI): domain Eukaryota; kingdom Viridiplantae; phylum Streptophyta; class Magnoliopsida; order Malpighiales; family Erythroxylaceae; genus Erythroxylum; species Erythroxylum guanchezii. Next base: position 42,583,455 of record JAOTAX010000198.1, read on the forward strand.
ATGATATTAACTTCATTTAAATAATCTCCAGAAGATCATTGTCGTTTTACCAGATTCGTGATATGCCATTATGGATTCATTATATCACTAATCTATAGGGTCCGGTGAGGAAAGCAAGTAATTAGTAAATTATGAATCCATCCAAGACTAATGGGAAACGCATAATGAGTGAAACATCTTTATTTCATGGGAATATTGAGAACTAAGCTAGGTGAGTGAGTAATACCAATTATTGATGTAAATCATTGAAGTGATTGAATTGGAAATTCTACCACTTTCACCTGAAACCTTGATATGGAAGCTTTGTTGAAAGGATTAGACTAGACCTCTCCTCCACATTGCCGCCTTCTTTAAGTTCCAACATGGGCAATAGGTGAACAGGTTTAATCACTTTAATCCAGGGCGTTGAAATTGCAACTTCAAGACGGCAAATCCCTTTCCAGAGGCTCAAACCTTGAGTTCCAACGTGTCCAGAGTGAGTGACTGCTTGCCATGACCCACAAGAATAAACAAACGCTTGCCTTCTTTAAGGGCTCGTTCCTTGTTTAATGGTACAAGTACAACCCTAGGAGGCTCCGGTCCGGCTAGGGGTTTAATTCCTGTGTCCTCTCTCGCCTAGGATCTTGTTGCCTTTTGTACGTGAATATTTATGATTGCCAATTATGTCTTCCTAGCATTTTGTACTTTCAGACCACCCTGAGACAAAAAGTACCGTTTTCCTGCCATTAAACCGGTCCCAAATTATTTTCAGGAATAGGCAAATCATCAGATAGGGAACAAAGATATAAAGCCGAATCACGTTCTGATTACTACTACTAGGCATAGTTTTCAATCCAGGTAGCCTTGAGAAATATCCTGACACGTGAATGAATAGAAGCTTGTCACTTGAAACCAATCTCAAAAAGATTCCCAACAAGAAGGCAAGTAATGATAATTGATGGGGCCTGAAGACGGTTGCTTGTCTTGTGTATTCATACTAACCAACAAAAAGCTGTAAAGGAGCCATTCATTACACTAATTAACTTCCAGAACTTAGTTCCATACGTTCATCTCAAACAACGCAGATTGGATCAGCCTAGCCTATGCCTTGCAACATTCAAAGAAGCGTGGGTAGGATAAGAACAAACAAAGAGTCCAAAGCAGGGCGACAAATAGAAACAAATCCATGAACAGGCAGGACAAAAGTGACCCCAAACATAGAATGATGAGAGAAAAATAAGGGCAAAGCAGAAAGACTAAATGGTAATTTGGATGCACGGATGAAATGATACAATGGGGTGATCAGGCCAGGCCATCTTCAAGGGCATGATGAAAATAAGGAAAATAGAAAACTTCAAAAGAGATGCGTGAAAAATTAGTAGGGACCCGAACGCGATTGCATGGCACTGCGCTTGCTCGTACCTTAAAAAGCATTTCAAAATAAGCTGAATGAATGCTTAAGATAATGCATAGAAATGTGATGCTCAGTTTTATTTTCACGTAGATGATCCATAGCTCCTCTACATCAAGAAGCAACGTCTCCAATGACAATTTAAGTCGCGAATAATTAGTAATTGCGGATCACTTTCTGCTTTTTGTTTGATAATCATCATGATACTAATAAACATTCAAAGGGAGTAAATCCTAACAACAAAATTGAGTTGATGGACTACATCTGCAGTGGCTGAAGAAGTAAAGCTTGCTTCTTCATCTAGCATCATTGCAAATGGTGGCAAAAGCTCATACTTCCAAATGTATGTGTTATCATGAAAAGCACCTAAAACTACATAGGATAATAAGGTTGATGGTGTTGAGGTGGATAACTATACCCACCATAAGCAGCAGGCCTCTCATAATAAACAGATGGTGTATGTGATTCTGAAGAATATTGATAGGTTGCAGTAGGGCCAGAGTTCCCAGTAAAGCACACTGCGGATCCCACTAAACCATAAGGTTGAGCTGATGAACCCACGTAAGGGGCTACAGGAATTGAGGAACCCACTACCCCATATGAACCAGCTGTTGGTAAAATCGGCGCTGGTTGTAAATGAGAATGTTGATATGGAGATATCGAACTTGACCCATGACCAATGAATGGCCCAGCTGCAGGACTGGGAGGTGCAACTATTCGAGGACGCTTATTCCCACTCTGCTGTAGCTGCTTCTTTGGCGGCTGCTTTCCTTTCTGCTTCTTTATCTGCTTGAGTTTCCCAGCCTGCAGCTGCTGCTGAGATCTGTTGTCAGCAGATGTTGCAAGTTGCTTGCTAATAGCATTAGCATTGTCTTTCTGATTCTCCAATATTCCAATTCTTTTCTTAAGCTCTGAAGTTGGAAACTCAGACTCAAGATTGTGATCCTCAACGAGTTTAAGTACGGATTTCAAGGAATTAACTTCTCTGGATCTGACTTCATTCTGCAAGAGAACTTATTCAGGTGCAGAGAAAGTGAATTACTTCAATGAATGCTGAGCTAATAATCAAAAGGATGGAAGATTACCTGGTACTTAATAGAGGCATTTTTGTCCTTACAAACTTTTTTTGTGAAAATCTTGCAGTCCTTCAGATGAGCATTCAAAAGTGGAACTGGCTGGAACTTGTCAGTCAGCCCAAATTCAAAAATGAATTTCACAGCCAGAAGTTGTTTGCTAGTGTCTATAAGTTTAGTAATGATATCTGAAGAGCAGAGGACAATGACATAGGTATCCATCAGACTCAATTAGTGAGGAGCAATGAAGGACAAAAAAATGCATTTTCGATCGGTACATAAATCAGGTATTTATATTCCTGATCAGCAGCTGACGTTGTTGACATGACTCTACTCTTGGCATGTGCAATCATCAAGAGTTGGTCAGTCAGAGTCCAGACCAAGGCATCCACAACTTTTAATAGTCCATTCACGGCTTACTCTTTTTTGTTATTATTCTAAACTTATTTGCTAGTTAAACAATATCAAAGCGATTTTCTATGACATAAAAAATCATGTCAGTAGGTTTCCTGTGATCAACGCGTCATAATTCATGTTTTCTTTTTCCAAGAGAGTTCCCCACTAAATCTTCCTACCAAGATCTAATGGAAACTTAGAAATTACATCCTCAATCATAGATGGAGAGAATTTCTTTGCATCATCACTACAAAGTACAAACACCGACTGATTGATAAGTATGTAAATCTAAGCATCAGACCATTCTCGTCCATTTTTATTCAATAAGCAACATTTAGCAGTAGAATTATAGAAGATGGTTCTGATTTGACAGTAATTAAGCTGTTCATGCTAGTAGTTTTGTCACTCATATTGACACAATACAGAAGATTTTAGTCATTGAGCAATGTTTTGACCTATATCCACTAGTACAAACTCTCCATTATGGAATAAATCTGCTACTTAGTATCCTTGCATATCGCCTCTGAGAAGAAAGTTTGTTCTTCCATTTTTTTTCTTGCATTAAACATCATCAATTTCCACTGAATTAAAATTCAGGCATCTTCTCTATTGTTACTCGCTAAAACTTTTGAGTTCCAAGATGAAAAGAAAAATTTTAATTGGAATCAGCTACTACTGTATAAATCCATCTACTTCTAGGACTACAAATGATAGTAGATACATAACATGCGTTTAGTTCCAGATGCTTAAGCCCGTGTATGAGAAACGCCAAATTATAAAAGCATTACGAGGGAACAAACGAACAAGAAGCACATGCAAGGACATCCTACACAACGTAGTATGATTAACCAAGTATCAAATTTTGAGATCACCCAGAAATGACAAACTCAACAGCACAAACACGCCATTTGTGTCCATTCACGTTCCATGAACACTAAGTACAAACATGAACATAAATAAAAAATGAAACAAATTCAAGCAGGCATATGAAGCAGCATAAAAAAAAAAGTCTTACCAGCAACTTTGTCTCCCATACCAAAAGCTCTACACAAATGTGGAGCTTGCTTAAATCTAGCAACAACAACCAAATGATCCACTAGCTCACTCACATCAAACACACCCTGAAGACCATATCCCATCAACAAATACAAGAAACATAGTGCTTCTAGAGGAGCCTCCCAATTCAATGTTACTTTATTTTTCCATTCCAGGGCCAAAGTTTTAGCTCTCTCCCTCACCTCATCGCTCAAATTAGGCTTAATCAACATCAAAGCCTCTAACAAATCCGAGCAACCCTTCCTCACTCTATTCAAATCCTGTTCTTCAGCCCCTTTCAAATGCAATTTTGCGGGGTAAAACCCATCCATAGCATCCAAAACCATAGTTCCTAGGTCAGGAGCGACCCGCATTGCACTAAATAACTCAGCTCTAATCTTACGCCGTTCTTTGCCATGCACAATCAGATACTTCCTTAAACCTTTCCCATTCATCTTTTGACAAAAAGCTACCAACTCCGGTCTCGCCACCACAGGGTTGTCAAGCCCCTCTTTACTCGAAGAAGGGTCACCGGAACGGGCCACCTCGGAGTCAACCCGACCATCGCTCTGATTATCACAGGTCATCGATTGGTCCCCAGAAGAAACGATTTTTAACTCATTCCCAGCCGAACACAACTTGTCCATAGCGGAAACAGAGTCGAGACGGTGGCGGCTCGGAGGGGGGTCGTTGTTCTGGGCCTCCAGCGACGACTCAAACGACTGGAGCAGCAATTGGAAGCGGAGATTGAGATGGGTCTGGAGAGATGTGAAGTGACCGTCGAGGTCGGACCATGGGAGAGAGAAAGAGGGAGATAGAAGAGAGGCATGGGCTTGGAGATCATCGTACGCTCTCTTGAGGTTCTTCCTCTTGGTGTCGATTTGCTTCAGGGCTAATTCTATTGTTCTCAGCGACGGGGGACGCTGTGGAATCGCCGGTGGGTGATCCGCCATGATTAGAGGATCTGTTTTTTGCTAGGAACCTCTCTACAGGATTCGTCAGCACTGGCGACAAAGGGCTGTGTGTTTAAACGACATGTCATTCCTCTCCCGGGAAAACAAAACGGGTAATTGGGTTCTTCTTCCAAGTCTAATTGTTGTTGGTGACTTGAATTAAGGCCAACCCAACAAGGAAGTCTCTCCGAGTCCAAAGTCCAAAAGAGTTTATTAACTCCTCCTTTTTGTCCTGTCTATCTACTTGACCCATGGGCCATTGCATCTCTTGAAATTTCCTGAATACTTTTGTATTCATAGTCTATGTATTGTTAAAGCTGCAACAGCTTTTTTTTTTTAAAATAAAATCAACATTAGCGTAAAAAGACAAACAAAGGTAAGGAAAGCAAATAAAACTAATCCAAGCAACAGGTTTACTCCGTACACTCGAAACCTAATAGCCTTTCTCCCTTAACAAAAACAGAAGCCGAACAATCTGAATTTAAAATGGAGACTAAACAAGAAATACGATCAGTCCAGTGATGTGAGTTTGCATGTAATAAGGCTACCTTGGCTAAAGCATGAGCCGTTTTATTGGAAAACCAGATTCCGTTTCAATTTTTCAACTAGGACTCATAACTTATTTCCTTAAGATTTTAGGTTGTGATATGAAGCTCTAGTTGTATACAAGCTCACTTAAGTTACGAAATCTAATGAATAAAGATTCACGGATTTGAGTCAGATAAGTAGATGATTCATAGAATAATTCAAATGACTTCGCATAAGTCAAGAGTCGAGGAGGAGCTAGTCCAATAAGGATGGGTTCAGTAATGAAAGGGAGATGTTGGAAATTTACAAGTGGAATAATCTCGTATTTAAAAGAGAAGTAAAGATGAAGTGAGTTATATATAAAGATATAACTTATAACTCATTAACTTAGATTTTTTGGTTGAGATAAGATGTTCTAGTTGTATATGAGCTCACTTACATCCGATCTAACATATCTCTACATCCCCTCAAAATCCTTCGTATATTCATATGTATGGAGTCACTTTGCATCAATAAAATCACACCATCATATGGTCAACTAAATATTGTATAAAATTAAAAATTTTGAAAAATGATTGAAATAAATTATCCTTACATACTGAATAATTTGAAATTTAATTAAAAAAATTGTTGAATGAAATTTAATTAATTTATTTTAATTTATAATAATAATAATTTACAAAATTAACCGATTATTTAATAAATTTATCATTTTTTAAATATAAAAAGTTATTCAAATAAATCAAACTATAAAAAATTAAACAATTTAAAATTTTTACTGTTGCCTTGTTTATTTCACAACTGGCTTTTGGTTTTGTTGGAGGTACAATGACCAATTCTAAAGATAATGACTTTAATGTCAAATTTTGTCTGTAAACGTGATGGCGCCTTCCAAGTTCCAACTGTATGTATGTCCTCTCTGGCCCGTACCAGCCAAGCTTCATGCATACTTTATGACATAAAAGTTGGCATCCACTAAACATATAATATCCTTGACAATTCATACATTTGAAAATTTGGAAAGTAAATCCTTGTTTTGTTCATTTTGAACAGGTGAGGTGAGGAGTTGGTCGTTTGCTAACTGGAGGTGTTTTAGTTGACTGGACCTTGTCAATGACCTGGCTAATAGGGAGGTGATGACTTGGTAATTGTGTTTGGAAGTGGCTTATCTATCAGGTTTACTTCATCTTTGGGGGATGAACTTCCATGTGATGTAATTGTGAACAAATGTGGGGTTGAAGTGGTTAGGACTCTATTGTATCTCATTTGTTGTCCGAGTCAAAGTTGTCCATTTCAAGATAACTCTTTTCTTTTTTGCTTTTTTATCTTAGAACCCTCAAAATTGCACGGTTCTCCTTTCCATTATTGTATAGAGTTGTAAGTCATCTTTTATCTTCTTCCTGTAAGAGTGGAAAAGAGTTTAATTGCCTCGTTGGATTGACTTTTGGGCAATGTTATGAATACCGTACCGACTTCGGTACCAGATTGAGCTTTGGAATGGAACTGTACTGGTACCGGGTACCGTTTCGGGATATTTTTTAAATTTATAAAATAGTCCCTAAACTTTTTCAAAATTGCAAAATAGTCCATATTGATATATTATACAGTTGTACTGTATACTTTACTAGTTTACTGTTTACATCAACCATGCTTTTAAAAATATTAATAATAAATAATAATGACAATTAATTTGAAATAACAAGAATTTTTAAATATTTTAAATATAAATAATAACCACAATTAATATAAACAAACGTAAGTATAAATAATTAAAATTTACAACTACAAGTCTACAATATATTCACAATTTAATTCAATATATCACTTCTTTATGTTGAAACAAATTTTTTCCTATATGAGAAAATTCAATACCAAATATGAAAACTAAATTAATATTTCACAAATATTAACAATATATCAAATATCAATTAAAGATTTAAAAATCTTTGAGTGTTGTGAAAAGTTAGAATCATAAATAAAAGAGATAGGTGTCTTGTAGTTTTATATAATGAACACAAATAACATTGATGAGTTGATCCAAACTAATAATGACTATTGACTACTCTCATATCAAAGATAATAATAATTTTCCTATAGTGATTTAGCATTTAGGTATGATTAAACAAAAAGGCCCATCATTTTTTCTAAAAATTCTAATCATTTCAAATTCTCTAATCTCCATACAAAGCTTAGTCTCAATTAGGTCAATTATTGCATACTTATTCTAAAAAACAAATTCTTATAATGTTATTTATTTTTTAGGATGGTTATTAGTTATTAATTTTACATTTGATTATTAATT
>JAOTAX010000198.1:42591231-42619305 GCA_025629825.1 Erythroxylum guanchezii
CCCCCCCCCCCCCCCCCCCCCCCCCCCCATCTTCTCCGGTACCCAATGGGAAACCCCGGTACCGGCCGGTATTTATGGCCGGTACCAAAGGTGAGTTCCGGATTTCGTTTTCCGGCCGGTACCGGCCGGAACGGAACGAAATTCAGAACACTGCTTTTGGGACGTAAATAAGTATTTTTGTTTATCATAAAAGCTATTTTTTAAAAAAAATAGGTATTTGACTGTAAAATAAAAAAGTACTTCTTTAATAGATATGATTTTTTTGACAACAAAAATACAATTTTTAATAAACTTAAATTTGGAGCTTCTAAAAAAATTACTTTTTCAAGTAAATTTTTCATATCAATTAATGAGCCTATTTTTTAGTCCATTTTGTCCTTATGTTTTACACGTAATTCCTACAATACCTACAAACTCATCTTTCTGTTTATTATGTATTTAACTATTTATTCAATTTAAATATTTATTTTGAGATTTATATAATATTATTTGACTTTTTTTATATATTTTACTATTTATTTTTTATATTAGTTTACTTACGTTATAATATATATAAAAGATTTGATTATATATATTTTCATTTACATTTTATATGATTTAAAATTATATAATAATTAATATATTATGCTTTGCATATTGTTTAATATACTTTAAATAATATTTATATGCATAAATAGTTTTTATTATAAAATAAAATATAGTTAAAAGTACCTTTTATTTCTATGTTGTCAAATAATCTACTATATGAAGCTTTTTAATTTTTTTTTTTAAAATGACAGTCAAACAATCAATTAACTTCTTAGAAAAGTTATTCTAAAAAGATTTACAGAAAAAAATTCTACTAATAAAAGCTTTACCAGTATAAGCTCAGTTAAACAGAGGCTAAATTTCTATACATAGGCTTTATTTTCCTTTTTCAAGTATTGTTTTATAAGAAATAAAGATTAACAATATTGAAAAGGAAAAGTTTGAATGAATTCAGACTTTTCACATGCCTAATGAAGAGAAGTACAAGGCAACTTGATATAGCCATCACATGTTATTTCATGTCTTCACAATTTTTGATCCCCAAAAGCCTAGATCACAAGAAGTTACCTACCTATTCACCTTCTGTAGGTTATGATCCGACCATATACCATGTATTTGACACTTTGGATGGATTTTATTTCTTTTGTTAAATAAATAAGTTAAAGAGGTTCCTTGTACTTAAGTGCGATGACGCTAATGGGTTTGCTTTGAAAATAATTTCTTCTTCTTTAAGGATGTCCATTAAAAATCTTTGAATTTTTGGACCACAAATGAATTGGAAGCTAAGCCATTATTGAATAAGCAAATAATACGTATCATTTGAGTTAAGATCCATGTGTCTAATATTATCAGTATTTTAAAATTGTATCAGTTCAACAGGTTTAACAGTAAAAAATTTCAGTTAGTTATTTTTTAAATTTAGTTTTCAACTTTTATATTTTATTTAGTTTAATAACTTTTGTTGTTAAAAATTGACTAGTTAATTAATTAATTGATCAGTTTTCAAGAACTAATCATTTTTTTAACCCAACATAAACCGATTAATTTTATTTAATAGTCTTTTTTAATTAAACTTTAAAAATTTTTATAATTAAGAATAATTTTCTTTAATTATTTTTCAAATTATTTAATTTTGCTCAATCGTTAACAGATTTTATGACGATCTAATATTAATTGAACTTTTAAACCTTAAACTTCTTATCGTACCTGTTTAACTTTTAGTCTAGTTGAATTTGTTGCCTTTTTATTGCCCATATTATGAAAAAAAAAAGATGATATCACTCAAATTGGTTTAAAAAAAAACTTACCTTTTTTCTTATTATATAAAGTGACAAACTTGGGACAAGAAATTGACAAGGTTATAATTTGAGGAATTAAGTTTATGAGAAAGCAAATTAAAGTAGTCGGTGTTCACTTGACAATTATAAATATTTAATTATAGTAAATTCTATCATCTTTGGCAATATAGGATGTCCCTTGGTCTACCAAATACTAATTTTTTTTATAAATATATTTATAGTTCAATTTTAAAAATACTTTAAATTTTAATTAATGTTTATTTTTTTTATTTTCATTCCACTTTTTAATTATTTATTATAATTTAATATATGAAATCTAAAATATTATCACAATCAATATATGTTTAATGCGTACTAAAAAATAATCAATGAAGGGACTTAAAAAGTTGAATTATCACTTAATTACAATGATAAAAAAATTCAACTAGTTCGGTCGGTTCAACTGTAAAAATTATAAACTGCTCAATTTTTGGGTTCGATTTACTTTAATAATTTTTATTATTAAAAATTTATCAAATTATTAATTAATAGGTCAATCAATTAATTTTTATTTAACAATCTTTTTTTCAATTAAACTTCAAAATTTTCAATAAGTAAAGACAATCTCTTTCAATAATATTTTAAATTCTTTAATTTATTTCATTTTTAGCCGATTTTATAATGATCTAATTTTGGTTAAACCTTAAACTTCTTCTCTTATCAATTTAACTTTTTTAAGACATTGTTTAATTAAAATCATTTCATTTGTAGTTACATTAATCTTAATTATCAGAATTCCCTTTTCGTGATTTCTTTTAAATTCTATTTACTCAAGGATTTGGAAAACAAAAATTAAAGATAATATAATTCAAGGATTTAGAGACTTGATAAGCAATAAACACGTGGTATTTGACTCCCAGAGATGAGAGCTTGTGGCATGAACGTGTTTCGGCCTTGGCTGGAATGGTGGTCTAGTAGAATCTGGATCGTACATTTCGTGTGGGACCCACTCATCTGAAACATGAAGGGACCAGATCAAAAGTCGACTGTAGGGATAAAGTTGACTTTTCAAAGCTCTTTCACAATCCCAAAAGGGTCCCACAAACACGCAACAACGTGTTGAAGTCAAAGTCACAACTGGCATCTTATTCTCATTCAACAATATAGAATGACCAAAAATTACAAGAATCCCAATAACAGTAAGAATCCAAAGACGATAGGGTTTTGAATTTTGATTATATATAATCTCATGATTTATTTTAATAGATAAGGAAGAAATTACATTACACTCAAATTACATAATATTCTATAAGGCATAAAGCAATTTTAATTATGAATTAAAATCAAATGTAAAATTACATAAATTAAAAAGGTTTTAAGTGTGATTGAGCCCTAGTCCAAGTCCATAATCCCTATATAAACCCCTCTCAAAAACTCTGTTGCTTTTCCATGTTTTCGTTTTTTGATATGACTGCTTTTTCAAGTAAAAGTTTATGCTCCTTGTAGCAGTTCTTCTCTTTCCTTAGCCCCAAGAACTTTGCAGGGTCTACTCTGCGTTGGACTGCTTGTTATGGTCAGCACTCTTATCATTCTTTATCTCCTTTCTTTTCTTGTTTGTTTCATTAAAGTCTGTGTAGCTTAATCTGTTCTGGGGCATTCATTTTTTGTGTTTCTTTTGATAAAGATTGGAATTTTACGTGTTCCGTGAACTTTGGATGCTTTTTCCTTCCTGGGTTTGAGGGTATGGGTCCTTTTGTCGAGGTTGCGGAAACTTTTTGTTTTTTGTTTGTTGGTGTAACGTAAAAATATTGAACTTGAATGCAGTTTTTTAGTCTTGATGAACTCGTTTCGTATTCATGTGTGAGAATTAATGACTTTTCATGTATTGGTTTTGGTATATAGACTGTTCGATTTTGAGCTCGTATATATCATCTTGATCTTTCTTGCTTAGCTCTACAATTTTGATCTTCGAGTTTTTGTTTTCCGATTCGTCGTCGGTTTTCTGCACATGATTGGATGGTTTTGATTTCTTTACGAAAGCTGGCGACTTAAAAACCAAGATACTGTTAAAAGTTTTAATCTTCACAAAGTGTTACCATTGTTTCCATTCCAATTAATGTTGTATCGACTTTTAACGTCCTTTTGTATAGGAATCTGCCAATAAATCGGTGGCATACGCCATTATCTGCTGAACGAAGTGGCTGTCGTCGTGTTCTTTTGGCTAACACTTTGATTTACTATGTAGATGCCTGCTCTCAATGATGATCCACTTGATAAGGACTCAGAACCGTTTGTGGAGATTGATCCCACTGGGCGCTATGGCCGCTACGAGGAATTGCTTGGATCTGGCGCGGTGAAAAAGGTATATAGGGCATTTGATCAGGAAGAAGGAATAGAGGTAGCATGGAATCAAGTAAAGCTGAGAATCTTTACCGACGATCCAACAATGCTTGATAGGCTTTACTCAGAAGTTCGGCTATTAAGAGACTTGAAGAACAAGAATATATTATCCTTGTACAGTGTATGGCGCGATGAGGATCATAACACACTGAATTTTATCACTGAAGTTTGTACTTCAGGGAATTTGAGGGAGTACAGGAAGAAACACAGGCATGTTTCGATGAAGGCGCTGAAGAAGTGGTCGAAACAAATCTTGAAGGGCTTGAATTATTTACACACACATGATCCTTGTGTCATTCACAGAGATATCAATTGCAGCAACTTGCTTGTCAATGGGAATATAGGCCAGGTTCTAATGTTTGCTTCCGTTTTCTATATTATTTTTTATTTATTAACTATATAAGCTAAAAGGAAAAAAGAGATGAGAATATGATTCTTCAGCGCATGCTTTTAGTAAAGCTTTCATCGTCCAATGTTACCAGCACATGGGCTGAGATTCTTAGGAATGAAGGGAATTTTCCTTCTTAGGAAAGACTTTCTTTTCATCTTTTTATTAAGGTCCTTTTCTTATTTTTCCTCTTTTTAGTTCTTTTCCTTTTATTTTTCAGCAATTACTTTTCTTACTAAAACATTATTAACATTTTTTCTCAAGTTCTATCAAACTGAAATACTAGTTTTGATCCTTAGGTACTAATATTGGCCTCTTCTTTGTCAACAGGTTAAGATTGGTGACCTTGGCTTGGCCGCTATAGTTGGGAAGAATCATTCAGCACATTCAATTCTTGGTACACCTGAGTTCATGGCACCAGAGCTATATGATGAGAATTACACAGAAATGGTGGACATATACTCATTTGGCATGTGTGTTCTAGAGATGGTGACTTTGGAGATACCATATAGCGAGTGTGACAATGTGGCAAAAATATACAAGAAGGTATCATCTGGCGTTAGGCCTCAGGCCCTCAACAAGGTTCGGGACCCAGAAGTTAAGGCTTTCATTGAGAGGTGCATTGCTCAACCAAGGGCAAGACCATCTGCAGCAGATCTTCTGAAGGATCCTTTCTTTGATGAAATTGATGATGACGAAAGTGATGACTCTACTAGTTCATGAACACTGATGATTTGATGCATATGGAGATATTATTTGAACAATTTCTGATCTTGTTTTATGTTCATAATTGTGATGATTTTTGGAGCACAGCAAGTTGGAACATAGGTTTCAAGTGTTAATTTTCATGTGCAACCTTTTGTTTTTTGTTTTTTTTTCTCTTTCACATGAAGAAGTAGGATAAGGAGGGAAAGTTATGAAAGTGGCTTTCAGGGGTGTTGGTTTGTACAGATCTGTCTAATGCATAAGTTGGTAAAAATGCAACATTTGTTATTGGTTACTTCCTCATGGTCTTAATATCTTTTCTTAACAGGTAGTTTGATCTTAAGGAGAAAGTTTGGTTGAGTGATTAGCAGTAAAGCCTAAGCAAAGAAAGGTCTTATCTTAAGAGATGTGATGTCAAAATGGTTGACAAATGTTAAACAAAAGAACTAAACCTTAACTAGGCGGCGTTGCAGCCAAATAAAATAAAGCAGGCAAGTGGGGTTGATGTAAGAGTGCTGCCTCATGACTAGCCGGCACAATCAGCATTGCAATTGCCTGTTCATTCCTCAAGAGCAAGACTGGAGCTTATACATTTATAAATAATATATTTTAATTTTAATTTCTTATTTATAGAGAATTCCTTATAAGTTAATTAAGACTTTAAATTCTCAAGAAATGAGGGATTTCAATCCTAACAAATTGTTGAAACTTCTATTTCTTCTCTTTTAACCTCACATAATAAACGAGAAGCTTGATAAAAAAAATTAAAAATAACATGAAAACACAAGGATGTGAATCCAAGTTGAAATATGCAATTAAAATTTGGCAAAATGCCACTTGTCATTAGTTTGGTGATAAAGATTATTAACTCTTTGTTCCAAGCTCTTAGATTAGAAGCAAAGATATACTTTTTTATTTACCGTGATAAGAAGCAAGGGTTACTGTATCACCTTTGTTATTGTTCCGGCACAAAGATTTCTTTTATCCCCTGAAAACTTTATTCCTGATGATAAGAGTTCCTCCATTGACACTACCAACATATGAACTTTATAATTGTATCAAAGTGGCTTTGGAATAATAAAAATAAAACATATACTTCAGTGATTCTGATCAAGGTAGCTGTAAGTTGTTGTATACTAATAAATTTATAGTAGAAGGTTATGATAGTGCTCAGTAGGGTCCGATTTTATATGCATCAGGATGTGATGGTTTTGTTGAAGAATGAGAGCACTAATAGATAATAGAGCAGCAAATCCAATATTCGTTACTCGGCTGTCCATTTAGTCATAACAAAACATGAAATGCTGATAAAACTTAAACTAGATCCTTGCATTGAAAATGTGAAAGAATTCAGAGTTATTTAGCATATTCTCCTCCTCTCTTCCAAGATTCAGTTCCATATTATCCAGAATCTGTCAATTCTTACATCTATTGTCAGTCACTCATGTGGTGGTAGCCACTGAAAGTTGCTGCAAAGCAGAAGAATGAAATTTATTAGACATAAATTATCATTGACCATGGTGGTAGTGATTGATAATTCTAGGATTAGATGAAGGTGAAACTAATAAATTCTATGCAACTACTGGGGAGGAAGAGGTTCTGTTAAATCTCTTTTTGATAACGAGGGACAAGAAAAAAAAAAAAAACCATTAGTAAGTTGGAGAGTGGCATATAGTTATGTTATCTTTGCATACATCAAATCCCAGTTGTCTTCATGAACTCAAGTTTTATCATATTGAATGGGCCTGATTGAGTTCAGAAGCTGCAACAAGGATGCCTAGGAATCTCCAAATCTAATTTCTCTGATTTCTGTCGGATATACATTATAAGAATCCAAAGATCCTTCATGATTATCGTTAGGATAGTTTCAGCAACAATACAAAAAATCTGCATCGACCATTGTTTTGGTATCCAAAGTGAGAGACTGCAACCTGAGACAGATAAGTCAGAAAATGTTTCTTTGTAGTTACCTGGATCGATAAGAACGATTTTACCATTACATCTGTTATCTTGTATTTGACGAATTGTGGAAAGTTTGTAGCAATGCCCAATAAAGGTAAAAAATCCTTGAAACAAGAAAGGAATGTCCTCACATGAAACAAGAAAGGAATGCTCTCAGTGTAAAATGAACTCAGAGATCCATATCATGACATCTCGGCACAGTTTGGAAGGAAAACAATGGTCAAGTTGCTCTGCTGATGATCAATTGGAGAGCTGAATTAAGGCAAATGAAATGAAGAGGAAAAGCTACCGTCACACCTTTTCGAATGCACTTGTATGCATTACTGTTCTTGTTCTGATCACAGAATGTTTAGGAGGTGAATTATCTGAAACTGAAGCTTTCTTTAGTTTTGTAAGAGCTGTTGATCCCCAAAATGTACTAAATCTAACCTGGAAGGATATAGCACCACGTCCGTGCTCACATACATTGAAGGGTATCAGGTGCAACTCTCAAGATACATCTATAGTAGAAATCAAGCTTGAAAATTCGAGTCTCAGCGGGGTGATTGATTCAAGTTCTCTTTGCAAGCTTCAGAATCTGAAAGTTCTCAGCTTAGCAAATAATTTTATCAGAGGAAATATTCCTGAGTCTATATTGTACTGCAAAAAGCTAACCTATTTGAATGTGAGTAACAATCTTTTGAGTGGTAGTGTGGCCGTGGGTTTAACCAAGTTGAAACATCTCAAGACTTTGGACCTCTCCAGAAACTATTTTGTGAGAGTCAGCCCTCATTTAGAGCTGAAACATAGGCACCTGATCGAGTCCTCCATGGATCAAAGTGCAGCACAATTACATGCTCTCCAAAGAATGGAAAACAATACAGGTTCAAAGCCTATAAATCAGAGTTCTATCGTGAATTCCAAGAAAAAGGATAGCAGCAAAGTCAGTACTGTCATATTATTTACTGTTGGGTCTTTATTCATCCTCATTTTCATCTTGGTGGCATGCCTTGCAACTATGAGGGTTAATGAATTAGCCAAAGAGAGGGAGATTCTGAGAACTCTTGCATATTCTCCCCAGAAAACCCCGTTCCGTGAACCTAAACAAGAAGTGGAGCCTCAAGAAGATTGCTCTGAGCTCGTGTTCTTCGTTGACGAGCATGAAAGGTTCAAATTGGATGATCTCCTTGAAGCTACTGCTGACTTAAGAAGCCAGACCCTTTGCAGCAGCCTTTTCATCATAAAACTGAACAATAATGTGGTTTATGCCGTCAAAAGATTAAAGAACTTGCAGGCATCATCGGATGTGTTCGGCCAGGCGATGAGGCAGATAGGGAAATTGAAGCATCCAAATATAATGCCTCTTGTTGCTTACACTTCCACCAATGAGCAGAAACTCCTGATATACAGGTATCAGATCAATGGAAGCCTGCTAAATCTGTTACAGGGTAAGCTCTTATATTGAAAAGTCATTGATCTACTCACACATAGATAAACCATCGCACCTTCAACGCACTAAATCAACAAGATCTAGGAAAGCCATGTGTGGTCTGATAGGAAGTGAAAAGAGGCCTTTGCTGTTTCCCTTAAAAAAAGCTGATTTCTCCTAACCCATAGTTGTTTTCATTAACCAAAGGAAGGAAATTTAATAGTTCCCACTGTTATTCAGGATCATTATAAGGTTTCAAAGTCATGTCTAAAACAAGTTAGCAACAGCATGCGTTCATGCTTCAAACTTGAGAGAAGCAAAAATTTTCATGCTTCAAACTTGAGAGATGCATAAATTTTCTCATACGTATATTGTTGCTGATGATCTGCAGAGTACATTGAAGGCAAGAGGGATTTCCCATGGAAACTTCGTCTGTCCATTGCTAGTGGGATTGCAAGGGGTTTGGCCTTTATGTATCAAGATTCTAATGATCATGAACCCATCCCTCATGGAAATCTTAAGCTTTCAAACATCCTTCTGGATGATAATCAAGCACCACTAATTAGTGAGTATGGGTTTTTAAAATTACTAGACTTCAGCAGATCCTGCCTCTTCCCTTCGCATGGTTATACAGCACCCGAGAGGGGTTTATCAGAACAAGGAGATGTTTACAGCTTTGGAGTAATACTGCTCGAATTACTGACAGGAAAAGCAGTTGAAATAAGTGGAATAGACCTTCCTAAATGGGTGAGCTCCATGGTGAAGGAGGAATGGACTGGTGAAGTTTTTGACAAGGAGATTAGCCAAGCTCCACAGTTTGCATTTCCATTGCTGAATATTGCCCTCAAATCCGTATCTCATTCACCTGAAGATCGGCCACCCATTGCAGAAATCCTTGTCAAGATAGAGGAAATTGTGCATACAAATGATGACATGTCCGTTGCATCTCTAGGTTCAAGACCATCCAGCCCACGTGATTTCTCTTTACTTTATACGGTTATTCCTGAAACCTGGGATACTCCAGGTTCGAATTACTAAGTTATTGGTGCAATCTCCTTGTAGTTTCGTTTCTTCTGATCTTGAGAAACATTATTATTATTATTATTTTGCTTTTCCTGTTCAAGAAGTAGATATTGTGTGCTATATCTTTTAGGAACAATCTGTTTGAACCCGAACCTTCTAAATATACACAGAAGCCAGTTAAAACTCCAGTTATGTTTTATCTATCACTTGAACATGAATGATTGTCGGTAGCATGAAAAGAAACTATCTTGACAGTCGTGTAAATACACAAGAAGAGAATTTGCTTCATCTAAAACAAGAACTGGTGGCAGCACCAACGTCCTTTGTGCTATTGCACCTCCATAAATAACAACAGTCGATAATATATATATATCATATAAAAGGAAGATGAAGTACCGCAAGCATAGGTTGACCTCTCCTTTCCTAATATTCGTACAAGAAAATCGAGCCCAAGTTGTAGACAATTCATATCTGAGACACTATAAAAACAAAGCTCAACGCCTATGGTATTTTTTGACGTTTATGTTCTGGAGCCCTTCGTGTCTTTTAAGCAAAAGAAGACATCGTCTGTAGATTCTTTTTAATACCCTTTTGAGCTTAGGAAGTATCACATGCAACTAAAAGAAAAAGGGGATTTGGTTTCCATGTTATGATTTTGTCTAACGTTGTAATGGGATTCAAAACCTCCGTTTCTTTCCTTTTATCTTCCTCCATGAAAAGCTTGCAAGACTGCTTTTCTCCCAAGTCAACAATGGCTGTAAGAACACCCTTTTCCAACTAAACTTTAAGAATAGAAGTTGAAAGATCAGATGGGATAGAGCTTGAGTGCTTGGTACCTCTCTATGTTTACATGTTACGGCCTAGTGGACTGCCATATTACAATGTGATGCTTTCAAATCCAATAATTACATATTAAGCACAGTGCTTTCACGTTCAAAGAGAAAAAAGAAGCTCCAATCTTGTCAATGTAACGATCCTAGAGCGCAGTCTTATTAAGGAGTCATCGTGCATCTGGTGTCATGTATGTTAGGACGGTCTTCATAAGGAGAGAAATTAACATACAAGTGTACCTTGTCTGAAAATGCACGGAAAACATAAATGATTACCACACCTTTATCTTTTTCTTTAATTGTGAAGTGTTTTAGCAACTATAGAAAAATTGTCTGCTTTTAAATCATTCATACTCGTACTAATTTCGCTCGAACTAGTAGGTCACTTAGTAAAACTCTGATCTCAAATTTTAAACGGTTACATACATGAGAACGATTTAAATCTGTGATTTTACTTAAACCAGAAAAGTCCTTTATCAACTTACCTACGTCTTAATATAAAAAGGAGGGAGACAACTTAAAAACTTGACGTGGAAAAGGCAAGTACCTAATGAATAGTTGTTTCCAACAAAGATGACGTAAGTGAAGAGACTTCCTCTCCAGTCTCCTCGTAGTTACTGGCAAACTTTCAATAATCTTGCTTTTCTATTGAGCAATATAACCATGCACATGTGGCACCTCATAGATTGCAAATTTACAATACCATTTAATACTATGGACCTGAAGTTTATAATTGAATATACATATATATATCGTAACACCATGATCATGTAACCTTTCTCTGCAACCTTTTTCTTGAATTTGAACTACTCATTGTTGCATACTTCACGAAAGAGTTCATCCCTTACCACATTCATAGAGCATCCTTCCTTTCCTTCTAATTGCTCTTGTTGTTCATTCCATGTTTCGAGTTCTCAAGCATATGAAAAACTAATGACTCCTCAAAATCTTGTTTTTGCAATCATCTAAAGCAAACAAGAAGTCAAGCAGTGCCTTCGTCACTCTCAATCCAGACCAATCCAGACGTTGATGAGAAAAAGAAAAAAACAGAATTTCTATGTTCATGTGCATAAACTTTGTAATGCAACTAAAGGAGGCCTATGAAACTTGCATGCCAATAAAAGAAAACTCTTAATTAAACAGTAAGTCTTACTCGGACATATTGACAGAACATATCACTATTATGAGTTGGCTTACAATGTTCTTAGTTGGACAACTATGATTGTGCAATTGGATTCTTTGTTTGACTCCTACTGTAAGACTAGCACAAATGGACACTAACCTTTTGCTATAAGAAAAGCCCAAGTTGCCAGCATCTGAAAGAAATGAACTATCACTTTCGTGGTTAATCATCAATAATAGGACAAGAATTATAAGAATGAGTATCAAAATTGTCAAAACTTAATGAAGATTTTACCCTGTTGAAGCGATATTTGCTAAATTCAATCACCATTAGAACTAAAAAGCATATTTTTTTGTATGAATAATGCTACCAGTTTGTTTCCCTTGTCACATTGATCCTACTTTCACAACATCACAATTGGCAGAAAATGGATGAAAGAGTTTACCTTGAATAGTTTGAACAAATCCATTAGGTTCAGTAAGTGAAAAGGGATAGAGATGGCTTGAGTAGGGCTAATAACTTCCTGAATGCTTCTGCTCAGAGATATAGCATGAGCTCATTTGGAGGTTTTGGAATGAGAATAGATGGAAGGTTTAATCCTCTTGCCAGTAGTCGAAATGGACTTCCTCCACTTAACACGACTGGTTTTGGAATGGGTATGAACTTTGAGCCAGGATTGAATCCAAGCTATGGTGGGGTTTCCACTTTCCAGCCTATAGACTTGAGAGATCCTTTTAAGGTTTGAGGCCATTTTCTTTTCCTTTTCTTTTCTCCAAACTTAGGTTCCTATCGGGGCATTTGAGTGAGCTGTAAGATCAGATTTAGTTTGGCAATCAGGCCTGGTCAACAGATTAAGTCTGGCTTAACTGAATCTTGTATCCGATATTTTGGGCTCGATAGAGCCCGACACCCCGAGACCAGACTGACAATGACAAAAATACAAAGAGTTAGGTCAGTCTGGCTTAGCACATTGTTATTTCTAATAGCGACATACATTCAAAAAGATAATAATTTTTTTATTATTTTAAAATCATTTCAATGTAACTACTTTTTATTAATTTATGTTGAGTTAGTTTAACATAAGTTTTGACCCAAAAAAAAAAGTTTAACATAAGTTATTTAAATATAAAACAAGCTAAATGATTATTTTGACTTAATTTTTAATAGCAAATTTTGTGAAAATAATTTAATAAAATATTTTTCCTAATACCATAAGATATTTTAAAGTAATTTAGGATAATAAAAAATAAGTAAAATCATATTATAAATGACTAGCTTTATTTGTTCTTAAAAAGAGGGCATTAATTCTGGATTCACACATCCCCTAATTAAATAATGGTTCTATTGTGACAACGAGGAGTAGATCAATTGGCCCAGATTCCTCACTTAAGACTCTCCCTCCAGGAGATCTTGAGTTTAAGTCATGCCAAAGGACGGGAAATAGGCATGTTCCTATTGATGATCCTCTAGCCTTTTGGACACAGCTCCTTAATCGAATCAATTACGGACGCCTCGTTTCCAGCGGCGGTGTGAGAGTTAGAGCTACTAGGAAATTTGGGGGCTGATGGGAACCTGATGTTGAGCAGGGAGAGGCCATTGATCAATCATCAGCTGAACAATCAAGTATGTGAAGACTCCTTGTGCGTAGAAGTATACAAGCTACGTAGGATACCTAATGTAATCCCAAAAAAAAAAAAAAAGGTTCTGTTGTTCAAAACTGAGCTACCTTTTGGCTACAGCTTTATAGGATTCTTTATTCTTCCAATGGGAAAAGGAGACATTCATCATTTTCTAAAAGCACTTGAGGTCAAAAAAGCAAGGCCTCCCCTTTTTCATCTAAACCCCATTCTCATGTTCTTACCATTTAGAGACACCAGGAATTGAATAAGTAAAATGATTCTATCAGTTACTCGTTGCATAACAAAACAATAGTAGCTACTAGTTCTCTCCATATGAAAAGCACCAGAGTATGTTATGGTTTTAACACACTCAAACTTACCCACTTCCTGATGGAGAATCTAAGTTGAGAACAGGATGAAGTTATTCGTTACCTTAGCAACAAGTTGGCTTAGTAGGAATACCTTGTTCAAGAAGTTTGAGATTATGGCATGGAAGAGAATGTGAGGTATAGAAATCAAAAAGTCGATCTTGCGTCACAAAGCATATATCACTGTCAATATCAGACAGAAAACGCGTTACTCAGCCCATATCCCACCGAAAGGCAACATCTGCAAGCAACACTATAAAGTCTTTTACTTTATGCTACATTAAGGAATATAGTTGAAAGGGATCATGTAAAAAACTTCCAATATTTTGATTATGCAGCAGACAGTTTAGAGATTATGGCAAAGAAATTTGGTCCGTCCTTGTGAACAGCTTTTGAAGATATCAGTCATGGGATCAAACCAGAAACTCAAGGACCTTCAATGGCTTCTTGAAGTGACCAAATCCCAGAGCCTGAATCTTCAAAACATCTCTTTCTGTCTTTCTCAGCCAATTTCTGGATGTTACCAAGAAACGGAGAACTCATTGAATGTGAACATTTCAAAGGACAGCAGTTCCCTTTTCTCCAACATCCTCTCGGACCTTGGAACAGCTAAGAGCATTCAGTCAACTTTAACGAACTTGGAGTTTCACAGAGTAGAATGGGGATTGGAGCAAATGGTATATCTCGGAATACTGGTTCAGCATGGATCAAACGTCAAGCAACTCATGTTTCGAAGGAACAAATTCCCCATGGAATGTTTATCAGAGCTTTGTGAGGTCTTGAAGAGTAATGGAGTGATCAAAGAAGTGATAATTTCTGAATCTGGTATAGGGTCTACTGGAGCAGGCCTTATAGCTGATGCTCTGAAGATAAATGAAAGCTTGGAAGAGTTGCAGATATGGGAAGACTCAATTGGTTCCAAAGGTGCTGAGGAGCTGTCAAAGATGATCGAAGTCAATTGCACACTGAAGCTTCTTACAATTTTTGACTCACACTCTTTGGCTGCAGCTCCACTTATATCAGCTGTTTTAGCAAGGAATAGAGCTATGGAGGTTCACGTTTGGAGTGGAGAAAACGGTGAGAAGAGCACAAAGGTGGTCGAGTTTGTTCCTGACAACAGTACACTTCGAATTTACAGGCTAGACGTTTCCGGGGCTTGCAGGGTTGCTTGCGCTCTTGGATTGAACACAACAGTGAAGTCACTGGACATGAGCGGAGTCCACCTCAAATCACGGTGGGCTAAGGAGTTCCGATGGGTTTTGGAGCAGAACCAGAGCCTCAAAGAGGTAAGGTTATCAAAAACTTGTCTCAAGGACAAGGGAGTTGTGTATGTTGCTGCAGGACTCTTCAGGAACAAGAAATTGGAAAGCTTGTATCTTGATGGAAACTGGTTCAATGGAGTAGGTATTGAGCATTTGTTGTGCCCTTTGAGCAGGTTCTCTGCACTTCAAAGCCAAGCAAACATTACTCTCAAATCTTTGGCATTCGGAGGAGGGAGAACCAAAGTTGGAAGGGATGGGCTTGCGGCCATCATACAGATGCTAACAACCAATGAGAGTGTGACCAAGTTGGGAATATATGATGATGAGAGCTTAAGACCGAATGATTTTGTCAAGATTCTCAGGAGTTTAGAGAGAAATGCAAGTTTGAGATACTTGTCTTTGCAAGGTTGTAGAGGGGTTCAAGGAGAGTTAGTAGTTAAGTCAATTATGGAAACATTACAGGTAAATCCTTGGCTTGAAGAAATTGATCTGGCAAGAACACCACTCCAGAATTCAGGGAACGCTGATGCAATTTACCAAAGGTTGGGACAGAATGGAAAGACTGAACCTGAAACAGATACAAGTTTGCTCAAAGACATGCCGCTTACAGAGCCAAAGAGCTGTAGAGTCTTCTTTTGTGGACAAGAAGCTGCAGGTAAGAATGTGAAGCTCCCTATTAAGAAATGAAACTGATTATGCAACTTCCCTATATCTATTATCTTGGAATTGAAAACCACAACTAAATACTAAGCATACTTGCAGGCAAGACCACTCTTTGTAATTCAATATTGCAGAACTTCTCCTCCTCAAAACTCCCCTACCTAGAACAGGTGAGAAGTCTAGTAAACCCAGTTGAACAAGCTGTTAGAGTGAGTGGAATGAAGATAAAGTCTTTTAAAGATGAAGAAACAAAGATATCTATCTGGAATCTTGGTGGCCAGCATGAATTCTATTCCCTTCATGATCTCATGTTTCCAGGTCATGGGAGTGCCTCATTCTTTTTGATCATATCGAGTTTGTTTCGAAGACCCAATAACCGAGAACCAAAGACACCAGCAGAAATAGAAGAAGACCTGCAATATTGGTTAAGGTTCATAGTCTCCAACTCAAGAAGAGCTGTCCAACAATGTATGCTACCAAATGCAACAATTGTCCTGACGCATTGCGATAAAGTCAATCAATCATCAGACAACTTTCAGCTGACTGTGAAATGTATACAGCAATTAAGGGACAAATTTCAAGGGTTTGTTGACTTCTATCCAACCGTATTCACTGTCGATGCTAGATCCTCTGCATCAGTCGGTAAACTCACTCATCATATTCGAAAAACAACCAAGACTATCCTCCAAAGGGTACCCCGAATTTATCAGCTTTGCAATGATCTAATAGAGATTTTATCAGAATGGAGGACAGAAAATAATAACAAACCAGCAATGAAGTTGAAGGAATTTGATGAACTTTGTCAAGTAAAGGTGCCTCCACTACGAATTAGATCAAGACATGGAGATAAACAGAAGGTGGAAATGAGGCGAAGAGCAGTTGCCAGTTGCCTTCATCACATAGGTGAGGTGATTTATTTTGATGAATTAGGCTTCTTAATCTTAGATTGTGAATGGTTCTGTATTGAAATTCTTGGCCAACTAGTAAAGTTAGATGTTAGAAAACAAAGCTCCATGGAAAATGGATTTGTTAGTAGGAAGGAACTGGAGAAGATTCTGAGAGGGAGTTTGCAAAGCCAGATTCCAGGAATGGGTTCAAAGGTATTTGAGAACCTAGAGGCTAGTGATCTTGTGAGAATGATGCTGAAACTAGAACTATGCTACGAAAAAGATCCATCTAATCCAGATTCACTGGTATTGATCCCTTCAATCCTTGAGGAAGGTAGAGGGAAGCCACAGAGGTGGCAGTTAAGCGCACCTGACTCTATTTACGCAGGCCGGCATCTTGAGTGTGATGATTCAAGCCACATGTTTCTTACTCCAGGCTTCTTTCCCCGTTTACAGGTAATACATATATCTCTTCTCCCCTTTCTACTCTTATTTGGTTGCCTTCCAATATTTCCCGTGAAAAATGAACTCAAAAAATTCATGAAAACTTAATATTCTGTTACTAAGAATACATACTATCAAGATGAGCTTCAACCTTTGCTTAGAGTTCAAACGTGTCCATATTCTTTTTATGAACTAAACACAATATGATAAGTTTCTGCATAATGAGACACTGCATTGATAGAGAACTAAGAATTCCTGCAATGTGCAAGAGTTAACCAGCCCATCAACTTTGCAATGGAGAATCGGTGTTTTGCAAATACCTGAAATAATATTTACGATGTACAGTGACACAAGAACTTAGAAATGCAGATTTAAGTTTCAAAACCTTTCATCCACACCTAACTAGTTTAGTACACTTAATTTTAGAACATAATATCATTACTCCCTTCTCGACCACCAAGTCTACAATCTTCTTATACAGATAATCTACTCTAGATAATCTTGGGCTCGAATCTGCTGCCTGGGGATATAACTGTGATGATTCTTATTTGTTTATGGCTATTTTTAACGTTAAGCTTCTAAAATTCTCTTTCTTCTCATGCCTTTCCTACTCGGCCCAGGTTCATCTTCACAACAGAATCATGGCATTAAGAAGCCAACATGGAGCAACTTACAGTCTTGAGAAGTACCTCATCATGATACATATCAACGGCATTTATATAAGGGTGGAACTCGGAGGACAACTAGGACACCATATTGATATTCTTGCTTGCTCCACTAAAAACTTGACAGAAACACTTAGATTCATTCAGCAGCTCATTATTCCAGCAATCCAAAGCCTCTGTCATGGTGTCACCTTGACTGAAAGCATCATTAGGCCTGCATGTGTGCAAAATTTGACACCCCCCAGGCACAGGAGAACACAGCATGTGTGTCTGCAGCAATTGAAACATGCACTCCTATCAGTTCCTGCAGACAGCATGTATGATTACCAGCACACTTGGGATTCTGTTTCAGACTCTGGCAGACAGATTATAAGAGCTGGATTTGATTTAGCCCGAGACCTCCTATCAGATGATGACTTCCGTGAAGTATTACATCGAAGATACCATGACCTATATAACCTTGCTGTAGAGTTGGATGTCCCACCAGAAAATCAAGATGGTACAGATCCCGCAGGCAATGAACTTAACACTGTCGATCCAAGTTTTGCTGGAATAGCAAAGGGTGTGGAACAGGTACTACAGAGACTCAAAATAATTGAGCAAGAGATAAGAGATTTGAAACAGGAGATCCAAGGTCTGAGATACTATGAGCACAGACTACTTATTGAGCTCCACCGCAAAGTGAACTACCTGGTGAACTACAATATCCAACTCGAAGAAAGGAAAGTGCCCAATATGTTCTTTTTTGTCAGGACGGAAAATTACTCGAGAAGATTAGTCACCAACCTCGTTTCTGGCATGAATGCACTAAGACTGCACATGTTATGTGAATTCAGGCGAGAAATGCACGTTGTTGAAGATCAAATGGGTTGTGAAATGATGCAGGTAGATAACAGGGCAGTGCAATATTTGGCTCCATACATGAAGAAATTCATGAAGTTGGTAACATTTGCTCTCAAGATAGGAGCACATCTTGCTGCTGGAATGGGAGAAATGATACCAGATTTAAGCAGAGAAGTTGCTCATTTAACAAACAGTTCCTTAATGTACGGGGCGGCAGGTGCAGTTGCTGCTGGAGCCATGGGGGGTGCAGTTGCTGCTGGAGCCATGGGACGCATAGAAGGAAGCAGGAGCAGAACCAGAGCAGCACAAAGGGACGTCCAACAGGATCATAGAGCAGCACAACAGTGGGTGGTTGATTTCTTAAGAGAGCGCAGATGCTCCACTGGAAAGGACATTGCTGAAAAGTTTGGATTGTGGAGAGTGAGATACATAGATGATGGGCAAATAGCATGGATCTGCAGGAGGCACATGATCACTAGAGCAAATGAAATTCTGGAAGTGCCCATTTGACATTTTTGTATGAAACCATTAAGTTAATGAGCATTAGTTAATATACGTTTTCCTGTATTGGGCTGGAGAGGACTGTCATCTCTTTATATGTGTTCTAATAAGTTCCTGTCTTATGAAGCAACGGCATGTTTGTAGTAATCTGAAAAAAAGTAGCACTCCCATTCGTGCTCAAACCAGATGTGCTTAGGTATAGTTCCAAGTAGGTTAATTGGACCAAATAGATTGACGTGGATATTCTGTACATCAAGAACCTGGACATAATAATTGCAAATGGCAAAGGCTAAATCACTGCAAGTTTTTGCTTTAACTTTTTGTTTCAAATCAACATGTAAGCAAGGACCCATCATATAGCCGATATCACAACATTCATTATTAGTCTATAATCAGATGAAATTTAATACCATAATTATTGGAAGATGCAAAAAGTATGAACAAAATTAGCCAAGACATTTTCACATATACTAAATAAAAGTTGTTATAGAAGAAAGCTGATAACCACATACAGAGTCAAGATTTCCCGTTATCTAAAGCATTCTCAGCAAATGAAAGGATAACACCACACTACATGACATATTATTAGAGTTCACTATTAGTTGGTCTCAGCTGCTACATAGTCTACAGTCACCTTAGCGTTTCATCATCCCAATAGCACTAAAAGCTCAGAAGAAAGCTCTACTACCATAAAACACCCGGGAACCAGGGTTCTTAGCTGCATTCATCTTCTGATCAGAGCTGGAACTTCCTGAACTCGCTGGTCCGCTATCAGTGTCCAAAGGAAGCTTCATCTTGGCCAGTGACTCTGTGAATTGTTGCATGCTCTTCATGTACATGTCTACTATGTCCTGCTGAACCACATTCTCTTCTTGTTCAATGCTCACAGTTATAACAGGCTTTGCAACTTTCTCGCTCGATGCTCCACCAGTTGGATCACACTCACCGTCTCCAATATCCACACCCTTTTTCTCCTTTTGGGCCGACTCATGATCCAGGACTGGTGTTTCCGAAGCTACATGAGCATCGGAGCTTTCAGAGCTTGCAGCAACAGAAGGAGAAGAAACAGCATTCGTGGACACACTGCTTGGAGGAGAATCAAGCTTAGGAACTTGGACAGAATTGACAGTAATAGCAGAGAAGCTCTCCACAACTCGAACACCTTCTGAATCAAGTTGATGCTCAGTATCAGTCGAGACCAAGCTTCCAGAATGTTCAGCTTCCATACTGCTACATGGTATCCCAAAATACTCTGAAATCATCATCTGATTTTCATTCACAATATTAGGATCAGGGAACTCAATCTTATCAAACTCGGTAGGCACCGACTCAGGCTCCTGTGTGGTTCCATCTGATGGTAATGCAGCAGTAATTGCAGGGATCGCCATTACTTCTGGTGAAGCACCGCTGTACAAAAGCGATAACTGAACAAACCCTGCCGGAGAGTGGAACAAATCAGTTGATGAAAGAGAAAACTCTTTCTCCAACTTCCCGTTCTTAACAAGTATTTCCGACAAAGGCACCAAAGAGAATCCCAATAACTGATCCTCAAGATAGTTTCTTACCCTGCTCATCATGAATATCTCACATTTAAGTGAACAATCCACAGTCTTAACATTGAGCAGGAGATTCTCATTGAAGACTGGATTTCTCCCACCACCATTGATTGTTTTAGTGGAGACACTCTTTTCAGGGTCACTAGTCAGGCAAATCTTAGCATAAACGTCTTGCTTGTGGTAAATGCATATGTTATGGATGTCCCTGGCCTGGTGTACGTAAACCTCAAGAACACCAATGAATTCCTCCAGATTGTCAGCCATAGCTTCCTTGCCAGTAACCTCAAAACCCCTGGACAATCTATCAGCAAACTGAACTGACTGATCAGTTTTCTGCTTAACGGGATCAGTAACAACAGACGTCTTAAATGGTGATACAACAGATTGAGGAGAATCCATTACAAGGTGGAGAAAATGAACCTGGCAAGACACAAAACAAAATGTATTTTAAGAATCCAAGTTACCTCGACAAGAAGACTACAAGGAAAAGTAGAAAAAATACTATTTCACTATTCAACCTCAATGTCTCAAAATCCATAAATGCAGCCAAACGAAGAATAATTCAAGACTTAAAGAATCCTAGACTAGGCATCAATTATCAAACCTCAAAAGATGAACTTGTACCAGTTCCTTTCTAGCAAAACCTTAAAACCCGAGTACCTAAATCATAAATTATCTGAGACTGAGAATCAAACCCCATGAAATGCGACACACACTAAAAAGTAAATTGAAAACCATGCGATTATATAATTCAGGAAGCCAAAAACTGAAATCTGAAGCCGGCCTCGAGCTTGAGCTTAAGTCCAGAAAAAAACTTCTGAAACGCTAAAAGTTGCAGCCACTCTCACTTTCGAGAGCAAATCCAACCTTAAATTAACAAAAAGAAATAAAAAACAACTTAGTTCAAAAGAGAAAACAACTCTCGGAACCGACAAACCAGAAACTCCAAAAGAAGAAAACTTGAATACGAACCACTACAAATCCCTGGACCTCCAGAAAACGCGAATCACAGCTCTTAGACCAGCAAGCGAAAAAGTCACCCAAGGAGACTATACACCCATCTCTCCAAATCCTAACCTCAAAAACTTAAAAGCAGTAAGAAGAATCTCGTGAATAATTTGATGCCCGACCAGATTCCAATAAAGCTATCAATTTTTCAACTCAAAAACCGCAATCCAAGGGAGTGAAACAGGGAAGGCAAAAAGGCAGAGTCACTTGGATCACTATACCAAAAAGGAAAATCTGAAATAACTCCCTTAAGACCATCAATTACAACACAAACTTTTCAGAGCAAATATACTACAAAAATCACTAGAAGCCAAAGATGGCACAGTGGCCTAGGTCGGCAACCCGAAACTCAAAAAACACTAATCCACTGAAATTCTCCTCGAAATCCTTCAAAATGGTCAAGAAAGCAGAAAAGACCTTGCTGAAACGGAACCAAAAAACAAGGAAACTTGACGAACGAAAAAACAAAAGATGTCTATTTTTAAAACAGACCTTTGGCTGCGAACTCAAACAGACAAGCTTATAATCAGAGGCTCTAATCCAAGATCTGGCAAAGACCCAGTTCGTGAATCGAGGTGACCATGTAGATTTTGTTTTTTTTGTCAAACACAAAAGCAAATAAGTGCAAGCGAGCGAGCTAGAGGACTCCTATACAGCAACTGAAAAGTTAAGGAACAAAATCTAACATACACTTGAGGGGCAATAAACCCGACCCAACCCAACACTAAAAATAAAACTCTTTTCTGATACAGAAAACCCAGTTAGAGCGAGCGTGCCTTGAGACTTGTCAGACGATCCCAGTGTCCTCGTGTTACAGGTATAGAATTTAAGACTCTAACACAAGGGTACTGTTGTTCAAATGTCACAAGAATGGGATTTGATATAGAAAAATACTGAGTGAGACATACAAAGACGCCGTCCCACGCGTTGGCAACAAGAGACCAATGAGAAGCGATATGGGTGCGGTTTCTGTGGAAGTGGGGACACATGAAACAAGGTTAAGACAAGAGCGTTTGTAAGATTTCTTGCAAATACTTATTTACTGAAGTTGCGGTAGTTGCTACTTTTTTAGTTATTCAGTCTAAGTAAGCTACTTAGTGTTTGTGCTACGTAATCATTAACTCACTGATGATCTGATCTCTTGTCAAGTTGATGCCATTTATGCAATTCGAAATTCACATTTAGTAGCAGTTCATCTGTCTGATGAAAAGCAAGAAAAGGATAAAAGTTGGCTCTTTTATCACGATTCAAAGACAACATGGTACAGTGAAAGTAGTTATATCAATGTCACAGATTTTGGCAAATTAAGACAAGGCAAGAGGCTTGCAAAAAGACCATATCTCATTGTCTGCCATGTGGGTTCATCGCAACTTTACTTTTATCAATCACTCCCATCTCTCTTTAGTCCTCCTTTCACGACATTGTTGGAATTTCATAATCAAATATGTGTATATGAAAACTCAAAATACCAAATTATTTTCTAAGATTTAGACAATTAAATATAGCAAATGAAATATTTGATGAATTTGTATATATGAAGCTACATAATAACCATCCAATTTTACTTTTTCAAACAAAATATAAGAGCTTAATTAAACTTCATCTAACTTCTTGCCAATCTTAAGGCAAAGGCCATCCAATCCTCTCTAATGCCTCTAAGTTCATCCATCCAAACGTTGTCGCTTACCAATTCTCTCCTCGAGTATCTTAAGATTATAAATAAGGACCTTCAATTATTTAAAATCTAGAAGGCGTGACATGTATGTCTAGTCAATAACTTTATTAAATAATAATTAGGAGAAGATTCTACTTGAAGGAATACAATACCTACTTCTAGCAAGGGACCAAATACATCAACGTTACAGGCTGCAAGTCAATAATTGCCTTGCTCATAGTACTAATTCAGCTATTCTAGATAATTGGTTACGCAAGAAGTGGTTAGATAGAATGGTCATAGCTATAGTCTTATATCGAGTCGATATCAATAAATAATTAGGAAGTACTTGGTTGATGGGTTTAAGAAAGGGTTAATAGGTAAGGAATGAAAAGTGAGTGGTTGGTTGTTGATTATCATTATAGAGGTAATAGTTTGATATCCAACTTTTGGGGAATCCTCCGTACCTCCCATTTATTAGAAAAATGAAACTCATTCATGAATAGTGACTCTTTTTTAAAAATATTTTCAATACTAATCAATTAAAATAATATAATTACATTACATTATAATTAATTAATTAAAATATTATTACTAATTAATTAATTAAAATATAATTAATTAATTAATTAAAATGTAATAAAATTTTATTTATCAATATTTTTTACAAACTACCATTATTAATGGTAATGGTAATCATTCTTTCCTCTTTACCAACCATTATAATTATAATGATAATATCTATTTCTATTCCTCACTATATTCATTACCATTCCTTCATGTGAACCAACCGCTCCTTTAATGTATGAAGTGTTTGATAAGGAAACTAAATTGTGACAATAGATTGCAACCAATTTTACTTGATATATCAAAACTTGATTGAAGCAATCTGATTGCCCCTAATGTGGATCCGTCCATGTTAATACGTATAAACAATTAGCGTATGATAAGAGAATTAAATTGTGACAATAGATTGCAATCAATTTTATTGGATGTATCAAAACTTGATTAGACCAATTTGATTGCGGAGATACAAATGAAAGAGAATGAAGATGCTAGATCAATCAACGTAACCTAAAAGTGAAATAAGACTACTTCAGTTAGGAAGAAGATAATATCAACCCACTAAAACAGAAGGCCCACTAGTTTCTCTTTTTTTAATCCAAAGGTCTTTGTGTTTGCTTATTCAAACTAAAGGTCCCAAGCTCCTAGAGAATAGTTGAGAAATGAAAGGGTGAGTAATGTGACTATATCTTTGAAAATCATATAATCCATCCAAAGTAGACTTTTGTGTGATACAAAAACTCGGGTCACAATCATGGAGTGAGACATAAAACTATCTTTACCTTTTATTTCTCTCTTTCAAGAATGATGGAGATGGATGAGACCAATTTGAAGCACCTTTTGTTAGATATGAATACTTCACATTCACACACTATCAATGCAATAATTGTCAATTGTATGGATAAGTATGGTAAAGAAGCATAATTCTGAACAAGTTTCTACTTATATCAATCAAACTTTAACTTGTAAACCCCTCGTTTTTTCCTCTTTTGCCCTTCTTGCAAGTGTTAGTGGATACAGTTCTCTTTTTTTGGTAGAAAGGTCAAATCTGGAGGCTGCATTCAGACTTGGTGTCTCAAACAAGTGTCGCTATAAAAGTTCACAGATTGTTATTCTCACTTTAGGGTCCCCCACACAAATGTCAGCACATGTTGACTCTTTTATTCAATCTATATACTAAATATGTATTCAAAATTATCATATCATCTTTGTTATTCCAATGCGCAATATGTCTTTTTGTTTTCACATAGCCATTTGAAATCCGTGGCACCCCCAGGCAGATTTTTGGTGTTATCTAGACACAAGCCTTATGACTTCTATACCTTGAGCCTTTTACTTTTCCTCTTTTTGGGTGAAAACCTTGTCCTTACACTATAGAAAAGGGGCGTAGTCCCATTTGAAATCAGTATCAGAGCACTCCCATCGCAACTCCCTCCTGACAACGTTATTGTGGATAACATCTGGGAGGGATGTAGACAAAGACCTTTGAAAGATGTTGCTCATATGATTAGAAAGTATATATGAGTAAATAATTTGTTTGAATTCTTAGAATTTCATCATAGAAGCAGTGGCTTTCAGTTTCAGTAGCTTTGGTTACTACCAAATGCAATAATGAAGGAAAGAAGACAAAAACAAAAAGGTTCCAATGTGTTTCTTTCTTTGCAGTTCAAGATGGGCCAGTAGCAAGAGTTTATACGGATTCATTAACAAATCCTTGGCTTTGGACGGTGACTGCATGCTTACAAATACCTCACTGAGAGGGTTACTAATTGTCAATTTGGTTAGGCATTGACATCTTTAATATGAGAGCACATCAGTTTCTCTTTTGTGACTATAACGTCGTGAGTAAGTCACAGACACGACTTTTTTTTTTGTAAAAATATAAAAGAAATATTGCTTACCTCATAACTCTTTGTAAAGTTAAGAGCTTTCTGTGCTAGATACGTAATTTTGACTAATATCTTTAATACAAGATATTATCACAGAATTTTCTGAATTTTAAAGATTTTTTAATTTTTATAAGAAATTTTTGTCTTAAACTTTGATTGAAAGTACGAAATATAACATCATATGTAGATTAATTAAGTATTACTAATATGATAATCTAATTCATCTCTAAGTCCGATCTGAACTAATTAAATTCAATTTAAATTAATAATTTAAAATAATAATTATAAATTATCAATTTAAATATCATTTAATTAATTTAATTCAATTTTAAAAGTTGAGTTGGATTGTTATGTAATAAATATTTAATTAGTTTATACAAGATGTTCATGTTGTGATTATTTTTTTATTATTTTTCAACCAAAGTTTTAAAAAATAAATTTTCTAAAAAACTGAAAATAATAAAATTTCTATAATTTAATTTTTACTTTTTAAAATTACAAAAAACTCCTTATCTTTTAACCTACAAAATTTAAACCCTTTAAAATTTGATCCAAAAAGTGAACAAGTAATCTTACAATTTGATGAGTAATTTTAAGTCAAAAATTGGTACATTCTAAACTCCAACGAGATACCTAATCTTATCAGCACATTGAAGTGGTCGGAGGGCAAGCTGGAACCTGAAATTTTGGACTTAGTCAAAAGGGACCCAAGAAATGAAGCAAAGCATGAGAATTCAATGACCCTTTTCTGGAGATGACCTGAAAAACGTGGGGCCTTCCCTGGGTGGCCATTCTAATTATGACATATAGACTGAGAAGCTGAGTGCATGCCACAGGAAGGAATTATTTGGGAGTAGTTCGAGAAAGGGTATTTATTTATTGTCACAACTTACAACCATACTGGTTGGGTTGCTTAATCAATTAATAAATGGTCGGTGGAAATAGTTGCAAAAAGGGCAGACGTTAGAATGGTGTTTGTAGTCATGTCGGTGGCTAGGACTTAAGCCCAGTGGACATTATTTGCCTACTCTCATAACTATAGAATGGTGTTTATGGTCATGTAAGTGGCTAGGACGTAAGCCCAGTGGACATTATTTGCCCAGTCTCATAACTTACTCAAGTTTGAGAACTTGAGTAATAAAGTCCATGAGATGGCTCCTAAAACCCTTCTTAATTGCTTTATTTCTGGGTTAATTCATGCAATTAAATTATATATTCCTTAAATTTTTTTTGACTAATATTTCATTACTTAATCCTAACCCAAATCTAGAATGGACCAGAATTTTAACGATCTAAAAAAGCTAGGTCTTGCCTCTTTCTCTCTCTCTCTATGATTGTAAGTGTTGGTCTTGCTGTTCATGTGCAAGATGAGGTCTAGGTATTATTTCTACGTTGGTCTCTCTTAGATTTTCGTTTTAGCTTCATAGATTCAGGGTTGCAAAGGCTTTCTATTCGGGAGAAAGAAGACAGCAAGAAAGGCTTTCTATTCGGGAGAAAGAAGACAGCGAGTTCGTTGTTTCTCCAGAGGATGTTCAGACGGAAGACTTTGCTGCGGTTTTTAGGGACGTACGAGGTAGGTTTGTGACTGCTATTTTAGGTTTTTTCCCTGCCCTATTTGACCCAGTTCTTGCCGAAATTATGTCTATAAGGGAAGCTCTTTCTTGGCTAAAAGACCAATAGCTTGCCAAGGTCATTGTGGAGTCGGATTGTTTGGCAGCTGTCCAATCAATATTAGCTCCTTCGCCAAATCGATCTGAGATTGAAATTTTGACCCTTAATTGTTTATCATTCAAGCGACATTTTCTTCACTTGTCCTTTCAATGGACGCGTAGGATTGCTAATAAGGCGACTCATGTTTTAGTCAGGGTAGTCTTATTACATGCAAACTCACATAACTGGACTGATCGTCCTTCTTGTTTAGTTTCCATTTTAAATTCAAATTGTTCGGCTTCTGTTTTTGTTAAGAGGGAAAGGCTATTAGGTTCCAGGTGTACGGGGTAAGCCTGTTGGCTTGGATTAGTTTTCTTTGCCTTCCCTGCCTTTGTCTGTTTTTTGCGCTAATGTTGATTTTATTCAAAAAAAAATATTCATTTTCACCTATCATATTCAACTACATAAGGTTTACCGTCTCCTAAAACCCTTCAATTTCATAGGTTTATTCAGGATTATAAGGTGACAACGTTAGTGGATACTAATAGCTCTCATAATATAATGCAACCTTTTATTACATCATTTATAATTTTTTCAATTACTCCTCAACCTAGGTTCTCGGTTATAGTGGGAAGTAGAGCCTATATCTATTGTGATTGCCATTGTTTTGACATTTTTGGTAACCTTTAGTCCCACAATTTTACTGTACCGTTTTTCTTGTGCTCCGTTAGAAAAGCTTATATTATTCTGGGTTGTGTATGGTTTCAATCAATCAACCCTTTCTTTTTTTTTGGCTACAAAGGGGAAAAAACAAGAACTACACAAACAAAAGAGGCCTAGAATCACGGAGGCCTCGACGG